>JAWZYV010007202.1:0-366282 GCA_038373885.1 Cheiracanthium punctorium
CATCACTGGATTCTAACAAAAACCATGTTTGATAATAATTTAGGATAAAATTAAGAATATTTCAACTGAACAAGATATGTTAAAGGACACATTTTAAAATTATTTATAAGGTTAAATAAGAAAATGTAAATAAAACAATTTCTACAATTAGGTTCAAACAGGAAGTATTTTCTTGCGTTTGCTGCAAAATTCAAATATTCTTGCATTTCCCTGACCTTTCTTCAATTTCCCCGAATCCTTGACCAAAACTCATTTCCCTGACTTTCCAGGTCTGTAGAAACCCTGTCTAAATACAACATAGCTTATGATACTTCACAGTTGTACCAATGATGTGAAGAAACAGGTTATTCCTAGGTTCACTGGTGAGTTTAGCCACTTAACAACATCCTTCTTTCATACACAACCATATTTTTCCCTTTTCCAAAATTCTCAAAGGATTAATTATTTACAAAATTAATTCATTTATGCATTTTCTTCAATTTTACATATCTATTTATAATACTTCATGTTAATATCCATTCCAAAATAGATGGAATTTTTTTTATATGAACAGCTTATTTCAGAAAAAAATAACAGATTAAAATTTGGATAATAAAAGTATTTTTGTAATAAATAAGTAAATGTGTTTCATAAGCTGAGCAACATGACGGTTATTGTAGCAATATAGTTATAGTAGCATAAAGTTTACTTTTTAAAGACCTACTTCAAAAGCAGATGCCATATCAGGAATCTCCCTTTCTTCATCTTTTTATGTGCTAGCAAGACCACATTCAGAGACTGGAAAAAGAAAATCATCCAGACTCTGAACACAGTCCAGCTGGCTTTTCTTTCAGCTATATGTTGTGTGGCAAAACTTGACTTTTCAAAAGCAATAAATGAATGAATTCACAACCTTAAGGAAACAAATAATACAATGAATAAATGATAACTGAAAAATTTTAACCACAAGGTATATTAAGCAAAAACATGATTGGGCTAGTATTTTTGTACTATATATATGTTTCATATTCACATAATCAGAAGACAGTAAACAGGTAAGTTGTACTCTTTACCAAAAAGTATTTTCTTTGAGTCAAAGGAACTGTCTGTCTGTAAAAAAGTTTGATCTGAGAGGTGGGGGAGCAAGTTCGACTGGTTTAGGTTTTGTTTTGGCAAATTTGCTTTTTTTTTTAGGTATGTAAATCTTTTGTCTAGGTATGTACTATTTTTAACTCAGATGTATGAGAATAAATGGAGAACTATTCTAATGTCAACCATATTATGCTTGTCGAGTATGAACAACACACATCCCTAAACTATCAAAAAATCTCCAGACAATGAATAGTTGTCATTGATGGCACATATCCAAGCAATTTAAAATCTGTATGAAAAATTGTTCATCTTTAGTATGTAATAAATAGAAGGAATTAATCACATAAGCCACTTACAGCAAAATTCAAAATTACATCAAACACATTTTACTAATTTTTTCAGAAAGGAAGGGGGGGGGGTGGCAAGAAGAAAAAATCACAGAATTAAATTACCTACTTAGAAAGTTTTTAATTAGATTTTAACAGGAATTTACTGTGTGTATATGCAAACTATTTACAACAATATTAATTACTACATGATTCACAAAATAACCTTAACAGATTAGTGAAAAAAGTCATTGATTAGAATCATTATACTTCTAAATGATAAAGAATAAACGATTTAATTAATGCAACAAATTATACAACAAATGAAAGAGAATAAACAGATATTGTTTAAATTGATGATCTAATTGCAATAAATTGTAATCGCTAAATGGAAATGTTGATATTGACATTTTACACACATTAAATATAAATTTATAGTTCGTCTTTTAAATGTACCTGTATTATTATTAAGCTTCATTTTGAGTAGGAAATGTCAGCATAGCTTTTGTCACTGTCCTTGAGTGAATTACACAAATATTAAAAATTTCGCGAAAATATTAACATCTTTACATTTTTAATCAATTTTACGTTTTAAAAATGAAATAATAAAAAGAAAATCAGGTTGTAATCCAATAAACAAATCTATGGCCAGTAAATCACATTCAGAAATATTTTACATAACTACAGATACACATTTCGGAAAATTGAAAGCAGAAAAATGCACACAAACTATTCCTTAATAATCTGATAATTATATTTCTTTTAAAAAAGCAATATTTACCTCCTTTATTCTTGTATACCATCCATCAGACTACAGCTTACACAAGCGGATAGCCGGAGGAAAGGCTCCTAATGCTAAAGCTAGTGTGGGGAATTTTTGGAAATAGCAGTAGGGATGTAGGGATTTCGTATCCCAGACAGGACAGCTCCGAATGAGACCAAAGGAAAGCTCTCATCTCAGAGAAGAGAAGGCTCTCGTTTTCGTATTAGAGGACGGATTCGATGATGTGGTGTGTGAAATATTTTGAAAGAACTAGTGAATCGGCTATGGCGCAAGAGCTTTTCGCGTTATAATTGAGAATGATGTTACATAATAGTAGAGAAATATATATTTATATAATATATGTATCATGTCTGACGGGAAAAAAAAAATTCAAGAGGCAAATTGTTAAAATATATTTTTTGAATGTGTTGTCTTTACTGAATCGATAGCCGTTTAAAAAAGAAATTTTAATTTAGTCAATAAGAATTTTGTAAAAAAGAAAATTTAATGCAAATCCAGTGAAACTTGTTTTTAAAGACCATCACTGGGACCAAGAAAATGTGGTCTTTAAGGAGGGTCGGTCTTTGAATTCAGGTAATACGATACATTTTGACAAAATTTTAAGCGTACTAATTCCAATTCTATTTTATCAATAGAATGGGAATTTATTTGATAATTACCTGATTATCACTGAAAAGGCTTTTATGTAAAATATAATATAATAAAAAGCCTGTGTGTGCTTACTTTTTTATAATATGTAGAGAAAGTGAGATTTATATATATTTTAATAAATGAAATTACAATATATTTAAATTGAAAAAAAAATTTTTTTGCTTTACATCGTAGGTATTTTATTATTTTTAAAAATATAACAGAATGTTTAACAGCTACATTTTGGGATAATTGTTTAATATCTTCTGTACACATGTCAGATGTTTAAATAGTTCATCACCCCCCACCTGCAAGGAATAATTAAGCAAGGTGTTAAAACACTCTTTTGCTTCATTGAAAGTGATTGCAGTTTTTTGTGATGTGTCTTCACCAGATGATGATATATTTTCAACAGCAATCAGTTTGTCCATTATTATTTTCAGATTCCGTCACTGATGTACTAAATTGTCCATGAATGGGGGAAAAAAGAATTTTTTAAAGAATTCGCGGTCGTTGAAATAGGATTTTAAATAAATTTGTTTCTTATACAGAGCGGTCGTTGGTCGCGTCAGGCAGGTGGTCGTTCAATAAGGAAAATAAACCATTATTTATAATTATATTGTACTCGGGACCGCTAAGACATGGTCGACAAGACCAGGTGGTCGTTAAATACGGGGGTCGTTCAACACAGGTTTTACTGTATTTACATTAAACGAAATTACAAACATGATTAGGAAAATACCACATATACTGCTCATTATCAAGGCCGTGTCTTGGGGTGGTGGTAGGGGATGGAACTATCAAAGTAGATTAGGCATTAGCAGATTTTCTTTTTGATTTTTAGATGAACAAGCACTTCCTCTTGAGAATAATCAGTTAAAAAAATAATTTAACTTGCCACATAGCTTAATTCATTATAATTTGTCAATTATTTTATTTGGTTTTTCTTCTTGAACAAGAACCAGAATTGATAATCCAGAATCGGCCCTACAGATTCAATAGGCACATTCATTGCGTGTATATGTTTTTCTTAGATTCATTGTCTGATTCCCTATCAATGGCCTGTTTCTATCTCAAATTAGTATTAAGTAAAATCAGTATTATTAAAGCTCATCCAAATAATGCAATAATCTACAGATATAAAAAAAGGGAGAATTTTCCTGTCTGTCTGTTTGTATGTAGGTTCATTCGCTTTAGGTGCCTCATCCATTCGTCGGATATTGACTAAATCTGACTCGCTGGACTATTGAAAGATTTCCTTTTGTGTCTATTGTGCAATGATGGAAAGATAAAAACGCTGCATTCGCGTCTTTGCAACGGTGGGAAGCGAAGCAGACAATAATTTTTAGGCTAGTTATGCTGTAACACTTAATGCACCCGGCCAGTACTTGCAATGAGAATTTATCCTCATGTGTGTGCGTAAAAGGGGGGGGGGGCTCGATATGTACTCATACGTTTTAGACCGAATCACAGAAATTTGGTCGCAAAATCAAATTAAATAGCATCTTCACGTTACTCTGACTAGGGGGCAGGTAGCCACCTCCCCGAACTTTGCAACTCCTAGAGCCTCTTTAAAAGTAAAATAAGTTTATGTCCACTATTAAAAAAAAATCAGGAGCGGACCTATAAAAATTTCTGCGGTGGTTTTAGCCGAAACTTAGTGTAAATGCGCGTTAGGGCCCCTTAGAAAGACCCCCACCGAAGGCACCCTACACATCGGCCTAGAGCCCACGTGTAGCTAATTGGCCGTAATCCCACAACAAAACACAGCCATCTTTGTCGAGAAATTGCCTAATCCTCCTGTTTATTTAACTAGAATATTGGGTCTGATTTCGTGTAAATAAAGGTTCTGGCGAAAATTTTAAAACAGTTTTTGCAGGCGATTTTAACATAGGTTTCAATTTTGAAGAAGTATTTTATGGAACAAGAACACAAATACGGCACACTAGCGGAATAAGGTGCACATTCTAAACAGTGTTTTAAAAAATCATGTATAAGTATAGTTAGAATATTTTGCAGTTTTTGTAGGTGATTAAATATATAACCATAAAATGTTTAATATTTATTTACTTATTTTTCATTTGTATTTGTTGGTTCAACAATATCCAATGTGTGCGAAAAACGGTTGCTTAAGATTGTTTATTTATATAATAATTTTTTTTTTTTTTTTTGCATTTTCCATTTTCTTCAAAGGATACTGAAACTGTCCCTTAAAATTTTGTGGGTGCTCTGATCCCTTATCACCCTAACATTAAATTTTATGGGCGCCTGAGCATCCACGTAGTTGACGCCCCTACTCATATACAAATATTTCTTGAATGTAGGAAAAAGCGCGTACTAGAATAAAACGTCAACAAAAGGGGGAGAAAAAGTATTCTCCTCCCCCCTCAGAAAGAACAATAGTTTTATTTAAATATTGAAAATAAACTTATTTTTTGTTAAAGTAAATATGAGAATGGAATCCAATCAAACGTTGACTTGCCCCAAAATCTTTATTTTTAAGTAAAAGAAGGAGCCAATTTTTATAGTTTTGAGAATCTACAATTTCGTTTGTGGGACTACCGCCGATTAGCTACGCGTGGGCTCTAGGCCGAAGGGTGGGGTGCCCTCCGTGGGGGTCTTTCTAAGTGGTCCTAACCCGTATTTACGCTAAGTTTCGGAGAAAACTGATCTGTTATCGCCTGTCAGGCAATTTTGATCTGTTATCATATTAATCACGAAAATTCACCGCGTTAAATAAGAAAGAATTCCTTTTATTTTTATTGGATAAGCCACATGTCAAGGTCATGCAGATCAATAAGTTCAGTGAATTAGAAGGAGAGGACCAAACACAAAGCACGGGAACTATAGAAGCCTCAGGCAAACTGAAAACAAGAGGTTTTTTTTTTTATTGTTGAGATCGGCATTCCTGTTGCACGAACTCACAAAATACATGCACATATATTTTACATTTAGCAATATATTATAGCAAAAACACTTAAAAGTTATACAATAATAAATATGTTTTATCAGATTTTTTAAAAATTAATGTTTATATCGATTATTCTTTTGAGAAAAATACAATCTTTTATTGAGATTCTTTTTTTCTTTAAACAAAATATTCAAAAGGAAATTTTGAAGCGCTTAATAGAAATTTAATTGATTTCAAACGATTTATTTAAATTTTAATGAAATTGAAAATAGTTATCATTTGTTTTGTTTTTTCCGTTAAAAGGTTTAAATAATATATTACCTAGTTTTATGTGACATCTAAATAGTAATGAATCATACAAATGACATTGAAACTAGGGATATAACGGTTATTGATTTTGCCGGATATCGGATATCCGGCAGCTTCCTTGGTTGCCGGACACGAATATCCAGCACCAAACATGTATTTCGTTATTAAGTTTGTTTTTCCATTTTTTTTTTTTTTATTTATTATAATGACATCAGAACAACGAACTGCAAACATGTTTCACACATCATTTCTTTTTTTTAATAATTGACTTATTTTCAAAAACTAAATATCTTTACATGTATATATATATATATATATATATATATATATATACAAATAAAAAGTGTTACTTATATATAAACAGTTAAAATATTCTTTTTATGTGTACAGTGCTGGCAGAAGCAAACGAATTTTAACCATGACACATTTATTATTACACCTATAATTGTAGACTTCTCAAAGAAATGCATACTTTTTTACTTTCCGAACATGTACCATGTAAGGAAAGTATTGTAATCATGAAAAAATTCAATCTCTAGATTTTGGGGTCTTCTGAATTAATTTATGCTATTTTTACGAGATGTATGTGTGTATTTGAGTGAACACGATAGCTCCTAAACGGAGAATTCGACTGAGCTCAAATTGGGTATATATGTTATAAACCACCGTCGCAAGACCGGTATTGATTTTGGTGTGCTTAGGACTTATAGTTTTTCTACAGGGCTACGACAAAGATTTCTTTTACATTATGGCCTATGGAAGGAAATTCTTGAAAGTGAGCTAGCGTTTAAACGGTACACTCGATTGAGCTCAAATTGGGTAGATATGCTATAAACAACCATCGTAAGACCGGTATTGATTTTGATGTGTATAGGACTTATAGTGTTTCTATAGGGCTACGGCAAAGATTTCTTTTACATTATGGCCTTGGGGGGGGGGGGATTCTTGAAAGTGTGCTAGCGTTTAAACGGCGCATTCGATTGAGTTTCAATTTGGTATATTGTTTGAAGTATTCATCGATTAAAATTTATTTAAATGCTTGGTAATGATCTTAATCGTAAATGTTCGGAAAGTCGAGTGGAGTCACTCCAGATTTTTTTTATTTATTTAAGAATAAGATGTATCTATTTTGATAAGATACCTATGATATATGACTTATTTTTTTTTCCAAACATACGTTTAATGCCTTTTTTTCTGTTAATCATTTACTATTAATTTACATTAAGTCACTTTTTGTTTTATTTTAAGTTAAATTAAATTACTTTTAGAGATTGGTAAATAAAAACTAAATCCCTTTTAATTATTTATAATGAAATTATAATGTTTTCTTTTGTGGTTTTATACAGGTATGAAACATAATTTTCAGGTTATACATTAAATTTCTTTAATAATAAATAATAATACACTAAAAGTTAAAAAACAAAAATAGATCTGTTTGATTGTTTAGCTTATAAAATACATTAGCAAGTTTAATTATTACTATCTTGCACATTACATTCTCTCATTTCATTTATTCTCTCCTTTTAAAGAAATTAATGGATTTAAAAAATTGTTTCCTTCTGAGAGTAAGTTGAATCACAACAATATTTTCCGAAGATACTTATATACTTTGATAAAGGGAATCTTTATTAAGTGCTTTTGAAATTATAGTTGTGATTTTGCTTTTCTAGAGGGAAAAATACTTTTTTATATATAATTTACTATTTACAATGCCCACTAATGTTTTACTAGTAAAAAGATTATTAATATTTCTTAAATAAATTACTTAATTTTAAGAACTTTATTAAGAAATACATTTCTAAATTTTTAGTATTTGAGTAAAGTATTTGATGTGATAGTATTTGAGTAAAGAATCTATAAAACTTAATTTTTGCATTGTGAAAAATACTGTTGATTTTCCTTTTCCTAATTTAATGAAAACTTGGAGTCTCAAATCAATTAGAATGTTCTTAATGCTGTACGGATTTTTAAAAATCTGACATAAAATTGTATGCTATTCAGAATTGTTAGTCATATATGATATTACAGAACCGTATTCACATGCATGACTACAAGGCATAACCCCCCCCCCCTCCCTTTCACAATTCAGTATCCACCCTGCCTCTAATACATGCAGAAATGTTTTATTTGTTGAGCGAAACTGTCCCTTTTCTTAATAATACTCTCACAGTTTTACATTAAGTTATATTAATTGTAATAATAGATTTATTGCATCCTGTTTTTTTCTTGTTGTATTTTATTCATGTATGAAGTTCAATATTTGATAAGTTATCCTTCTAAATATTTATACTTCATCAGTCTTGCGTATTTCAGTAAGTTTTTTTTTTTTTTCCAGTTTATCTTAAAAGTTTAATAAGCTATAAGTTTTATAAAGAAGAGAGTTTTATAAGATGTAAATGTATCTAATAAAAATTTTAAAAAATTAATCAAGTATCTTTTACAGTGTAGTATAAATAATTTTTACTAATTTCATGACAACTAGTAAACGTCTAAAATGTATAGGTCTAGGGTTCTGGCTTACCGCGCAGCCGTTTTCTCCAACTGTAATATGAATTCGGGTTAGGATCCCTAAAAAAGTCCTCCACCCAAGGCATGCCTAAATGAAGCAGTCAATCCTTGTGTAGATCTGCCTTCACCACAAAACATAAATAGCTTTCATGATAATTTACAGTGAAAGTAAAAAGTTTAATATTTTTAATCTTAAAAAAAATCATAATCACTTGCAAACACTATTATCGAGGATGTCCTAAAAACCCTGACTTAGAGTTTTCTTCTTTGAATATTGATCATAGACATATAGAATAAATTAGATAGTTATTTTATGGCATCAAATAAAATGTTCTGGACATTAAATGTAAATAAATACAAGCTTATATTTCTTATACAGCCCTCTTACGAAATTTCCAATACCCCATACATTAATGAGGTGATGTAGAAAATTTCAGTTTTCTCATAAAAAGGCATGCAGATATATTTCATCAAAGTTGATGAGGGGGGAATAAGCTTTGCAATACTAATAATGGTAAAAATATAATTATTAAAACTAACCTAACAACAAACCTAATTAAAAATTAATTTTAATTACAGTTATATATAGCCGATATTTTACATTTTAAGAAATGAGTTTTAAATAATTTTTAGTCAGTTTCCTTTAAAAAGGTTTTTTTTAGCATTTAGAAATAAAAATTTGTTTTAAAACAGTACACTTATACCAACATTTGATTTAAAAAGCTTTTTTAAGGAAGTTTTTTTAAATTGACTTATTTAATTCTGAAAAAAAAAGCATGTCTAAAGCAAAAGTAATATTTAATTTAAATACTTTCAAAAATAAAAATATTTATATGTAAATGTATATACTTATAAATCATCCATTCTAAGAATTATCATTTAAAACCAAAGGGTTAACAAGATAAATTACCATGAATCAGAATAAACTCTTGCACTTATAAAGAAAACCAGTAATAATAAGCCATGGCTGATTACAAATAAGACTGAATGTGGTAACATAATACAGAGAACGTGCATGTTATATCTGTGAAGTCTTAGATTCTTTTTTTAGGCTTGCCTGTTAGGTGAGAGATGGTATTTAAAATTTTCGAAACTGCTATAATTTGATACTGAATGACTAATTCTGGACTTTGTCCTAAGAATACAAACAAATTGAACAATCAGTTGATTAAAAAAACGCTCTAGTTAGCATTATTGTTATTATTACTCCTTTGTTTATTTTCTATTCATTTTTAAATCTGGAACAAGGAATTTCTGTAGAGTCTGAATGGGAAAAAATCACACCGGCTTTTTTCCGGTGCGCTTTTTACCGGGTGTGCTTTTTTGCGCGATTCGTTTGTTATATGTATCAATGTACCAAGAATGTTTAAATATTATTTTCCATCATGTCCCATGCATATTATAGATAGAACTTTAGTAGTATATAGCCGGATATTCGGCAGAGAAGTTTGGATATCCGGTAGTTATGACTCAGATATCCGACAGTATTTCGTATATTAAAAAATCAGCCGGATATCGGATACTTGCCGGAAAATATTGGCTACATAAAAGTGTGCTTAAAATTAATAGTTAATTAGTTTTGTCAGAATAGTTTTCATAATTACATTTTTATTATTGTTGATACTGCAAAGCATATTGCCCCTGACCAATTTTGATTAAACATATCTGCTGCTCGTATTCACGTTACATCTGGAAAAAACAGCTACGCGGTAGGCCAGAACCCTTGACCTACAAACTTCAATCGTTCACCGAATTGTCATAGAATTAGTTAAAAGTATTTATACTATTACGTAAAAGATATAGAAAAATTTCAGTTTCATAAGATAAATTTATATCATATATAAAGCTTTCTCTTCTTTAAAAAACTTATAAAACTTTGAAAATAAACTTGAAAAAACTTGCTGAAATACCCAATAATGACGATTTATAAAAAATTAAAAGGATAAATTATCAAATATTGAGCTTCACACAGGAATAAAATACAGCAAGAAAAAAAAAAACAATAAATCTATTATAACAATTAATATAAGTTGATAAAAAACTGCGAGCGAGTTACATAATTAGGAAAAGGGAAAGTGTTATTCGCTATTGTTCACCAAATAAAACTCTTTTGCATAAAATATTTTGTATTGCATTTAAAAAAAAAATAAAGAAATGAATATTTTAAAGACACCCTATTTATGTACGACCCCACGGATTTAAAGCGCACGTTTGCCTTGTTACTAGATTGATCATCGGGTTTCGACGCTATTTTTATGAATTTGAATTTGTCTAGTTGAGTGTACGCCGGGAGAGGAATAAACATTAGAGAATTTATCGAAAAATATAGGTTTGGAGGCGCGAATGCCTCAAAACATTCTCAGTCACTTCCACAATTAGAAGATAATTTTTTTTTTTTTCCCCGTGCAGTCCATGTGCAATATTTGACCCCCCCCACCCCCCTCTATTCTATACCCACCCTGTGTTACATTTAAATAATTTTCATTCTATTCGCATAGAACAAATGTTAAAGTGCATATGTAGTTGATTTCGACCCCCCCCCAATCCATTCTCAACTTGACATGTTAAACGATTTAGCAATATATGCTTTAACGTGCACGTGTTTAAGCAAATTCAACATTCGTATATAAACCCACATTTAATACATAAATGTTAGTACTAAAGTCTAAATTAACCCCCCCCACACACACACACACAAAAAAAAAAAAAACTTTTGAAAGTGATATTTTTACCTCAATATACATCTATAATACTATTCATCTGTTCAATATTATGTACTTTGACATTTGCATTTCATTTCAGTGATCATTCATCATCAGAATTAAGAATTACTGCAAAATTAATTGAAAAATTACTGCACAACTGTTGGGTTGATAGGAAAGTAATGTCGTTTTCTTACGTAGAACTAAAACCAGGGGCGTAGCCAGAAATTTTTCATGGGGGGGGGGGGGGTACGACTACTGCAACTCACATATATGCATACATGTGTGTGATAAGAGAGTGAAGAATATACATTTTGTATGGCAAAAATTTCCTCATGGGGGGGGGTTATGACCCCCTAACCCCCCCTGACTAAAACAAATACATTTTCAACAAGTATTGACATACAAACAAGCTGTGCCTAGGCATAGGACCCCTATTTGTTAAATTTTAAAGGGATAATTTTATAAATAATATTTTTTTCTTTAAAAAGCACCCATCACTTTTTCTCGTGTCTACCCTCCTTGAAGAGTATTCGAAATGTTCTGAAATGGATTTTTAGCCTTTGGTGAAGGCTGCATTTTACAGCAAGAATGTTTTGGATTTCTCTTTTCTTTTTTGAGATCTTGTGTGCACCATCTGTACAATAATAGTGCAACAAATCTATGGAACAATTTTATTTTTATAAAAACTTTGTGACTTCAAATTTGACCTGCACGGGCCTGAAAATTGAGGCCCGGCCCGGCCCGGCCCGGGACCGTAACATATTTGAAACAAACATCACGGCCGGCCCGGCCCGTACGGGCCCACAGTTGAGGAGTAAAATTTCGAAAATTCCTGGAATTAAAAAAATATGTAAAGACTACCAAATAGATCGACAACTAAATATTTATCAGGTATTTTATATTAAGCAAGTTATTAATATTAACTTTTTTTGCGGGTTGCAGGAAGGTGAAAAAAAATTAACCATGAGTCCGGGCCTGCCCGTTAACAACATATTTATAAATCCCGTACCCGTGGGCTTTCACAAACCGGACCTGCCCTGCCCGTGCAGGTCTCTATTTCAAATAAAGGCCACCCAGTAAGTTGCACTTACAATGAGTCCCAAGGGAACTCGGAACCCCGAGCTTCATGCTCGGAACTGTCGAAACACCTTTTTGATTTCCCCGCTCATTTCACTTGGCCGTCTTTCGAAGAACTTTCCCAGACTTTCGGACAATGATTTAAAGATAAGGAAAATGTAACAAAAGAGAGGAGAATATCTTGAAAGAGGGAGATTACAAACTGTGGCAATTCGACAGTAGGTTTCGAAGGATGCGATGAAAAGAGGCGTTTTCTGTAAATTTGCAGTGTTTTATAAAACGTGTCTGTAAGCTATTTGGTATAGAAAAAACATGCGATATAGAAAAAAATATACTAATAATACTATTGAGATATCGAATAATAAATAATTCGATTTATAAAAAAATAAAAATTTTAATTTTGTAGGACATTTTATCAGCTTTCATTTTTTAATTGGCGCATACTCTCAAAATTGGTGCTCAAAAGTGAAAATCTAGAAAAGGGAACTTCGAGAGGGGAGGGGGCTAAGAGGGGGGACGCGCCACCCCTAGAGGCGGAAATTTTCTGTTTCATACAACTACATACCCAATCAGTGTTTTCCCCAATTTTCAAACCTTTATGAGTTTTTTTCCTAGATTTTTTCTTGCACTCTGACACACAATGCACTTTTCATTCGAATTCCCTAAAATTTATTGAAATTTTCAAATTGCTACAACTTTTGATCATTTAAAAATACAATTACACACAAAAAAAAAAAGCAATTTAAAGGTAATTGAATATTTTACAATTTTGCTTTAAATCTATTCCTGTAAAACTGATGGTAGAAGAGCTTTAAGGCAAAGCTAGTGAAAAATAGTGATGAAAAGAAGCGTTTCCAAAAATTAGCGATCTTTTCTAAAACGTATATCTTGAAAGCTTTTGCATGCAAAAAAAAAAAAAAAAAAAAAAAAACTAATAATCGTGTGGGAAATTTCATCAGTTTTCATTTTGTAATTGCATTTTTTTTTGCGAAGACGCACGGTTTTTGAGATAAAAGTGAAAATCCAAAACAGGGACCTTTTTTTTGGGGGGGGGGGCGGGAATCGGCACCCCAAGAGGGGAAGACTTTTCTGTTTCATACAAGTACATCTCAAATTAATGTTTTCCCCAAGTTTCAAAACTTTATAATTTTTTTTCCTAGATTTTGTCGTTCTTTGGTGCGCAATGTAGTTTTCATTCGAATTTACTAAATGAATTGAAAATTTTAAGTTGCAATAACTTTTGATCGTTTAAAGATGAAGTTAACCCATTTATGCCTAGTGTCCCTTTTTTGGGACGGCATTTTCGCTATTAGTCGAAAACATTATTTATTTTTCCTAGCCTTTGTTCAAAGTATTTAGCCTCAACTCTACAAAATATTTTAACATGACCAAGTAGGATGTTGATATTTCGATTTTTATGCATAATGATTTTAAAAGAAATCATCCCTTGTTCAAGAAGTTGACATCAGAAATTTATCTATTATTTCTGCTATCAGTAAAAATCGAAGAAAGTTGCAAAAATATCCAGGCACAAATGGGTTAAAAATGATAATTTCTTTTAAAGGTAATTGAATACTCTAGCTTTCATTTTGTAATGACCTTATTTTTTTTTTTTTTTTTTTTTTTGCTAAGATGCATAGTTATTGAGAAAAAACAAAAATCCAAAAACGGGGGTCTTTTGAGGGGGCAAAAGGTAGGACGGGGCACCTCAAGAAGGGGGAACTTTCCTATTTCATATAACTACATACCCTATTAGTGTTTTCCCCAAGTTTCAGCGACATTTCGAAAATTAAAGGGTACGGAAATGTTGGAAATTTTTCGCCGTACCTAGTAGTACCCATCGCGGCATGATTTTGGAACTACAACTACACATACAATATGCGAAAAGATTTTGAAGAATACACAACACTTCGAAAAATTCAGATTTAATACAGTTAAGCAAACTGCTTTTTAAGTGTTTTATTTAAAAAGAATATAACAAGCCCCCCCCCCCCCCCCGCCCCTTGTGCTTTATGCAGTACAACAACTTGTTATTGCATAAACACATACTCAAGAAAATAATACAGAAATAATGCAACTAGTTACACTACTATGCAATTTATCTTATTATGCGATTAGCTTCATTAGTATGTTTCATAGAACGAACTCCACTTGTTTTTGTTGGGGAAGGGAGGGAAAAGAACGAATTGCTTTAAATGACAATAATGAATGAATTCAGAGTATCATTTCTCACTTTACTAGATAACACTGTATGAAAGATATACCCCCCATACAATTTGCAAAATATGGCGTTATAAAGAATTTCTTGTAACTGACACATGTGTACTTCATGCCTAGTAAGAACTGGAATGACGATCAGGATTTCCACAACTCCTAGTATAGCATATATAAAAGGCGCACAAGAAATCAGGTTCTGCGTGTGTAAATAAAAATCTAATAAATAGGGAAGCTTAAATTCCAGTGTAGGGAGAAAAAATAAAAATACAAAAAGAACGCAGGGAACTGCGTGAAAACAAAAAAAAAATAATCAATCAAAAAGTGTAATGATTTGTAAGTATACAGTTCCAGATTAAAAAATAAATAGAAAATAAACAAAGGAGTAATAATAACAATAATGTTAATTTCAGCGCTTTTTTAATAAACTGATTGTTCATTTTTTTTCTTTTTTTTTGTATTCTTCCAAAGTCCAGAACTAGTCATTCAGTAACAAATTATAGCAGTTTCGAATATTTTAAATACCATCTCTCACCTAACAGGCAAATAAAGAGTCTAAGACTAGACAGATTTAACATGCACATTCTCTGTAATATGTAATCACATTCAGTCTGATTTGTAATCAGCTATGGCTGATTATTACTGGTTTTCTTTTTAAGTGCAAGAGTTTATTCTGATTCATGGTAATTTATCTTCTTAACTCTTTGGTTTTAAATAGTAATTCTTAGAATGAATAGCTTGCTGAAGTAATGATTTTTTTTTCGTTATTTTAATGATGTAATTAACCTTATGAAAAAAATTAATAATCTTCGTAATGCAATTAAGAAGATGCTTATTCAACTGGTTTACTTCAATACATTTCTTTTTAAAATAATTAAAATGTCGATTAGTCTAGCCGAATTTTAAAATTTCACGTTGCTCATTTTCAATAGCTACAGAGAAATACTATACAAGTTTTTAAAAATAGGTTTTCATAACGTAAACATTCACGCTAAAGAAATATTTATTAAAAATAATTCGTGCCACCTAAACTTTTCAAACATAGTAAATTTCTACAGGGTGTCCCGAAAAGGTGGTAATGGGCTTTAATTCTTTATCTATGAGAGATACGTGGGCAACGAGAGGATGTTTTTCTTAACAGAGTATTATTTCCGACCTTATTTTGAACATTTTTCCAATTTACACCAGTGGCGCACACAAGGGGGGGGGGGTCTAGGGGGTCTGGAACCCCCCCCCCCATCGGCTTTGATTTTTTTCTTTTTCGATTGATTATTAACCTATATCTATAGTAAATAAAATGATTCCAAAAAAAGGTAGCAATAGTTTCAGTTCTAATAAATAAAAAAAGAATTTTTTTTCTCGTTTTCTTCAACTTTTCAAAAACGAACTGAAAGCGAACATAAAACACCATCTTGTTCTCAAAACTGTACAACTATTATTTTACTTCCTATTGTATTGTGTAGTGTATTCTTAGGGAACTGGATGGGACAAGTTTTGATGAATTCCATCTAATGAAAACGAGTTCTTTCATCACTGATTTTTGTCAATCTGGAACATCCCTAAAAGTTGGACCCCCCCCCCCCCCAGCCAAAAATCCTGTGTGCGCGCCTGATTTACACTACTTAGTTATCTCTAATAAGTAAGGAATTAAATCCCATTACCAACTTTTTGGGACACCCTGTATACAGACACTGTCGAGGCGCGTCCTGTAAAAAGTAATTTACTTAGAGCGTTAAAGACTGTTCGATTTAAGCAAAAAAATTAAACAGTAACGGTTCGTTTTTTAACCATGGGCATCAGCAGCATAGAGCGTGGAGGCACTTGCTCCTCCCTGAATTTTTATATAGTAATTTTTATTTTTATATTTGTATTATGCTGGATTTTTATTCTTAATTTAATTATTTCCCTGCTTTTCTCTTCTTTCCAATATGGCAAACATAATCTATATTGCACTGAATCTGTAAGCCTTTCTATGAGAAAAACTGAAACTCCTACATCACTTCATTAATGTATAGAGGTCTTTTGTATATTTATTTAGATTTAATCTCCTGACGTTTTTATTCGGCACCATAAAGTAACTTTATAATTAATTCCATATGCCTAAGGTCGATATATAATTAAGAAAACACTAGGTTAGTGTTTTTTAGGCACCCTCTATATTATGGATTGGAAGTCATTTATGATTTTTATTTAATATAAAAAAATACTAAACTTCTTACTTTCAGTGTAAATTATCATGAAAATTATGTTTGTTTTGTGGTTAACCCTTTGAGGCGCAACCCTTTCCCAATGCTGAAAAAAGGGCAGCCGTTGCCATCGCTCGACTTAACTACCAGCAAGATGGCGGACGGTCGAAACGTTCATCGCGTGCCACAGATCTAGAGACCCCTTTTTTGGCGCAGCTGGCTGTGCGGCACAGCCAGCTGCGTCAAAAAGGGTTCTCTAGATCTGTGGCACGCGATGAACGTTTCGACCGTCCGCCATCTTGCTGGTAGTTAAGTCGAGCGATGGCAACGGCTGCCCTTTTTTCAGCACTAGGCAATCTATCCAGCTGTTCTCGCATCCTTCCATTTTTCAGCAGATGTCAGTGCTGTTAAAAATAATCGTGATACCTTTTTTGCGGGAAATGTCGTGCTAAAAAGTAAAGGATTCTCTTGGAGCTATGTCACCCGCAACTATTTTTATAGAAATCATAAATCTATTCTTCGTGACTGGCAACAGTCAAAACGTCAGAGTTTGGTGTTTCCAAAGCGGGAACACTGCGCGTTAAAGGGTTAAGACAGATCTACACGGAGGCTGTCTGCTTAAATAAGGTATGCCTTGGACAGAGGACTTTTTGAGGGGTTCTGAAGCTTCTGGTGAAAACATATGCGCGGTAGGTCAGAAATCTAGAGCTAGACACTTCAGCCGTTTACCAAATTGTCATGAAATTCGTAAAGAGTATTTATACCATAATGTAAAATGTCAAAAAACATTTTTTAAAGCTTTATAAGAAAAATTTATATCCTCTAAACTGTTACTCTTCACAAAACTTATTAAACTTTAAAATTAAAACCTTTCTGAAATACGAAAGAATGACGATATCTAACAAAATTAGATGGATAGATTATCGAATATTGCGCGACTTTTACACGAGTATGAAGAAAATAGAGCAAGAAAAAAAAAAAAAAAAAAAAAAAGATGCAGCAAATGTTTCATAACGATTTTTATAACTTGATGTAACTGTGAGAATTACTCAATTAAGAAAAGGGAAAATGTTAATCACTTTTGTTCACCAAATAAAACTTTTTGCATAAAATAGTTTGTATTTCATTAAAAAAATATTTTAAGGAAACCCTAATATTTAGAAAGAATTTAAAATCAGTACAACAGATTGGGAATGCGGAGAATTGTTTAAATCAAGCGGTTAAAAAATAACCTTGTATACATTAAGCAACCCTGACAGTGAACATTAAAAAAATATTTTGTCAAGACACAGACTGGAGTTCCTTTTCGTTTTTTAAATGGAACGGTTAAAATGACCTGCCAAACAAATGTTAAAAATAAAATTTTGGTAGAAAAACAATAGATTTCTGAAGAAGGTTATCTCCTCTCCCAGACCTACTGAACTGCATTAAAATGTACTCCTTTACTCCAAAACCAAAGAAATTTAGGCATAAGATCCAATTAAATACCTTCCTCATGTGTATTAGAAAACAAAGAATGCTTAAGTCCCTCTAACCCCCCCCCAAAAAAAAAAAGTCCATTCAATACTATGCGTTTTTTCCGGGTGCGCTTTTTTCCGTGATTCGTTGTATGTTACACAAGTAAACACGGTAATACCAGTAATTTTCCAGCATTAGAGAGTGCAATATTATATAGTAAACTTCCTCACATAATAGTAGTACCTACACTTTCACTATGAAAAAATTGGCAAAAAAAGAAGCGCGACTTTTACACGAGTAGAAACGGTGCATAATTCATTTATTCAGATGTTAAATGGAAAACCTTCTTGAATCAATTTCCTATGGACTGAATTTGTACACAGGTTACGCCTCTTAAAATAATACGTTAAATAATAATTCATATTTACATCTTCTCATCTTTAATATTATATTTAAATTCCTATTTCAAATATTTAAAAAAAAAATCCTCTTTAAACTTCGAATTCGTAAAAGGTACATGCGCCTTAAATGATCTGTTCTTAAACGAAAACCTCGAAATCATTTCTTTACACAAAGAACAGCCCAGAAGAATCCTCATCCCCTGTCTTCACTCCATCCGCACGGGGCCTTCGCAATTAGTAACTGAAGGGTAACAAGTTGGTTAGCGATGGCCCCGATCCGCACAAACGAAAACCAAAACCTCGGCCTCGAACAAATTTCACCCAGAAGAACGGGTGAAATTTGTTCGAGGCCGAGGTTTTGGTTTTCGTTTGTGCGGATCGGGGCCATCGCTAACCAACTTGTTACCCTTCAGTTACTAATTGCGAAGGCCCCGTGCGGATGGAGTGAAGACAGGGGATGATGATTCTTCTGGGCTGTTCTTTGTGTAAAGAAATGATTTCGAGGTTTTCGTTTAAGAACAGATCATTTAAGGCGCATGTACCTTTTACGAATTCGAAGTTTAAAGAGGATTTTTTTTTTAAATATTTGAAATAGGAATTTAAATATAATATTGGTAAAATCATACAAGCCGGTGCCCACCCCATGTAAACATGGCGACAGTCGCTGGAGCTTGGCGACCGCCAAGCTCCAGCGACTGTCGCCATGTTTACTAGTCATTCTAGGCAACCAGTGGTCCGTTTTTAACTAAAAAAAACCCCAGTGGATTCAGCAACCTAGTTGTACAGCTATCTAAACTAGGCAACCAGTGGTCCGTTTTTAACTAAAAAAACCTCAGTGGATTCAGCAACCTAGCTGTACAGCTATCTAAACTAGGCAACCAGTGGCCCGTTTTTAACTAAAAAAACCTCAGTGGATTCAGCAACCTAGCTGTACAGCTATCTAAACTAGGCAACCAGTGGCCCGTTTTTAACTAAAAAAACCTCAGTGGATTCAGCAACCTAGTTGTACAGCTATGTAAACTACGCAACCAGTGGACCGTTTTTAACTAAAAAAAAAACAACAACAGTGAACTAAGCAACCTAGTTGTACAGCTAATGTAAACTGGGCAAACACTGGCCCGTTTTCAACTCAAAAAAACATCGGTGGATTAAACAACCTAGTTGTACACCTCTTATAAAGTCAGTATGATTAGAATAGCACGTAAATAGCACTTACGAAAACATAAACACTTCAAATATCAATTTAAAATTCACATTAAAAACCTTAAACATCGAAAGATTCGTTAAAAAAGAACACTTACCTCTATTTTTTTGGTAAATAACCGCTCAGAAATGTCCCCAACACCCACCGGCTTATAACGTACTATATTTCTAACAAACACCCACAAATTCTTTTCTTATATTAACATAACACATTTCATTCCCTTCCATCAATAACGCAAACAATTTCAAATTCCCAAACCTGACGAAACACGTATTCTTTATGGTTGCCAGTCACAACTACCACCGGCAGTTGGCGGTGCATCGCTCACTCTCGCGTCAGATTGTTCGCCAATGATTTGTAAACAAACCATTGACATGTAAACAAGGCACCGTATACGGAATATAGTCCATTAAAACATTGATTACACTCTTATATTAAAACAAAGTATAGAATATTAAAATTATTAAACCATCCATCCTGTAATCAAAAGCATCCGCAAACCAAGCAGTGCTTTGTTCAATAGCACATGGTAAACTGATTCTATAGAGAATATTAAGCCAAATAAAACGATTACAAACTTACATTAAAACAATCAATCTGAAATCTAAATCATTAGCATTGTTCCATTGCACATGGGAAACTGTGATCTTGTAATGAATATTAAAACAAATATTTATATTAAAACATAGGCGCCGACTTCATGGGGCTTGAAGGGGCTTCAGCCCCCCCAATATTTTTATTCAGGGGGGCTGAGCCCCTTCAAAAAATTTTACTTTTACAATTTAGTGTCAAATCATATTTCTTTCTCCAAATGGGTTAAACATCCTAAAAATAGAGAATGTATCGGATCGCTAGCTTTTTCTGTCTCTCACTCCGCTTTTTCTTTCACAGGGATTCAGGAATTACGTTGGGTGCCTGTAACGCCGTAAGGCACGGATGTCAACCTTCTTTATCAAGAGCGCAAGCACAAACAAATGACCATCAGATAGCTAGGCAAAAAGAAAGTAAAACGGGTGTTTTCCCACACAAGAACCATTCGGATTTCACACCATGACACAATTGATGATGGAATTGCTTTCTAGTAGGGAGAAGACTGCGCTTTTTTTAGGAGGGTCGTTCTCATGTAATTTTTTTTTTTTAATCAGTACAGCAAAAGCTTTCACTTTTGTTCTATTGTGAGATGCAGACTCTTCTGTAGACGTCTGACCATAAGGGATATTTTCCCATTGTGCAAAACTGCAAACGATTGTGACATTTCCATTTTCCACCAGTATTAAGTTTCGACGCTAAAAATAAACCGTTTAAATGTGACTTAAAAACAATTCAAGGCAGAAAATTAATAGTCAAATTTAAGCTTGAAGATTTTAAATCATGAAGAACCTTGTGAGATAAATGAAAAATTGATGTTTAATACAGTTTCGGATATAGACAGTATTCATTTCTTTACACGCTTTATCAAAACTTTACCAATATCGAACGCTTAACGTTTCTTATTTAGCTACAGTTAAGAGCTAAATGAAAAATGATTTCATAAAAATCTTCGAGGAGCACAACTTCTGGATTATATTTTATAATTGCTTCCTCTTATCTTCTATCTTTACATATAAAACTCTTTCCCCCACCAAGGGCGTAATGAGGGGGGGGTCTACGCGGGCTGAGCACTACATAGCTGTCTCCCAGCCCCCCTACGATTTTCAAAAATTTTTGTTAGTTTACACATAAATACGAAAATTTAGAAACGAACATTTGAAAACCATGAAATTTTAAATCTTTGTTTCGTTGTTTTGGGCGAATTTCTCTTCATAATTGCAAGATTTGTATACGGTTTATTATTTTGCTACTATTGGCTGCATGTGGTGCCAGTGGCGGTTCCAGAAGGGGGGGGGGGGTCACGGTGGTCATGACCCCCCCCCCCTGGGCCTAGATTAACCATCTCCCCAATAAGAAAGGAGGAAAAAAAAAAAACGAGGGCCCAAGCCGAGCTTGGACAAGGCCCAAAATTCAGAGAGGCCTTGATCATGTGCATACATATCACATTGTGTTGCTGAAAGAGAATTCGTCTTTCGAAAACCATTAGTCTCTGACTAATTTACTTTATTTTATAACAACACTAAAGTATGCACACAGTGACTATGTGCTCAGTCGTTGTTCCTTGGCAGAAAAATATGCAGCCGTTTTATAAATATGTGCATTCATCCATAACCATCCATACATGGAGGGCAAAGGAAGAGGGAGTCACAGCGAGCATGATTAAGGTAAGGGTGGATGGGCTAGTTACCCCGAACCCACAATGAAAGAAAACTCTCAAAATCAAAAAATGGTTTATAGAAAAATGTGTGAATTGGGCGTGTGTGATACATTTTACTCGTATTCGGCCCCCACACTTGCAAATAGCCTTCCTCTTCCGTAAAAGCACTCTATGAAGCACGTATGTTTGTAAATTATTAATTTATGGAATATCAAACTAGCATAACTGCTACAAAACCATAAAAATTATAGAGGAGAAAGGAGGGGCTTTCATGGGGAAAGAGGGACCATGCCTAACAGGGCCGGATTACCCATTAGGCTGAGTAGACTTTCCTCTGTGGGCTCTTATTAAAGCTATTTTAGTGTTAATATTTATACAGTATATGTAACTCTGAGAAAATAATTCTGATTCATTGGTGACTTCGTACACACGAAACACTTTTTGGCATTGTTAGCCACTACACTTCTTAATTGAAATTTGAATGAATATGTGCTAGAAAGTTTGAAGCTGACTATTTAGCTTGGATTTTTATGTGCACATTTCAGTGATACCCTGCATTAGACGGATGTATATTTTGCAAATTCAATAAGGAGAACTTTTAGCACTACGTCTACACGAACGGGCTATGGTAATCATAAGAAGGCTTTTAAACAAAAAAACCCTTCGTACCCCAGTCATCACAATCATATTTTATACAACTTTTTTCCGTTCTGAATAAAAATTAATTTTCGTATATTGTTGCACAAATGTCATCAGAATAAATTTCAAATAACATAATTCGTTATGGTTTTAGTTTATAAAATGAATACTATGTATCCATTTAGCCAAGAGCGTCTCTGACTTACCAATTGCTAATGTGCTAGTTTTATTTATTTTGATAATTGTTAAGGTAATCTGAAACAATTTTCCAAAAAAGAAAGGGTGATTTAGAGTGCAATGGAGTTTTTATATATGTTTTAAAAATAACATGACGTAGACTATGATTTCGAATAAGATTTCATTCATTTTGTTTCCATTTTTCATATTATTGAGTATTCTTATTTTAATGTAAAGTGAAAATGTTGAGTATTTTTAAAAATTGTCTGTAAATATCTACAATAATTTAAAATGATAATTTTGGTTTGTATATCTGTTTCTGTGTTATTCCACTTTTAAAAGTAAAACACGATTATATTTTATACAAGTTTTTTCCGTACTGAATAAAAATTAATTTTCATATATTGTTGCACAAATATCATCAAAATATATTTCAAATAGCATAATTCATTATGGTTTTAGTATATAAAATGATTACTATGTGTCCATTTAGCCAGGAGCGTCTCCGATTTACCAATTGATTATGTGCTAGTTTAATTTGTTTTCATAATTGTTAAGGTAATCTGGAACGGTTTTCCAAAAAGAAGTGTGATTTAAAGTGCAATGGTGTTTTTATATGTCGAGTTTTTTTTGCCAAGTCTCACACGGAGGGCAAACCCCCCCACCTTCGGCCTAGATCCCTCGCGCAGATAATTGGTCATAACACCACATTTCAACATTTCTTCTCATTTTTAATGTTATTGAAAGATGATATGAGTATTCTTAGTTTAATGTAAAATGAAATTTTTCAGTATTAAAATATTTATGAAGACCTAAAATAATGTAGACTCTAAATTTTGATATATTCTCGCACTTAGATTTCTTTGTTAGATCATTTTAAATGTTAACAAGGATGATATTATTGGAAAATTAATTTTTTTCCTGCTGTGCAAATACTATAAGAATGAATTTAAAAGTATATTTTATTTATTTATTTGTTTTCGTTTTTACAATTCAAATCACGGAAATCCGTTTAATATGTATGTGTAGAAGAGAGGACTTGTAACTTTGTATGATGGTTTGTATATTATTTGATTTGCTTTAATACATGGAAAGGAGGTATTTATTACTTCGTTGCTTATGTTTTTTTAAAATAATTTTAAATGTAATCTGTAAAAAGTTGTCAAAGAAATGTAATTTAAATGTGATCAGTTTTTCTGTCTTAAAGTAGTGCGACATTTAATTAAAGTCGATTCAATTTATGGGTATTTCATCATGTAGTAAAATAAAAAATACTATTTTATATTAATAAAAATTATCTCTGATGAATGTTTGCCAGTAAATAAAATAATCCGGATTTTAGTATTTCGAATCGTTTGTACTTCTAGGGTATTTTGAAATATTAGCTGGAGTAATGTTTTGCAGAACAGTTTTTCAGATTTGACTGCATGCATTTTCTTTCCTATGAAATTATCATTAAATACATTACAAAAAAGATTTTATTTGTTTTGCTGTTATTAATTTAATTAAACTTCGCCTATTCTTTCAGAAGGGAGAGAGATTTGCTTTCTCCATATGTGTACTGAAGACTGATTCGAGATCTTGAGTTCAAATACTTAATTTAAAAAATGAGTTCAAAAAATTTTTGAAAAATTTATTAAATGGAATTCTTTTTATTTCAATGAAAGTGTTATGTTAAAAAAGCACATTTTGAAATCTCAATTCTAAAATTTCTGAATCCCTTTATTCTACTGACGGAGGGAAGGATTTTGTGTCCCCCCCCCTCCGTAAGTATACGAGCCCCCCCAATAATTTTTACAAGTCGGCGCCCGTGTATTAAAACATCGGTTACTGTGATCTTGTAATGAATATTAAAACAAATATTTATATTAAAACATCGGTTACACTCTTATATTAAATACATCGATATATTATTAAAATTATTAAAGCATCATACCTGAAATCTAAAACAATTATATTGAAATTCCAGTAATCCAAAATATTCAGCGCATTATCCTGTGAAAAAGCAGTACGGGGAACGGGATAGATTGGCGGGAATCCGATCACCTAAGGTTTTTCCCTCGAATAGAGGAAAAAATCCTTTTCCCTACGACTTTCAGCGCCCTCTGCTGGTATGAGTCTTTTAGCATTAGGAGCCTTTCCTCCGGCTATCCGCTTCTTTTTGATTTTAACGGCCGTTTCGTTGTTTACGTGGTGTAAGTAAGCTGTAGAAGCGGATAGCCGGAGGAAAGGCTCCTAATGCTAAAAGACTCATACCAGCAGAGGGCGCTGAAAGTCGTAGGGAAAAGGATTTTTTCCTCTATTCGAGGGAAAAACCTTAGGTGATCGGATTCCCGCCAATCCATCCCGTTCCCCGTACTGCTTTTTCACAGGATAATGCGCTGAATATTTTGGATTACTGGAATTTCAATATAATTGTTTTAGATTTCAGGTATGATGCTTTAATAATTTTAATAATATATCGATGTATTTAATATAAGAGTGTAACTGATGTTTTAATATAAATATTTGTTTTAATATTCATTACAAGATCACAGTTTCCCATGTGCAATGGAACAATGCTAATGATTTAGGTTTCAGATTGATTGTTTTAATGTAAGTGTGTAATCGTTTTATTTGGTTTAATATTCTCTATAGAATCAGTTTACCATGTGCTATTGAACAAGCACTGCTTGGTTTGCGGATGCTTTTGATTACAGGATGCATGGTTTAATAATTTTAATATTCTATAGATTGTTTTAATATAAGAGTGTAATCAATGTTTTAATATAAATTTTGGGTTTAATATTCCCTACAAAAGCAGTTTACCATGTGCCATCAAACAAAGCATTCCTTGATTTGTTGATGCTATGAGTTTCTAAATTAAATAAGATAATGACTATAATTTTTATGTAAGCATCTAATTGAAGTTTTAATATAATATAATAATTTAATAAATTGATGGTTAATTCAAATTTTTGATTATAGATTCGTTACGGAATTAATTTACGATGTATCATCAAACTAGGTTTCTGACAGGTAGTATAATGTAATTCATGTTCAGTATAAATGTTTGGTTCAATATACAGGTAAATTCCATTTAACATGTATTATCATTAAATCATTTAATGTGGTTAAGTTGGCCTTTAGAAAATTGAGTTTATTTTTAATTGTTTCCGTCCTGCAAATTAAGCTCGCTTTATTTATTAGTGAAATTCTAAAAGCAGCAGCTTGTAGTTTCCAAAAATTGATTTTCTTGCTTTGGGTATACAGTGGACTCTCTCTATCTGAACACTCTCTAATGTGAACACCCCGGTAATATGAACACATTACGACAGTCCCGGCGAAGCTCCATAGACTTAACATTAGATTAACTCTCTGTATTCTGAACACCCCGCTATTATGAACGCTACTTTTGATCCTCATTCAACCTTTACCTCTCCGTAAACTGAACATGTGTTGGCAACTGGAATTCGAGGAATTCCCCTGGCATGGAAATTCAGAGAATTCATTCATTCAGAGAATTCATTCTCATCCCCTCATGACTGAAGGTACAGCGTTTCAAGTTTTGAGTCAAGTTCTTTTGTATTCCCTCATTCACAGAGCTCGCACCCCCCTCCCTCCCCCTTCGGCTTTTTCGTATGATACAGTCTAGAAACCAGCCGATGAATCTGAAATTGCCAGCCTTTGATGCAACTGCAATCTTGACCAATGAAATGGAAGTGTTTAGGCAGGTGTTTATTTAGGCGTGTATTTGAAGTCATGTATCGTATGGCTTGTAGAGAGGTGAGGTAGCATAATCTATTTGGTTTTGTTCCTTTTGCTCAGAAAAGAATAAAGTATTCATCATTTCACTGTCCTTGCAGGATAGGAATCACTGTAGTTACACAGATATGTCGGAAATAAGTGCTAAAACAAAAAAAAGGAAAGAACTGAAACTTCGGGAAAAATACGAAGTTGTTAAAAAATTAAAGTTGAAAGTTAGTCAAAGAAAAATTGCATCAGAGTTTGGAATTTCTGTAGGCCAAGTCAACGGAATCAGCAAGAAAGAGAAAGAAATTATAGCTGCTTTTGAAGCAAATGAACCGTCTTCAAAGTGTACAATTTTTGAAAAGAAACGGGAAACGAGAGCATAAACAATCACGTCTGGAAGTTTTTTACACAAATGAGAACAAAGAATCTTCCTGTCACTGGACCTTTGCTAAAACAGATTGCTTTGGATTTTGCAGAAAAAGAAAATATCAAAGAAGTCAAAGCATCGGAAGGATGGTTGACTCGCTTCAAAAGTCGGCATAATATTGAATTTAAAATTATGAATGGTGAAGCTGCAGACGTAAATATGGACACTGCAGAAGAGTGGAAAACTAAACTTCCGGACTTAACAAAGGATTTCAACGCAGCTGATATTTTTAATGCCGACGAAACAGGCCTGTTTTTCAGAGCTCTTCCAAATAAAACTTTAGCAGAAAGAAGTGAGAAATGTGTGGGCGGGAAGATGTCGAAAGAAAGACTTACCGTCATGCTCTGTGCCAGTTCCACAGGAGAGAAGCTCAAACCACTGGTAATCGGAAAAAGTGAAAAACCAAGATGCTTCAAAAATGTGAATATCGCATCATTGCCTGTTCACTATAAATCAAATCGAAAAGCCTGGATGTCATTCTCAATTTTCTCGCAGTGGTTGGAGGACGTCAACGAGATAATGAGGAGAGAAAGAAGAAAAATTCTTCTTCTTGTGGATAATGCAGCATCACACAAAAACATGCAACTCAGCAATGTGAGCCTGAAGTTTCTACCACCGAACTGTACTCCTATTATCCAACCATTGGATCAAGGTGTAATCAAGACCTTAAAAGCTCACTACCGAATCCATTTTCTGAGGAAAATGTCCCTGGTGATGGAGGAGGCAAATTCTGCAGCTGAACTAACAAAGAAAGTCACTGTTATGGATGCTGTCCACTGGATATCAATGGCTTGGAATGAAGTAACCCCTCACACTATCAAGAGATGCTTTTATAAAGCAGGATTCCCGTGTGATGATGACCATTTAGGAATAGAGGACCAAGTATCAAAAGCTGTGAATGACTTGGGGTCAATTCTTCAGGAGCTTCATACTAAAACTGAACCTGACTCTTATCTCGAAGTCGATGGAAGCCTTCCGATTTGCGACAAAAACATCGTTGAAGAGGAAGAGGATAGTGAAGAAGCAGAACCTCAAGACACTAATGAAACAAAAAGAACACTTACATTCAAGCAATATGGCCAAGGGAGTCAAGACCTGATGGACTATGCGGGTGAGCATCATCCGGAAGCCTTTCCACTTCTTAAACAATTAGACAATATGTATGCTGCACGAGCATATACATTGCAAAAGCAGACTAAAATTACTAACTTTTTCAAGTAATTAACCATTTATGTATTATATATAATTATGTATTATTATATATTTTGTAAAACTTTTTTAATAATATTAAATTTTAAAAAATGAGATGGTAGGATACAGGTCCGACTGAATTTTATTTGACATTGCACTAGCTGCCAAATCTAAACTAAGCACCTCCATCTCGGTAACTAGCTTGGCTAACTAGGCTTACCATTCTATAACATTTCATTGCGTACTCACATTTCTCAATCTCCCTCTATACTGAACACCCCCGTAATCTGAACACTTTTCCCTGGTCCCTTTAGTGTTCAGAATAGAGAGAGTCCACTGTATTTAAATTTTGTGTGTGTGAGTTGAATTTATGCCTGTTATTTTACTATTTTGCTGCATGAGTTTTAAATTTTGCATGGGTTATATACATAACCAGAAAAAAGAAATCATAAATGTATGTATTAATAATTTTAAAAAGCAGTTTGCTGTTTCCAAAAATGGATTTTCTTGCTTTGAGTATATTTAAACTTTGTATGTGTAAATGGAATTATTATTTCACTTTTTTTTTTAACATGTTTAAATTGTGTGCATATGTTCCTTTTATTACCCTGCATGAATATATTTAAATTCTGCATGGGTTTTATGTATATATAGTGTATGTTAATTTAGTGAAAGGCAGTATTCTCAAGTTCTTTATGCATGATAACTACCTTATTACTACTTACTTAACATGCATGATTTTAAAATATGATCGATGAGTTAAGATAAATTGCATTAGATTTGTAGTGAGTATTTTAGATTTATATGTTAATTTTTGTTGTTTTGTCTATTTCAGTTTTAGAATACATTACAACTTGACATAGATTACAACTTGATACATAGATTACAACATGATTACATAGATTACAACTTGAGTGTAACCGATGTCTGGAACCCCAGGCATAGACCGAAATTCATAAGTGTACAAGAAGACAGCACATTGATGTGGGTTAGCTAAACTAGTTGACGCTCTTTTTAAGACTAAGTATAAATGGAGTTTAGCCTTTTAAAGAGCTTCAGTTGGTTATATTACTCAAGATAGTAGTGATACCTATGAATGATATGCTTGATGCAAGAACATGCCAGAATATCTCAAGATGTTGATGCCATCTGTGATATTGTATTTGATGGAAGAACTATGTGGTTGTAATAAAAACTGTATGTGGTTGTGATAAAAAAAAAATAAACTATACTGTTTTGTAATTAAATACAAACACTTGGTTTCGTATCATTAGAAACCAGAAAAAATTCTTAGAGTGCACACAGTCTTGCAACTAGAGGGGGGGGGGGAGATCTACAGAATTATGTTTTGTGTACCAGGTAACATAAATAAACTCCAGTTGCAGAGTTGGTTGCACATGAATAACACCTAATGTGTGTTGATTAGCAGTCATACAGAGAACTTAAAGAAGCCTGGCAGCTTCGTACAAAAGAAGCTAACATTCTAATTTATTTCAGTGGGTGTAGACTTATTTTTAACAAACTATCAAAACTAAAGTTAGTTAATTGAAATGGTTACCAAATCTTCAACTTATTTTCCAGCAATATTGTGAAGTGAATAAAATTGATATTCATTTTTTATGATGATTAATTAATATAGTGGCAGGATAATTAATACAACAGAATAAAAAATACATTTTTGTAAATGATTCATTACTGATAGTAATATTGGGCCATGTTTTGCACTTAGTTTTTCTTTTAGATGACAATCTTTATAACTTAAGATTGCATATGATGCAATAATTTAATAGTTTTGCTTTTAAATTAATTTTTAAAGAAATTCTGAGGACCATATGACAATTATCTGCGTTACTATTAAAGCTATAGCAGATAATGTATGTGTTATGTTTAGTAATAGATATTACCAGAGTTATAAATTTAGTTACCAGATAATCAATGATACAACAATAATATTAGCTGAAGTAATTTGTTTCATTTATGCAACCTAAAATATTTTGCTTGGTAACACTAGGCAGACCCCCACTTTCTGAAGTAATTACAGGTGTTACTAAACAGGATAGCCCAAAACCCAAACCCACCTGTGTTTTGTTCATACAGTTGTGTTATTGTATTCTCATTAAGTATTAAAATTATTTTTATAAAATTTGGATTTTTTTTTTTATCAAATGAGTAATGCAACTGGAGACGATCCAGAATATTATATTCATACCTCTGACACAAAAGTAAATCAGGAAATAATTACAATAAACTTAAACCTTTTTTTTTTTAACGTATTGATTTTAGTTGAGTTGTAATTGAATGTATTTTTTAAGCGGTCAGAAATACTGATCATATATATTCAAAATATAAACAGCTTAGGAAATGAAGTTGAATCATTTTTACTTTCCGAACATGTACCGTGTAAGGAAAGTATTTTAATCATGAAAAAAATCGACTTCGAGATTTTGATGTATTTACATGTTTTGAGGTCTTCTGAATTCATTTATGCTGTTTTTACAAGATGTATGTATGAGTGTATGTGAGTGAACATGATAGCTCCTAAACAGATCATTCGATTGAGCTCAAATTGGACATATATGTTATAAACCACCGTTAGTGGCGGATCCAGAAATTCTCTTTTGGGAGGGGCTAAATTTTGAAAAAAAGCTTATTTCACACAACTAAATATACAATGAAGCAAAATTTTAGTCTAAATCATGTAAAAAACTTTTGGGAGGGGCTAAGTGATTAAAAAAGATCACTTTACATATTCAAAGTGCATAATGAAGCAGAATGTTACCCTTTAGCTATCTCTTTTGGGGGGGCTGAAGGCCCCTAGCCCCTTCCCTGAATCCGCTACTGACCACCGTTACAAGACCGGTATTGATTTTGGTGTATATAGGACTTATAGTTTTTTTACAGGGCTACGACAAAGATTTCTTTTACATTATGGCCTATGGGGAATAATTCTTGAAAGTGTGCCATCGTTTAAATGGTGCATTCGATTGAGCTCACTCCAGATTTTTTATTTCTTTGTATGGAATATATGGAAATGTAATCCCAAAAAATATAAGGGGCCAAATTTTGACAAAAAAACCGATTTTTACTACCTCTAAATTTAATTTTTAAGAATTTTTTCACTGAATCTCATCGTAAACTAACATGCATGTACAACCCATTTTGACCAGTTTTTTCCATGCCATCTGTATGTACGAATGTATGTACAGATGGTGTACTCGCATATCTCAAAAACTATTGACAGTAGAATGTTGAAACTTTATATTTAGGATTGTTATAACATGGAGTTGTGCACCTCCCCTTTCGGTCCCATTCGACTGGATAGTTTATCTACAGGGCTGCCCAAAAGATTTTCAATACATTACGCTCTGTGGGCAGAAATTCATTAAAGCGTATTTTAGAGGTATTAGGCTGTTTCAAATGACTCAGAAGTGATATATACTGTTAAGGGTTACAAATGAATTCCTCCATCGAAAAAAGTGTCTTTATCATGTATAGTTCTGCTACAGGAACATTCAAAAGATTTCCAATACATTATGGTCAATGGCAATTTTAGGAACATTCATCCATTTCAAGCACAATACCATCGTACCATATAGTTAGGTAATGGCCAGACCACGGTCACATGCCGCCCTCAAGTATTATGCCAAAAGTCGCCAAGCTTGGCGACTTTTGGTGTACATATGTATGTATTTAACTCTCAAATCTCAAAAACTGTTAATGATAGAATGTTGAAATTTCATATATAAGATTGTTGTGCATCTCGATTTTTGGTTCCAATGTACTGGAGAGTTTAATTACAGGACCACCCAAAAGAATTTCAATACATTATGGACATCTTCAATATATTACATCAGTATAGTCAGTCATGTTTTGGTCCATGCCCAAAATCTCGCCATTTGTCGGCGAGTTTTACCGAACCCAGACAGCACATAAACTTAAATCAAGCTTGACATTTCCTTGAATTTGACGTGTTAATGCAAGCTTGATTTTAGCTTTCAAAGTGCACAGTGATGGCGCCATCTGTGAAAGAGAATGGACATTAATTGTCTAGCGTCCTCAAATTTGCTGAAAGTTCGTAAAAGATGTATTTTATTTTATTACTGGTGCCATATTACCGGCAGTGCAAACGGGGCAACTGCCCAGGGCCTACAGATTTTAGGGCCCAAAAATCTTATGCTTTTGTATTTTTAAAATAAAATTACAAAGGATTAAAAAAAAAATTCAGAAGTTAAATAATTTTTTTAATTATAAAGTATGAACAATGAAAATAATTCAAATTTACATTTGTATAAATTAATTTAAACTTATTTTTAATTCTTTGAAATGCTCTATATCGATATAGCATACCAATAAGTAGGAAAATAACTAACCACATTTGTAAAGAGAATTTTTAGTGTTAAAAAATATCAAAATTTTTCAATTATTTGTTATTTTAAGAAATATTTACAAAAATGACTAAAGTGTTTGTATTCCATACATGTTAGCAACTGTGATATAGCATTTCAAAGTAACGTTTAACTATCTGTTTCTTTGATTTCAGATTACTTAACACAAAATTTGTGTTAAGTAAGTAAACCCATTCTATATTTCCAAATATAGAAATTCTTCAAAATAAAATACAATTATACTACGAAATTGATTTCAAAATCAGTCGTTTGTCTCGATTTTGGCCAGCAGTATTGCTCATGAGTATTGCGGTACTGAAAGTTTTAAAACGTGTGCTGCTCTCATGTTTATATTATGTTTATTTCCCTATTAGTAGAGTCTCTAAATCACACATAACATTATTTTAATTTTGATGCATCCCATGGAAAAATAAAAGAAACAAATAGCACATCGCCCACTTATCAATCTGACGAGAAAACGGCGTGATAAGACACTTCAAACTTTAGTCATATCTGCGTGAAGCTTAGTAGCTGAACGGATAGCGAGCTCGACTCCCAACCGAAAGGTCCCGGGTTCTATTCCAGCCATGAACACTTGATGGAAACAGATTAAATTAAATTGAAATTTCAGCGTAGAGGTGGAAAATGTGTAGCAATGTAAAATATGTGGGGTGAGTTTGCCGACTAGCGCCCCGTGTATTTAGGAAATTTTTTTAAGCTTGAATTGTAAAGCTTAATGCAAGCTGGGCAAGTGTAAACTAGAACACTTGATTCAAGCTTGCATTAAGCTTACACGCTTGAAATTTTCAAGCTTATTGACTTGATAAATCAAGCTTGCTGCAAGTTTGCTGTGCTGTCTGGGAAGTATCGCCAAATTTGGCGATAGTCAGTCATTTGGTCCATGCCCAAAATATCGCCATTTGTCATCGTCCTTGACGAGTTTTGGCGAAATATCGCCAAATTTAGCGATAGTCTTTGGTCCATGTCTAAATATCGCTATTTGTGATCGTCCTTGGCGAGTTTTGGAGAAATATCGTCAAATTTAGCGATAGTCATTGTTTTATCCATGCCTAAAATCTCGTAATTTGTCGTCGACCTTGGCAAGTTTTGCCGAAATGTCGCCAAATTTGGCGCAAAAATTATTTCGCATAACTAAAGCTTTTAACCGTAGAACTTTGAGATTTTGTATTTAGAACTCTTGTAACATCTAACTGTGCATCTCATTTTGGATTTCAATCAACTGGGCAATTTATTTACAGGGTCACCTAAATGACTTCAAATACATGAAGGTGTATGGATATATTCAATTCATTGAAAGTCTGTGGTCAATTACTACTTTGGCTATCACCAATATCTCGCAAACTAACTCAAGCCTTTTCAGCTTTTGGTGAAATATCGCCAAATTAAGTGTCAGAAGCAAATCTTTAAAATTGAACCCAGCTTGGGGATATCGAAATATTTGGCTAGAAATCGCTCAACCTTACTATTACTGCAGTATTTTATCTCAAAATAAGTTTAGATGAAGTGCGCCGAACAGTAGCGTAGCCAGGATTTTATTTCGGGGGGGGGGGGGTATCAAATTGTAAGCTAAGTAAAGTGTCCCATTTCGTTGGGGGGCTGCAGCCCCCCCCCTCGATACAGATCGTAGTGATGAGCGAAGAAAAAACGTCTTTTAAACGGAATAGCAAATGGAAATAGATCTGATTGAAAGTGTTAGTAAAATTCTGCATTATCCTTTCGAGATCCACATATTTAAAAAGGTGGCTGAGGCGATATACTACCTATTAATTGCATGGTCTACCAATCGCCAATTCGGCGAATCTCTGAGCGCAGCCGAGTTTGTTTATTATGGCAACCCTGCATGCTCATATACTTGCCGGAACGAGTTGCGGCAGCCAAATTGCTCGAAATTTTGTTCGTGTAATAAGGCTTTTAGTCTAAATTAAGGTGACAATAAGTCCCCAATTCTTTTTTCGATTTGTCCTCAAAATGTAAAAGAGCAAGTTGGGACGATTTTTGATTATTAAATTGTTAATTATTTTATTAATTATATAATGTCCCCAATTTTGTTTCAGAATTGGGAACTTGTCCTCAATTCTACTTTCAAAAATATGGTCACCTTTGTCAAATAAATTCGCAATGTTTGCGATTTTTGAAAGTATTTTACTTAAAACCATAAAATTTCCATCTTTTGACCCATCCATAGGCGCACCCACGGAAGTTTTTAAATAAATGCTTACAGTTAGTTATACCGTTACACACGGTAACAACGTCGCTCAAAAGATCAGATAATTATTTATGACTCTATAATGAGTTACTTTGCTTGTGTTCTATGGGACAGTCAAGTGATACCGAATATTTTGACGTTATAAGAGAGTTGTAACTAACCGAGGTCACTATGACCGAGTTCAGCAGTATTTGTATGTAGCCCAGCCCCCCCCCCCCAAACTACAATCCTGGATGCGCCACTGGACCCATCGGATTATAAATATATAAAATATGGAAAATAACGCCTAATCTACATGCTGAATTCAAGGTATCGAAAGCCGTTTAGGCGGCATACGCTCCCTTCATTGGTAACGCGGACGTGATGAGCACGCATTTTCAGGGCCTGACTATAACACTTTTGTGCCCAGGGCTCTTTTCAAATTTTTTGCCCCTATATATCACTCTAAACTCCATTTTTAGGCCAATTTCTGGATGTGTGCCCAAGGCACATGCCCCAAGAGCCCGTGCGATATTTAGGGCCTGCGCACTTTCGTTCTCGCCGTCTGCGACAGACGACTGTCACTCATTCAAAGTCCGCATCAGCAAAGCCCACATCAAGTGGGTCACGACAAAAAAAGTTCACAACGCATGGTAGCAATCTCTCAAGTCCATAATGCTTAGCTAAGTTAAACATTGCCGCAAGAGCCACAAAGCGAGGCCAAGGCCTACGCTGCCCAACCACGCCTTGGCGACCACGGGCTCTAGGGTTTGGAAGCATATGCTTCGGTCAGGTGCTCAGCCTGACGCGAAGCCCCAGTGCTTAACTCCCAAGCAACCTTGTCCTCATTTTATCGACCTACTCAAGGGATGAAAGGGTGAGTCAAGCTTGCCCAGCCCGGGAATCAAGCCCCGGACCTGTGGCATGGCAGTACAATCCGCTAACATTAAGCCACCGAGCTTCACCATAATGCTAGAACAACATTAAATAGCCTCCGTCTGACTCTATGAGTCGGGGGAGTAGTGTAGCAACGCGATATCAACAACTCGGCATTTGAAGGACGCGCAAAGGGGCATCTTTTGTTCGGTCGGATAATGCCTTAATCTACCACACTGGTTTCACCCCAATCAATGGGATCAAAACTAGCTTCCGCCACACGCGTTCCCTCCAGCCTGTTGACACAGTCGTCGATTCCTAAATACTAGGACAGGTTGTTCGAAATAGTGCGATTGAACCTCTATACTATACAGTTGAGGTTGGATTGTGGATTGATTTGTCCATTTTCAATCGGTGACCTGGCCTTGCAACGTGAGAAAAACCTTTCACGAATCTTCAATAGTAAGTGTCATCCTATTATATAGTTACGCTGACCCCTGACTCACTCTCTAACAATTCCGGGCAACCACTTCAAGATAAAACTTTTACCGCCATTACTCCAAGAAGATTAAAAAGTACAAAAAACGTAGCAACATCTACACCGTTTGTACGATCCGCTTGAAATTTTTCAGAATTATGTATAAAAATATAGAAAACAATCTGCGCTACTTTAAAAATCTGAAAATCCACCCTTTCCCTCATTTTCAAGCGCTTTTTTTTTGCTATTTTCAGCTACATTTTATTTCCGAGAATTAAAAAGAAAGTGAATGATTAAAAAATTAGACTCTACAGTGACAATGACGTCACATTGTAAGTCACGGTCATCAGGCTTTGAAGGGAAAGTTACGATTTCAGTTCGTTTAAAACAGTTTTTCAGATAACATAGTTTAATTTTTTTCATTAAATGATCGTCTGCATGCAACATTGATATAAGAGAGTCTGTTTCAACAAAACGAAATTGTTCGAATACAAAAGGTTTCTGCGCGGTTCCAGCAGAGCATGGAATTCGATTTGGGTCTATAATAAAAATAATACGAAGTTAATTATTTTAGGTGGACGAGGATTAAATATATTGAGTGTAGCCATATTTTCGTCAAATGTTTTTTCTAGCGCCCATTGCTATTGCCTCCACCACGGGCTTTGACTTCTAGTTAGTAATAGTAATCTTTAATAGTCCAAAAAACTTCGCAATTCATGAGCATTTACCGGACGACTCGTTTTTAACCGCACACGCGTTTTCGAGGTACAGTCACCTGCCTGCATAATTACATGAGCAATTTCGAAAAATCCCTAATTTATATAAAGGACAATGTTCAATACTTCTTTCAGACAGAGTTTCAAAGGAATGCGTTATCACCTGTATGCGAATTTAATAATATTACCTATACCAGTAGTTTCCTACCGGGGGGGGAGGGGCGCAGAACGTCGGCAGGGAATGCGCAAGAGAAGCATGCAACGTGCAAGAGATAATGCACGTTTTAAAAGTCATATTATCTTATTTCTTTTATCTTATTTATTCTTATTATTACTCCAAAACATACCTATTTTTGCGTAAATTTTATTTACACTTTACCGATAACATTATTTTGTGGAAAAGGCGACTAAATTTTTGTATCTTTGCCAGGAAAGGACAGCTCACGTCATTAAATGTGTCTTTCAGAGCTACATATGTCCATCGCAGAGTTTCCCGCCACAATCATCATTATCAGAAGGTGTGATACTTCAGTGGTACTCTTCGGAAACTACTAACGAGCGCCGAGAGGACTTTCGGAACTACGTATTTAACGTGCACGTACACTGCAAGTGCACAGTGGTCTTTAGTGATAGGTCGGCATAGAACCCACAACCTTCTGGTTACGAGTCTAACGCCTTAACCACTGTTCTACCACGGCCCCTCAACTAAATGTTCATTGTTGAAGAATAAAAAAAACTGTATCTATGCTGTGAAACATGAAAGAGTGGTGCGCGCCATCCCCCTAATTAAAACCAAACACACGCCCCTCCATAGTCGATTAGATAAGACACTAAGCATGGTGGATGGCTGGAGTGCGAAGGTCCAGGGTTCTGACCTACCGCTCAGCAGTGGATCTAACGGTCTGGAATTTCGGCCGATTTTCTCCCGACGTAACGTAAATACGCGTAAGAACTAAGAACCCCCTGAAAATTTCTCTCCCAAGGCATCCCTCTAGGTAAATAACCCCTTGTCGATTTGCTTTAAGACACAATACAGAATTCTTCACTACTTTAAGGATACCTATTCTACGAAATTCCTTGTTTCTTCTGAACAACAAGCTTCGTAACATTTCAATTTCAAATCTTTGTTAATTCATTGTTGTACTACAGTTTTCAGAACAAGTCTCACTTTCTTCTAAGAATTTTCTCTGCAGTCCAATATTGTCTTCGTTTTCTGCAGGAATTTCATTCGGTGAAATTGCCCTCCGTGATTTGTTAACCGTGGTGCTTTAAGCTAATTTCCAATGCATCAGCAACTTAATAAATTGTGACCGTCCCGAATAAGCCGCAATCTGGATAATCCGATCTCGGTTAATCGAAAGTCAACTGTATTTAAAAGTTACCCTCATTGTGAAATATAAGAATTAAAATACAGCGAAACTTCTCATAAAGGCCGCCCCTATTCGAGGGCCACCTTTATTAAGGGCTGATATTTTTAGGAACGAAATATTTCCCCATTGATATAATGTTAATTTTACTCTTATTAGAAGGCCGCATACTCTCTGACTACCCCTCATAACCCCCACCCCACCTCCATGTGTCTGCCTTAAATCTTAAACAGGTGCATTGAATCCATGAACTAAAAGATAAGAGTTTAGGAATTCCTTGCAAGAAAGAAGGGGAGGAATGAAGGACCAGGGGAGACAAACAGGTTTCCTCATACTTTGTTTGACCTTTAAACCTTTAGGGGTTTGGGTTGGTGGGAAAACTTGACCAGGAAACGCTAATAGAAATGATTATAAATAAACTAATATATCATTCTAAGGCATTAATAAATGATGTAAATTGAAGTAATTTGTTCCATAAAATAAAAGAATCTTTAGAAACTAAAATTGTCCATGAAAAAATTATGAAAAATAAAGAAACTTCAATAGAATTTTTTTTCAATCATGGATAGAGTTTGAAAATGTTAAACATTTTTCTTTTTTTTTTTTTTTTTCACCTGTATATAGGTTTTGATTTCCTTATTATAGTTTTTTGTTGTTGTTGTCACACTTATTCAAGGGCTACTCTCATAAGGGCCAATTTTCAATGGAACGGCAGGTAGCCCTTACAGAGAGGTTTCACTGCATATTCAAAATGCATAATTACTCTGAAAGGGCTATTTTTAAATGGCACGTTTTTTCACCTGTTATATGTTATTAAAAAAGAAAAAGAAAAAAGTGTCGGAGCCAGAACCTCACCAGAACTCAACAGACAACTCTTTGTTATACTACCGTGTTTACTCGCGTAATAGTCGCACCCCCCGTTTTAAAGTCGAAATAATCGTCAAAATATTTTCCCCGCATAAAAGTCGCAGTCACGTATTTGACCTTCATTTACGTCTATAAAAATATTACTATCAAAATAAAAATAACTTTTTTTGTGTGTGCAACTGACGAAAAGATTGTTTAATTACGGCAGATAATCTGTGTGTGTGGGATTACGACCGATTAGCTCCGAGTGGGCTCTAGTTCGAAGGGTGGGGTGCCCTCCGTGGGGGTCTTTCTAAGGGGTCCTAACCCGTATTTACGCTAAGTTTCTGAGAAATCCACGGAAAACTCCGAACGGTTAGGTCGACGGACGCGCGAGGGGACCCGCGAACCCGGGACCTTCACACTTCGCCCGTCTACCATTTCCAGTGATATAATCACTGTGCCATGGTGAGGCCGGCAGATAATCTGGAGACATTTGGTAAATTAGTAATTTTACAATACTACCAATACTCTTTTATCATTACAGTGTACAATATTATCTAGTAGATTTCCTCGCATAATAGCAACACAATTTATGAAGAACTTTTCGTCCTTTCCAGACGGTGTTGATAATAGTCGCACCTAGACTTTCACCTTGAAAAATTGGCAAAAAAAGATCGACTATTACGCAAGTAAACACGGTAATATAGCAAAGTTTGTAGTCCAGCCTTCGTCACTCCGTAAATACGCGTTAGAACCCCTTAGAAAGTCGTCTGACCAAGGCACCCCCCCACTCATCCTAGGCACACCGCCCATGTCTGAGGGATTTTGTTTGCGTTATCATAAAAACGCAAACAAAACAAGCGATAACTCACTTAAATTTATTACAACGGAGAAACTGAATCTACCGCTAGATATTTAATCTTGAAATTATTTTTCTATGCCTTTTTTCAGAAAAACTTTACTACATTTAAATATTTAAAAAAAAAATAACTTAGCTATTAAAAAATAATTTTCGGCTGGATTAATTGGATTTCTGGTACATAAAATGTATTCTCTGGGCCATATTCTCTCCTGATTATTACCTACCTATAATATTTCGGAAAGCAGTAGTAATTTCCCGTCTAATCTTTTTAATTTTCTTGAACACTTTTAATTTTTACTCAATAAATAGAACTTTCGTAAGTTTTGCGAGTAAAAAATCAGCTTCTGTTTTATTTTAACCCATTTTTGTCCAAAGGTGCGTAAAGGCACCATTTCAATAGATATTTTTTTTATTAACACTGTGACAAATATTTTTCACTAATTTTATTTTTCAGCTATTTTTAAGGGTTTTGAAGACATTTATAAAATATTAGTAATTCAACTGGAGTAAACACTTTCTGTTGAGAAATTTTCAAAATACGCAAGTTTTTCAACTTGAAACGGTTATTGACATATTCGACTTTTTGAAAGTGTGTAATTATTCCACTTGAGCAGGGACGTAGCCAGAAATTTTTCATGGGGAGGGGACTTACGACTACTACAACTCATATATATGTAAGTATACGTGTGTGTGATAATGTAATGAAGAAATACATTTTGTATGGCAAAAAAATTCTCATGGGGGGTTTATGACCCCCCTAACCCTCCCCCTCCTCCTTGGCTACGCCCCTGCACTTGAGATTAATCATATGTTTTTATAATGGATTAAAATTGCAAGTTTTGAAAATAAAATAAAATTGAAACAAATGTCATAAAACACTTAATTTTTTTAACTTAAATTTGAATAAAAATTGGCCAATGGTGCGTATACGCACCATTTTATTTCTTATATAAAATACTATTTTTCATGCATGAAACTTTTTTGTGTCTTAATGAATGTAATTTAAGCATATTTCAATGAAAACAATACCACATTTTATACAATTTCTATGCGTGTCCTGCAATGGGTTATCACTGTTAATTAATTCTAGATTCCGTAATAATTATTTAATTCTAAATCTACCTGAAAATGTTCTGATTCTACTACATGTGAAAAATTTTAGAAATCCAGTGTGAGTTAATCGCACACACCAAGGGCGGATTAAAGGGAGGGGCGAGGGGGCGGCCGCCCCCCCAAGAAAAAAGAAATTAATGTAAAAGATCCTATTTTCCTTCCATTAAATGGATGTATATGTCAATCTTTTAACTAACCGCCCCCACCGACAAACTAACCCCCCCCGATAAACTTGCATTAATCCGCCACTGGCACACACACACCACAGTTTGAATGCTTAACAATTACATTATATTTTTATGTTTATCAAAATTTTTCTTCTGAAAGTTTACCAAGTCTGGTCTGTCTCCCTACTTACAAAAAAAAAAAAAAAAAAAAAAAAAAAAAAGCCAAACAATGGTTAGTTAATTAAAATAAGTTAATCATTTATGACAATTGTAAGATCTAATTACAAATAAATTTTAATTGAAAAGTCTTTTGAAACATGTTCTTAAAGAAATAAACCTTTTGAACATATTTTAAATAATTTAACTTGCTTAAAAAGTAAGTTTGTACTTTGTAATTTTAAAATCATTAAACATTATGTTATTCTTAATACATTGTACACCATTTAAAAAATATGTAAGATCATCCACGGCCGCAGCTAGAGGAGGCAAGCGACGCACGTGCCTCGGGTAACATGTTGAGGGGGGTGGGCGAAATCGTAAATTCTAGCAAGGGCGGATCTAGAAACTTTTTTCGGAGGGGGCGCAAATCGTGAATATACTTTTTATCTAGTGTAAAGCCCACTTAATATTGGTGTAAGCCCCATTTATCTAATGTAAATATATTTTTCTCGGAGGGGGCGCGCGCCCCTTGCGCCCTCCCCCTGGATCCGCCCTTGAATTCTAGTCACAGCATTCAGATTATCCGATTTGAATCAATGATTAAAATCAGAATATCGGTTTAAAAGTAAAATAATGTGATTAAAATTGTTGTTTAAAGATAGCGTGTTGAAAGAAAAAGATTTATTATTTCGGATATATACATAATTTTTGAGAAGCACCATAAAATATTTAATAAAAGGAAAACACCTATCGATTCAGTAAAGACAACACATTCAAAAAATATATTTTAACAATTTGTCTCTTGAATTTTTTTTTTCCCGTCAGACATGATACATATATTATATAAATATATATTTCTCTACTATTATGTAACATCATTCTCAATTATAACGTGAAAAGCTCTTGCGCCATAGCCGATTCACTAGTTCTATTTCACACACCACATCATCGGATCCGTCCTCTAATACGAGAACGAGAGCCTTCTCTTCTCTGAGATGAGAGCTTTCCTTTGGTCTCATTCGGAGCTGTCCTGTCTGGGATACGAAATCCCTACATCCCTACTGCTATTTCCAAAAATTCCCCACACTAGCTTTAGCATTAGGAGCCTTTCCTCCGGCTATCCGCTTGTAATCCAATCACGTAAAGTTTTTCCCTCGAATAGAGGAAAAATTCCTTTTCCCTACGACTTTCAGCGCCCTCTGCTGGTATGAGTCTTTTAGCATTAGGAGCCTTTCCTCCGGCTATCCGCTTCTATCCTTATTTGCACCCCTGTGCGTCATCAATATTGGCGTGTTGGCGATGAATCCCGTACACCACTGGTTGGCGACCAAAACTGCTTTCCCCTGTGCTTTCCCCCTCTAAATCAGGGGTGCAAATAAGCAGTCCGCGAAAGGCCTTTTAGAAAGCGGTTATTTTTAGGGCTCCGCCCAACGCTCCGCCTTTTCGAACGCTCTGGTCGTGCACCGGTGTCACCGGGTGCACGACCGGTGAATTCTCGAACGCGCCCTGAGATTGCTAAATAATACATTTAGGTAAAGAAATAGCATGCGCAGAACGATGCGCGAAGCTGTCACTCAGCTGACGTCACAGATACGTCACGTCGAAATGCTCTATTCTTGTTTGCCAAAACTTTCGATCTCAACGACCTAGAGGTGGCGCTGTAAAACGTCAACAAATTTGCTGTATGACGGGTAAATTCTCACGTGCTTACATTTTCTCATAAGCAGCAGCATTGGCCGCTTGACCGAGCGTTGTTTTTTTGATAATTTGCAGCGGCAGGAGTGATTTCTCCCATTACTTGGCAAGCCTCTCCGTTCGGTAGGAATGGAAAACCGGTCTGCGATTGTGATCCGGGACTGATCGTAACGAGAGCTGTCCGCTTAAAACGAATCGGACACTGATGCAGCTCATTTTAAAATGATTCGGTCGTGGATAGGATGCAGTGGCTGTTTTAAAAGAACTGCATCAGTTTATTTGAAAGTGGTTCCGTTTTTGTTTCGTTTGCTAGTCTTTTCTCTTTCCGGCAGAGCAACTCTATAGTTGGTTTTTATACAAACATATCCGTTGAATAAAAAACTTTCATAATTAAGAGTACGGCAAAAATTCACGTTTTGTTAGGTTTTTGATTATTAAAAAAAAAAAAAAAAAAAAAAGAGAGAGAGAGAAAGAAAAGAGAGGAACTGTTTCTGTAGCTAATCTAAAATCCTTATTTATTGTAAATGAAAAGAGATAGTGTTCAGTATACAAATAGCTATAGGGGCGACTATATTAATTACAGTAAAACCTGACAACAGCAATACTTAAGGGACCAAGACCAAATAAAATTTATCCAATATCGTTATAGCGAGGTTTTACTGTATTATAAATTTGAATCGATTACGCAAGTTGCGCCTACACGATCAAACTCCTTCTTAATACCAGGTTTAACATGTTCACTCTCTTACATTGCGAAGATATAACAAGAATTTTGAGGTGCGTGAATTCAATATTATTCAAAATTTGAATGGATTACGCAATTTGGGATTACATGTTGTAGACCGACACAAATTTTTACTTTCTTGGCATATCCGAATGGTCCGCTTTTGTGTAGTAAATTAGCTGTACAGTTAGTTTTTATACAAAGATGGGTACGCGGAATTTTTTTTAGGTTTCTATTACATACTTTTTATTTATATATAAAACTCATTTAAGTTTTCTTTCAAAAATAATAATCAAATAACAAATAAAATCTTTTAAAAAATATATTTCTTTCGTTGCTTTATAATATTTTCTTCCAAAAATTCACCTATTACAATACAAACTTACACCTGTAAACCTGTACATGTGATGGTGCCATTTTCATGTACAGGAAATGGCTCCGTTCCATGTTTTTATGGGAACGGAGCTTAGCGACTAGGGCACTGCGGGATACTATTCGTTTAATAATAACATTATTAGAAAGCTGATGATTTCAATTTTAACAACTAGTAAACAAATGTAAGATATTCATTGAATGGGTAAAGTCACTAATACAGTTGATCATTAATAAAATCTTTACATTATTTTGGACATTAACATTCTGGGCTTTACATATTCTGGACAATCTCTAGCACATTATTTTGAAAAGCGATTCTACTTCTAAAACACATTTTTGCTGATTTTGATAAAGATTGGGGGGGGGGGGCAGATTTATGTACCCAAGGATCTGTGCAGAAGAAAACTGGGTCTATTTTGTGGCCCTTCACAGAAATGCAATCGATTAAAGCGGCCCTTCATTGGCATTTCACCCTACATTTTAATCTGATTTATCAATTATTATTTTTTTTAAACGCGACTTTTATTAAAAATTGGTATGAAATTTCACAAAAATAAGTATTGAAATTCACAAAAAAGCAGTTTTTCACAAAAATGGGAACTCAGGAAAAAAATTCTGAATCGACCCCTGGTATGTGTTTGTTAAACTGAATTTAGGTGGTGAGAAATAACTGAATTCATTAATCCAAGTCTAAGGAAAAAAACATTCCTTTTCTATAAATATATTTTCCTTGGAGTCTTTCAAGAATGCTTAAGAAAAAAAATTCTAGATATTAAAATAATAAGTTTACTCCTCTCTTTTCTTTATGAGTTTATTCTGTTACCTTCTAAGGTTCAGAGGGCTAACGATGATAATTTATAAACTTGAGAAGAAAAATTCTTCAATATATATTTTTTTTCTTTTGAGTCAAAATCTGTTATATATTATGCTCTTGAACTTGCATAGTTTTTTGTATTATTTGGAAGTCCTTTCATTGGTGTAGTAACAGATAGTTACTAAGGTATCGGACTTACGATGAAACTTATCACGGTGAACGTACTCGTTAAATCTGTGAGGCTTTATGTTCTTCTTCTCTGTTGTCTGCACTGTTAAAAATAATTTACTTAAAAATGAGTACTTTAATGTACTCATATTTTTTTAAATACATTTGCATCATAAACGAGTACATGGCGTGCTTAAATATAAATAACCATTCAAACTGAAAAATAATCATGAAAAAAAGCGCACCCGGAACTGAATGGGTTTGTATTTCGTGAAGAGAAGAGGGGGGGGGGGCTGAATTTAAAAATATGTGAGAAACAAGTGGGTGTCCAAAGGGCTTAAACAGGGGTACATTAGTGTATTTGCCCTGATTTGTAAGTATACAGTCTCACTCTCCTACACTCTACAGAAGACCCTACAGACTCTAAGAAACTCCTTCTCCAGATTAAAAAATAAATAGAAAATAAAAAACGGAGTAATAATAACAATAATACTAATTTCAGCGTTTTTTTAATAAACTGATTGTTCAATTTGTTTGTATTCTTAAGACAAAGTCCAGAACTAGTGATTCAGTGACAAATTACAGCAGTTTCGAAAAATTTAAGTACCATCTCTCACCTAACAGGCAACCCTAAGAATCTAAGACTCCACAGATTTAGCATGCACGTTCTCTGTAATATGTTATCACATCCAGTCTGATTTGTAATCAGCTATAGCTTATTATTATTACTGGTTTTCTTTTTATAAGAGCAAGAGTTTATTCAGATTCATGGTAATCTATCTTGTTAACTCTTTGGTTTTAAATAATAATTCTTAGAATGAATGATTTATAAGTATATAGTATATTTACATATAAATATTTTTATTTTATAAAGTATTTAATATAAATATTGCTACTTTTATTTTAGACATACCTTTTTTTTTTTTCAGAATTAAATTATGATAATAATAAGTCAATTTAAAAAAACTTCCTTAAAAAAAACTTTTAAAATCAAATGTTAGTATAAGTGTAATGTTTTTAAACGAATTTTCATTTCTAAATTCTAAAAAAAAAAAAAAAAAACCCTTCTTAAAGGAAACTGGCTAAAAAAATTCGCCGCAATAAAATAACTTTATAATTAATTCTATATGTATAAGGTCAATATCTAAAGAAGAAAATCCTAGGTCAGTGTTTTTTAGGGACCCTCTATAATAGGGGTTGAAAGTTTTTATGATTTTTATTTAATATTTAAAATATTAAAATTTTTACTTCCAGCTTAAATTATCATATTCACGTAGCAGAATTCCAAAAGCTTAGTACGAGAGATTCAAGATAGAGATGTGGAAGAAGTTAAAACTAAGAAAATAAATAAAAAATTAAGGATTACTATTTCAAATGAACGGAAACATCTGACAGATTATTTTAGAGATAAATTTCTATAAGTACAAAACTGTTCCTTTTTATTATGTTCCGAAGTTATTTTTATTTTGTGGTTAAGACAGATCTACACAAAGGATGTCTGCTTAATTAGGGTATGCCTTGGGCAGACGACTTTTTCAGGGGCTTTGACGTGTCTGGAGAAAACAGCCGCGCGGTAGGCAGGAACCCTACTGCTATACACTTCAGTAGTTTACCAAATTGTCATGAAATTAGTAAAAAGTATTTATACTATAATGCAAAAGGTCAAAATACTTTTTTTAAAGCTTTATAAATTAAATTTATATCTTCTAAAGCTCTTTCACTACTTTACAAAACTCATTTAACTTTTAAGATTAAAAAATAAAAAATAAAACTTGCTGAAATAAGCAAGAATGACGATATATAGAAAACTAAATGGATAAATTATCGAATATTGAACTTCATATATGAAAAAAATACAGCAAGAAGAAAAAAATATCTACTAAAACAGCTATTATAACTTGATGTAAAACTGTGAGAACAACTCAATTAAGAAAAGGGAAAATGTTATTAACTTTTGTTCACTAAATAAAACTTTTTTTTTTTTTTGCATAAAATATCTTGTATTCCATTGAAAAATAAAATATAAATAAATAAATATTTTAAAGAAACCCTAATATTTAGAAATAATTTTAAACCAGTACAGCAGATTGGGAATGAGAAAAATTGTTAAACCAAGCGCTTAAAAAATAACCCTGTTTAAATTAAGCAACCTTGACAGTGAACTTAAAAAAAATCTGGAGTGACTCCACTCGACTTTCCGAACACTTACGATTAAGATCATTACCAAGAATTTAAATAAATTTTAATCGATGAATAATTCAAACATATATACCAAATTGAAGCTCGATCGAATGTACCGTTTAAACGCTAGCGCACTTTCCAAAATTTTCCTCCATAGACCATAATGTAAAAGAAATCTTTGTCGTAGCCCTGTAGAAAAACTGTAAGTCCTATACACATCAAAATCAATACCGGTCTTGCGAATGTGGTTTATAACATGTATACCCAATTTGAGCTTAATCGAATGTACCGTTTAAACGCTAGCGCACTTTCAAGAATTTCTCCCCATAGGCCATAATGTAAAAGAAATCTTTATTTTATCCCTGTAGAAAAACTGTAAGTCCTATACACATCAAAATCAATACAGATCTTGCGACGGTGGTTTATAACATGTATACCCAATTTGAGCTCAATCGAATGTACCGTTTAAACGCTAGCGCACTTTCCAGAATTTTCCTCCATAGGCCATAATGTAAAAGAAATCTTTGTCGTAGCCCTGTAGAAAAACTGTAAGTCCTATACACACCAAAATCAATACCGGTCAAGCGACGGTGGTTTATAACATATACACCCAATTTGAGTTCAATCGCATGCCCTGTTTAGGAGCTATCGTGTTCACTCACATACACACATACATACATACATCTCGTAAAAATAGCATAAATGAATTCAGAAGACCTCAAAACGTGTAAATACACCAAAATCTCGAATTCGAATTTTTTCATGATTACAATACTTTCCTTACATGGTACATGTTCGGAAAGTAAAAAAATATGTTGTCAAGACACAGACTGGAGTTCCTTTTCGCATTTTAAATCAAACAGTTAAAATGACCCGTTAAACAAATGTTAAAAAAAAAAAAAATAACACGAAGTTTGGAGGAGGGAACGTGCCCCCCCCCCACACACACACAGAGATTAGTTTGTTGTCTGTTAGACAGAGATCTGTTTGTTTTAAATTTTTAAACAAATTATTGTTTAACTGATTTTGGTAAAAAATTGGGGGGAGCATAGGGAAATACGTCCCCCCCCCCAATCATTTCAGCACTACCATAGATTTTCCTCTATTTGTTTTGATAAAAATGATTTCATCCATTCTGTAGATGTATTCGGATATTTCAGAAGAAGAACCCCCTTCACCCATCGCAACCCCCGAGTTTTAGTGACCGGATGTGTTATCCATCATTCATCAACGCGCGACGAAGAAAGAGAGTATACACCTTCACACTGTCTACACTCTTCTCCCGGGGCTATTTCTTTGTTTGTGCTTCTTGACAAAACGTGAACGTGACCTTGACAAACTCCTTGACAACCCAGTAGTCAATTGTGGGGGGTTCTATTTGGGGGGGGGGGCGAGGGGGCATTCAGAGTATGACGCATGTTGTTAGTGTAAAAATGATACAAAAAAATTGAATACTTAAAAAAAAATTCACTTCACTAAAAGGCGCTCTTTCGGATGCCCACTCCTTCCTTACATTTTTTATTTCAAGCGACCCCCCCCCCCCCACACACACACACTCACATCCAAAAAAATAAACCCCTTCAATATTGTGCGCTTTTTTCCGGGTGCGCTTTTTTCCGCCCATCGAAAAATAAGCATGTGGATAAATATAATATAATTGGTGTAGTAACAGATAGTTACTAGGGTATCGGACTTACGATGAAACTTATCACGGTGAACGTGCTCGTTAAATCTGTGAGGCTTTATATTCTTCTTCTCTGTTATGGTGAGAAGTAGTATTAATGAAGATACCGATTTTCTTTGCTAATTTTTGCAATTTTAGTACACGTTCTTAAAAAAAAAATTAAATTAAAAAAAATAAAATAAAAAAAGCCAATGACATATAACAGGGTTTTCATTGTGGGAAAAAAAATGGGTGAGAATTTTTCACTATAGATGCGAGTTGGGTAAATACCCAGTGGGTAAGGTATTTATAAATGGGCACTTTCACTTGCCTCCGGTAAACACCCCAAATCAGAGTATTTATGAATTTTAGTTATTTTTATAGCATGTAACTGGGCCTACAAGTCTGCAGGCCAGCCCTAGTTACATGCAATAAAAATCAAACTGCGAGGATTTTACGCCACTTTATGAAAAATGGAAGCATGCGCGACTTTTTTTTTTTTTTTTTTTTTTTTTAAAGGGTCCAAATCTTTCGAGAGGCGATAATTTTGTGCAGAATGAAACCAATTTGTAAGGGCGAGAATTTTTCACAGTAATAATTTTTTAATGACAGGAAAAGAAAAGAAAAATGCGCGTTTCTCGGTCGCGTTCTAGTAAACACTGTATTAAAGGATTAATGTATTAAATTTATAATAATGAAAAGAATTTAACAATTTCTTTATTATTTTCAAGATACAGTACCATATTCTTGTATAGTTCCTTAACAAAACAGTTTGTAAGCCTAGTATTTTTAAGAACACCCCCCCCCCTTTACAGTCAAGCCTTTTTGACAAGAACAAAAAATGCGTGTCTCAGTTAAAAGCAGTTAGTATAATAACTAAAATTTCTAACAAAATGCTTTCCGTCGAAAATATTGTTTGCAGAGGCAAACAAAATATTTGACATAGACTAAGCGCTACAGTAGTTAATTAAACAAAAAATTTAGCGTCTTATTTGCTATAACCTGTTAGCTTCATCCTTGCATAGACGCGGCCGCGATTCCTTTTCTGTGACCATCATTGCTTCCTGGAATACGTCTTGTGGTCATATGCCATAGTAGGAGTAATCAGAGACCTAGGCCGGTAAGCAACGATATGCATGGGAGTGGATTCACTGCTGTCGAATTCTTTACAACGATGTAAGGATGCAGGTTAATTATTCATTGCATCAGGCGCGTAGCCAGAAAAAAATGTCTCAAGGAGAAATGAAGAATATTCGTGTATCAATAGATGGAATTTTGTACGATACAACGCTTATGCTAAGTAATTTAAAAATTTGGGAATATATATTCCGATATCCCCCGCCCCCACTGCGTTACATATTGTGTGCGCCAGAAAGATTGTATTGGAAAGGCTTTTGTAATCATTGTTTCAATATTTTTAACTTTGTTATGATTTGTTTCGTCCTCCCCACCCCCACCCCCAAATATAAGACAAAGTAGTTTTGACGGTAAGTACTCTACATCTTAAAGTCTATTTTAATCATTTGAAGGAACCCCCCCCCCCCTGTCGAATCCAGTGAAAAGTTTCAAGAGGGGAAGAGCGTTAAATGTATACAAGCATTTTATTACAAATGGGCCAGTCGTTTTTCTTTTTTAACTATTGAACCCAGGTTTAACCTGTTTATCTCGCAAGGGTGGTCTCTATCTGAGCAATCAAAGACACACATGCAGGTAGGAACACTGGTCACAAAAAGTGAGTCCTTTCCGCTCCGTCCTTTAAAAAAATGAGAGCGAGTATGGTAAACATAGGTTCAATGGTGGATTAATTCCCTAAAGATTCAGCAAAGTTTTTGATTCAAGTGTGCTCAGGTAAAGGCTGAAATGGTAATCGCCCCATAGCCCTCCATTTGGATTCGCCACTGAAACCCTGGTTGTGTTTTAATAGATCAAATCATCCTGTCCTCACAATTTAGAAATAAAAATTACTTTATCAGCGCGAGGTTAAATAAAGATTGATACATTTTTCAAAGGATGATGTGTACTCCCCTCCGCCCCCCTTCCCATAAATAAATAAACAGTCTCGATTAGCGTTTTTTTTTTTTTTTTTTTTTTTTTTCTGTACCACGTTTTTTTTATTTTTCCTCTGTATGAGTTGTAAATCCGAAATTAAAAAATTTCCGAATCCTTTTGCTGAATAAATTTATGATGTTCAAAACTTTCCGAGTTCTTTTATTGGTTTGATAAGATTTTTCGAAGACTAGTTGGATTGGATTTCAATTTTAGTCACTCTGATTAAATTCGTGAAAATAATGCTCCCTAAATTCAAAAATTTCTGACTGTTTGGTTTTATTTGACTAATTAGGGAAGTTGAATTCTTAAAGCTCCACATTTTTTGACTTATTAAATTTAAATTTATTCACGCATACACAATTCCATTTTTAACGTATATAAATTTTCATTTAATAAATTGCTTTGTGTTTAGCATTCACATCAAGCTTTAAACCGTGCGAAAGCCTAATGATGGATTTTCGCGTTCGACCGGCATTTACTAGTCTACTCGTTTGTCAAAATCAAACCTGCTATACAAAACTATTTATTTCTTGCTAACTGAACTGTTCGTGTACTGGATTTTCCTCGAAAAAAATGTCTACCCCCATCTTTGGGGAAGTTTCCCGTACGCCCGCTTTCTCTATCCACGGGGGGCGAGGGATCGGTTGAAAATTGCATCGTTGTATCCAGTCTTCCGAAAAATCTCCACGAGAGACGATCAATTAGCGCTTCTCCTCCCTCCCATGGATTTTCCCAGAAAACAGCCCAGCTATAATCAGCCAGATGTGCTTGGACGCTCTGTTGTGCAAAGAAATACCTGTACTTCAAAAATCCAACAGAATATCGAACACTAGAAAGATAAGTGTATTTTCTGAGACAGACTTCACTTGCTCGATAGTTACTTTCCTAAAGAAAGACAAGTATGAACGAAAACCGATATTTTAAAACAATCAACTTTTGCGTATGTTTTCCCCCTTTTATAGAAAAATAGTAATTTAATTTATGAATCAGTTGCATATTAAGTTACAATTATTTTCAAATTTCTGATACTGATAATTTAGTATGTGCTCTTTGAATTTCTTTATTTTTTAAAGCTGTTCTACCTGAATAGTAATCGCCGTTACAGAACTTTTGAACAGCTTTAAAAATTAACCAGTGATGTTAAATGCCCGAAAATAATAATAGTAGTAATAATAATAATGCTTCTTCACCCGATGCACTATGGACTGGCACAAACAGTAAAGCGCTATGTCACATGCAATGCAACTGGCAGAAAAAAAAAAAATTCATAAGCAAACAAATCGTCTTCAAAAATGGGCTGATAATTTAACCGTTTTTCGAAATATTGCGAAAATCTCTACGTTTAGCATTTTTCCTGAGTATTCTGTTCTGAAATTCTTTATCAATAATGGCCAAAAGTATTCCAAGTTACAGAAATCTAACTCTTTTTAAGATTAAGCCCCCCCCCCCCTCTTCCTCGTCAAAAAGAAAAATCAATATAATTGATATTTTTTTTTTGTCAACATATCACATTAATTACTTCAAAGACAAGATAGCATTAAGTTAAAGAACAAAAATAATTATTTAATTTATTAAAAAGTAGCATAAAAAATCCATACATTATTAAAGAAATCATAATCCATTTTGGATCGTCAGAATAAAGAATTAATTTCAAGTTATTCTGCAAAAAGAGGATAATAAATAAATGCAATTGAACTAAACATCATTTATTATGTTGCTGAGCAGCCTTGACTTTGATCACAACAGCCACTCTTTTAGATATGGAATCCAGGATGGGATGTTTTACAACACTTCTTTCGGTGTTTCACGGTGCCATCTTAAATTATTGGTTCCTGAAGCTCTAATTCTGTTTTTCGGCGATTTTCAGATGTAATGTTTCCAATTATACTAATAATCAAAAATATTTAAATCTGGCAAATTTCATGTCCATTCTTTCTGGGTTTATTCTTGAAAAGATGATTAGATTTCTCAAACTTCAATACTTTTGGCCAGTAGTGTAGGTTCATTGTAACAGCTCACAGTACAAGTTGTAAAGAGACATTCTAAATTTTTCCGAGTCGCTAGTGCAATTAATTTTTTTTTTTTGTAAACTGTTCAATAGTTGCATGACGTTTTAAGCTGTAAGATTAAAGTTAATTTCATATGATGAAAATTGAATGAATTATCTTGTAAAGATGCTTAATTTCCCAATATGTTACTTATCAACGTAATACATGGAGAAATTGCATCTGGAGAAAGTCGTCCAAAACTCCAGACAATTAGACTCGCAGCCACGGGAATCTAACGGGTACTCGCGTTACATAAGGAAATAGCCCGAAACTATAGATTTTTAGACTGATAGTCGCGCGGTAGACCAGAACCCTGGACTGACACACTAAAGCAATCTATTATGTTCAGTGTCAATCACTCGGCCATGGTGGGTTCTATTCATTTCGGTGGGCTGAAAAAAACGCACCCGGGAAAAAACGCCCCTGAAAAAAACGCATAATATTGAAGGGGTTTATTTTTTTGGATAATTGTGGGTTGGTTGGTTGGTTGGTTGGGGGTTGGCGCTTGAAATAAAAAATATAAGAAAGGAGTGGGCATCCGAAAGAGTAATTTCTTTTATTTGTATTTAAAAAAAAAAAAAAAAAAAAAAAAAAAACACTTTATCAAAAGCTAAAGTGCAATGAGGCGTTTCGGACGGCCATGGGGCTACTGGAAAAGTTATCTGAATAGCAATTTTCAATAGAGATAAATACAAAATACACTAATGTACCTCAGTTTACGCACTTTTGGACGCCCACTTGTTTCTCACATTTTTCATTTCACGTTCACCCCCCTCAACTGAAAAAATAAACTCATTCAAATCATGCGCTTTTTTTCCGGTGCGCATATTTAATTAATGTTGGTGAAAGGGAATAAGCGTTGCAATACTAATAATGGTAAAAATATATTTATTAAAACTATTCCAACAAAACTAATTAAAAATTAATTTTAATTACAGTTATATATAGCCGATATTTTACATTTTAAGAAAGTATTTTTAAATAATTTTTAGACAGTTTCTTTAAAAAGGGTTTTTTTTTAGCATTTAGAAATGAAAATTTGATTAAAAACATTACACTTATACTAACATTTGATATAAAAAGTTTTTAAGAAAGTTTTTTTTAAATTGACTTATTAATACCATAATTTAATTCTGAAAATAAAGCATGTCAAAAATAAGAGTAATATTTAAATTAAATACTTTCAAAAATAAAAATATTTATATGTAAATATATGTACTTATAAATCATTCATTCTAAGAATTATTTAAAACCAAAGAGTTAACAAGATAAATTACCACGAATCAGAATAAATTCTTGCACTTATAAAAAGAAAACCAGTAATAACAAGCCACAGCTGATTACAAATCAGACTGAATGTGATAACATATTACAGAGAACGTGCATGTTAAATCTGTGGAGTCTTAGATCCTTTTTTTAGGGTTGCCTGTTAGGTGAGAGATGGTATTTAAAATTTTCGAAACTGCTATAATTTGTTACTGAATGACTAGTTTTGGACTTTGTCCAAAGAATACAAAAAAATTGAACTATTGGGAGGGGGAGAAGCGTCATTCAAATTATGAAAAATTTAGTATAATACTGATACAAAAAATTCACAATAATTAAAAAAAAATCATAAAACGGTAAAGGGTAATGAGGATTTGCGGACGGCCACAGGCCACTGTTCTTGGAAAAGTTGTCTGAATGGCAATTTTCGATAGAGATAAATACAAAATACACTAATGTACCTCTGTTTACGCCCTTTTGGATGCCCACTTGTTTCTCACATTTTTTTTTTAAATTCATGACCCCCCCCCAACCCCTCTTATCTTCTAAAAATACAAACCCATTCAATATTGTGCGTTTTTTTCCGTGATTGATTAATTTCACAGTTGTAGTGAGATGAGTACTCAGTATATACTTCGTATTCAGCCTATTCAGTTAAATTTTGACCGAATACTCGGCTGATATAGATTATTTTATGGAATTTCAGCATTTTATAAACATTATGAAAATGATACGCAAATAATTAAGCAAATATAAATAATATATATAGTAAAATCTTAAGGGTATTGTTCGAAGAAAGGAAGTCTTCCTCACGGACTTTACGCACAAAGGGAAACAACGTTTGCGCAAAATTTGGTTATGTAGTGTGGCGTCCCAAAATAAAGAGAGAGCCCTTTTGCTCACACAAAACACTTTATTAGACGCACATAAACACACATAGAAGATTTGAGTTGGAACTTAAACAGTCAGATGGCGGGTTCGAAAAACATTTTTGGCCGTGCCGGTCCGAAACCAGAGGAAAGTACCTCTGTACTGGTCACTGTCTGAAACCGAACTCTACTCTGTCTTGAACTGCCGATCTTGCTCTGCGCTGGGATCTCAAGTGGATTTCGATCACGTGGCACGCTTGAAGTAAGTGTTCGTAAGTTATGAGATTTTCAAGCCGCTATACTGTCCAATTCTGAAGAGCCCTTGAAACACTCTGGGATTTATGCGTTCTATAACGTCAGAACTGCACATTATCGAAAATATATAGCTCCTTGTGGAATTCTTTATGATACCGCACAGATCAAAGGTTATCGGAGAGATTCAAGTAGTGAGGGGTAAGAAAAGAGAGCGTCACAGATATATCTCATAAGTTCTAATTATTCGTAATTAGTCGGACAACGTCACAGCTGTGTATTTAAATATTGAGAGATTTTAGTTTAGTGGTTAAGACAAAGCAATATGATTGTATTAATAACATGCTAACCACTGGTCCATACACTAAATTAAATTCTGATCCTACTAACAGTCACCTTTCTGAAATTAAACACACTGTGAAGTCCTCTGTAATCTTAAATGCTCAAACTAAACGTTATGTTATTCCTTCTATTGCTAACTGTGCTCGTTTCTATGCCCTTCCTAAAATTCATAAACCTTCTCTTGCCTTTCGCCCCATTGTTTCTAACATTGGTACTGCTTCTTATAACCTTGCACGTTTCCTCTCGCATACTCTTTCACCTTTGACTGCTAGTAATACGCACACTGTTAAAAACTCTTATGATTTCGTTAACAAAGTTAAACTTCTTTCTCCTACTAATTGTAAAATGCTTTCTCTTGATGTTAAATCTTTATTCACTAATGTTCCTATCCAAGGTGCGATTGACTGTTTGGAAAAGCGTTTACGCGAGTTTCATTATTCTTCTATTGAGATTAATGAATTTATAGCTTTAGTAAGCGTTTGTATTAAACAAACTGCTTTCATTTTTAATGGCTCTTTCTATAAACAAACCGAGGGTCTTGCTATGGGTAATTCTCTCTCACCTCTCTTATGTGATATTTATATGCATTATTTTGAAGAGAAACTCTTCAAGATCTTTAATTTTCCGTGCTGGGTCAGATATGTTGACGATACTTTCGTTCTAGTGGATTCCAATTGTGATATTTCTAATTTACTTTTGATCGTTAATTCTGTTGATCCGTGTATCCAATTTACTCTAGAAGAGGAGTGCAACAATTCTTTACCTTTTTTGGATGTTCTTGTTTCTAGGAATCCTGACGGTTTCTCTACTTCTGTTTTCCGCAAGCCCTTTTCTATATCTTTACCTCCTCATGCCCTATCTAATCATCCTTACCAGCAAAAACTTTCTGCTTTTTACACTTATGTGTTTCGTGCTATCAAAATTTGCTCTGATTCTTCTTCTCTTAATAACGAAATTAGTTACTTAAAATCCTTAGCTGTTTCTCGTGGTTTTAGCCCCTCTATTATTGATAAAGCTGTTTCTAAATTTAATAAGCCTAATACTTCTACTAATACTATTAATTTTCACAACGAATTAATTGTACTACCTTTCTTTTCACCTTTATGCTACAAAATTTCTAAACTTCTCAAAAATTTCGGTTTCAAAGTCATTTTTAAACCTGTTAATAAAATTAAATTTTCTTCCCTTAAAGATCCTATTCCTACTGAGAACCGTTGGGGTGTTTATTATATTCCTTGTGAATCTTGTGATTTGGGCTATATTGGTCAGACCAGAAGAGCTCTCAAATTTAGGCTCAAAGAGCATGAGAGATATGTCTCTAAGCACGAACTTTCCAAATCTTCTATTGCCTCACATTGTTGGAATTCCAATCATCGATTTCAGTTTTCTAAGGCTAAGATTTTGTGCACTCCTCAGTCTTTGTCCCATCTGGATTTTTTGGAAGGTTTTTCCATTACCCAGCACTTAGATCGTCTTGTGAACGATGGTTCTTCCGTTCCTTTCGTTCATTCTGCTTGGAAGTTGCTGTTGTAAGGTTCTTTTCACTTTCTTCGTCTACCCCCCCCTTTTTCTTTAATGTGTATGTACGTGTGTTACTGTCTTTCTTTTTCGTTTTTATTAAAAATTAAAAAAAAAAAAAAAAAAAAAAATTATATATATATATGTATATATGTGTTTATTTATATATATATTTATTGTGCTGTCCTGTTCGTGGTTTAAAAAAAAAAAAAAAAAAAAAAAAAAAATTAACGTGTGCTATTTGTTTTTTGTTTGTTTGTTCTGTTCTCTCTTTTTTGTGTGTGTGTTTGTACTTGTGTGTTCCCTTTTTTATTATTTTTCTTTATTCCTTTTTATTTCTGTATTTTTTGTGCTTTTTTCCTTTCCTTTCTATCCCCCTTTTTAATTTTTTTTTCTCCCCTCTCCGTGGTTTTGTTCGACTTTTCTTTGCCCCTTGTGGCAACATCTTGCTTGTTTTTTTCTCTCTTCAGTTCCCTGTGTTCTTTACGTCGAAGGACTTGGACTGAAGAAGTTCAAAACAATTTTTGAACGAAACGCGTATCCTTTTTCCTTTTACTTCTTATGTGTGTTTTTTACAAAGTTTTTTAATTACTTTAAAGCAATATGAAGTCTATCTACCTAAGGAGGACATCTTGGACACAGGATCTCTTTACGGGTTTTCATGCTATAGGGTATTCATGCTACATCTGCAGAAAATCGTCCAAAACTACAGAGTTAGATCCGCAGCCATGGGATAGGCCAAAACCAAGGACCTTTACACTTCGGGGAGATTTAAGAGTTAATCTTATAAAGATGCTGTGCACGCCATTAATTTATTTTTCGGAGAACCTGTAAAAAAGTTTAATTTTCCCCCCCCCAACTTTTAACTGGAGTGTAAACAGTTATAAACGTTTATATACTTACTGAATTGTGCTATAAAAGGATGAAAGGATGAATGTATCCGTATTGAAAGGCAGTAATGTATCGATATTCTTTTGAGTGCTCCTGTAGAAGAATTATAAACCCTACATACACTATTTTCTATCGAGGTCATTACTTGATGATCCTTAATAACATATATTAACTTTATTTTGTTTGAAACAGACGAATAAGTCTAAAACACAAATATGGGCACCCTCCGGTTCGCTCAACATATCGAAACCCCATATAAACCATTCAACCTCCCATATAAATCCCAATTGTACGGCCTTCGACATCACTAACATCCTGAATTTTGGTCCGCTACTTTGCTAAAATCCTGAAGTTTGGCACGCCACTTCGCTAAAATCCTGAAGTTCGGCCTGCAACTTTTCAGAGGTTGCCCATACCTGGTATAAAAAATATGCTTTTAAGAATTATTAACCTTAAAGCTTAATGTATTAGATTTCTTTTGAGTACTCCTGTAGAAGAGATACAAATGCTTCAGACATCTTTTTCAGTTGGGTACATGGCAGGGCTGGATACAACTGATCACACCGGCCCGGGAAACATATGTAAACGGCGAACAGTTTACATTGCATTCTGAGCAAACATGCACATTATACATGCGATATATATGTGAAAGTGACCGGTCCATCAGGACATTTCCCTTCTTCCCGGTGGGCGTATTCGGGCCTCGTACACGGTACTGTAAATAGGAACAACATTAATTTTGTAGTAATCTATGCAAATATATATGGCATTTAGAGTACGGACGAACAGACAAACACAGCATGTTTTCTGTTTGTCGCTTCGACTTAGTCTTCTTGGAGGGTGTCAAAAGTATAAATATCCCTCTTATACAACATAATCGTAAGTATCGACATGGAGAGTGGGGAATTTGCTCTTCTACGATTTTGCGGTCTAAAATCTCCCACGCACTTGGGGGAGGGGATGCAATTTTGGTGCATGTAAGTCGAATAATTAGAGAACAAGTTACTGATTTTCAAAATTTCTATTGGAACCGCCATATGTTTATCTTGTCACATTAGAAACCTTTTAATTTCCATCCGAAAAATGAAATTATCGCCAAACTGGGTTCATTTTTTAAAACACGTTTTCGGGTCCAAAAGTCGCGAAGCTTGGCGACATTCGGTACAATTTTTGAGGGGGACTCCCAATTGTCGTTTGACGATTAGCTAACTATATAGTAGGATAGTATTGTGCTTGAAATGGGTGAATGTCTGTAAAACTGCCACTGACAGTTATGTAATTCTTTTGAGGTGCTCCTGGAGAATACCTTTAAATGATATAACGGTTTCTACACGATTTAAAAACGATAAAGAATTGTTCCAATGCAGTTTCATACTCATGACACCAAAATGATGTCATTCTCAGCTGTAATATTCAACTTAAATTATTCAAAGTTTTAAAAATCACGTTATTTTAATTTTCTAAATTTTTGTATATCGTGGAAGCCTATAATTTAGCTCGTTTAGCAGTTTTCATCTGAAAACCTCATAACCGAACTTAGTTTCTAAAGCAATTTTAATCTCGTGACATCCAAATGACGAAGATCTCATTTATGATAATACCTAACTTTCATACGTATATGATTCGTAACATGACTTGTATGTCTCAGCAATTCGTAAAATATCTAACAAATTGGGATATCGGGAGAGCTTTATAGACGGAAAAAGGACGAAAAGTAGCTTAAAATTGGAGAACAGCTGTATTCAGAGAGTTGTTCTCCAAAGTAAAGTCGAGCAAAATTCGCCTTGTGCTTTTTCAAATGACGTCTGCGCACAAGGAATATAATGTTACGAATTTTCGGGGCAACCCGTTGTTCTTGGGCTTAAAATAGTTCAAAATTCGTATTCCACGCATCAAATAGTTAAATTTTGCTTTTTGTTGCATCAAAATCCGTCAACTAGAACTGGAGATACGAAGTTTTGTTTTCTCCTGTTTTTATATGGGGTTTCTAGAAATCTCGAGAAATATGGGTCCTAGGGCCTCGTTCTATTCACTTTTGGGGACTTATTTTTAACGATATTTTGGTCATTGGGCGCGATTTTCCAATGGGGCCCGAAAGTTTGTTTTCCTGCATTAAAAACACATAAAAACCTAACATTTCTCTTCTATAATGTAATCAAAATTTCTGCTTTATGTAGAATCTCCGAGAAATAGACTTTTCTGGAAGCTACTCGCAGCTTCTGCCTCCTCTATATATACCACCAGCGCGCTGCTCCGACAGTTAAGAAAAGTTATCGAAATCACATTTCTTACAAAAATAAAGCAATATAGCTAATGGCTGCGTATAAAATAGACATTCGTGATTTGTTAACTCATTTTAGATTTATGTTTCGTTTTAAACGTTATAATACGACAACAATTTAATTTTTTAATTATAAATATATTTAATTAGCACGCCATTATTACATAAATGCAAGTCTACGAAAAAAAAATTAAAACACAAGTAATAGTGTATTTTAAATTTTTTTTGTAGACTTGCATTTATGTATTATATTTTACATACGCACATTTCATTCTGAATAATGTCTGTTATGTAAGAGAGAAAAAAAAAATTCAAAGAGAGATAGGAAATACAACTAATAGATATTTTAAGAAAATCATAGAATAGAATGCATATTTTTGGAAATACTTCTTTGTCTACGAATGAGTCTCATAAACGATAATCATTCAGTTCAAAAACTATAAAATGAGAGCAGCCAGAAACGAGTTGAAATGATTTAACAGTATTTAACTATTCGCCTTATTAAAAAAAACATGATTTGGTCGAAAAAAGAACATTATGATATTTTATATTGAATGCTTTACTGTCTATCATTAATTCACACAGACGATTTTATTGGATTTTTCCACCTAAAAAGGTGCCGCTGGACGCAAAAAGGAAATTTTCACTTATGCGTTTTTTTTTTTTTTTTGTCGATAGGAGAGAACAGTTAAAAAGGTGAAAGAGATTCTGTTATAAATGTTGATTATAAATGTTGGCCGTACTGGCCATCTTTCAGATTTGATTCTTCAATAATGACCGCCCGGCACTTTTTTTTTTTAATGTAACATTTATATTGCTGTTTATAGCTGTGAGTGTATTTCTTATTTTTTACAGCATATACCAATATTATAAACAACCTTTAAGGATAATATTTAAAACTAATCAGAAGTTTGCAATAAGCATATGAATATTCAATTTAAAATTTATTTTAAAATATTCTTTCTTCCAATTAATAAAAAAAAAATAACCACAAAATTTCAGATAATAGCACTAGTAACTCTAATATTAATTTTTAAAACTGGAGTTTTGACAGCAATTCGTCTAAAACTTCCTTTATAGAAGTAAATATTATGCATTAATTGTTTATTAATTTTTTAAAACTTCTATGTAATTTAGCTTCTGGTGTGCACTGTGTTAATTTGTTTATTTATTGAACATGAAAAGCTAATGGTAATGAAGCAATACACTAATTTAGAACTCTATAATTCTTTGATTTAGAGTTGACAATCTAAATTCATCAAACTTGCATAGAATGAATGTGAATAAAATAAAAATTATGTTAAAAGGCAAAGCGTTTCTGTGATTTTATAACTTTTCTTTACACATAAATTTATTTTCATATAAAATGCATTTCTTTATTAGTAAAAATACTTTTTAAGAAGAAAAATAAATTATTTACTAATATATTTGTGGCACTGGCATTGTAATACTTTTCTCCGCTTCTGACTTTAATTTTTGAGAAAACTCCCTTTTTAATAAATTTCCGGTTGGAGGCTCATGGTTATGAGTCAAAGTTTTTCTCGTGCATTTATGGGGTTCAGTATCCTCTGTTATTACACGTGCTTTGCAGGTAACTTCATCACATTTCCAATAGTTTTTTGTTTTATGTTTTTTGTTTAACTGAAATCAAAAAATTGTTTAAAACCAGCATTGGTTTTCCTTAGGTTGACTGGATGTACGCTATTTCGTCCATCGTAAAAAGACAAAAATCATGCAATGCGGACTAACAAAATGTCAACTAACTAAAGAGTGTCTTCAAACAGAAAAACCGGAAAAAATATCTCTCTACTGACCGTTACAGTTGACAACGGGGAGAGGGGAAAACTTAATGGCTTTTTAACGACCTTCAAATTGCCCAGTAACGACTTCATTGACCTCTGCTTACACCTTCAAAGATCGGGAAACCGCATATAAGTTAGAAAGGATTGATCAGAAAATAGCACCTTCGCACTTTCTTAACGACCCCTATTTTGCGCGGACTTTTCTAACCAGATTTTGTAATTGGCACCCTATATGCTTTCCCCCATTTTCGAGGAAAGACGGATAAACCGAACTGTTTCCCCTCCCTCTCCCCCTTTTCCTTGAAAAATCTGTTGCACAGCCTTTTAAACTTGTCTGCCAGGTTGTTGACAAAAGGATTGTTCGTCGGCCGCCGACAAGCCTCTTGTAAAAGCTGATTGTCCACACTGAAAAGAAACATGTGGTCTTCTGGAATTCGCTCTGTAGGCAAAGAACTAAAGATTCGACGTGTGTCAAGCTGGCCGGACCACATTCCGCAAAATAAAAAATAACAGGCTAAAAAATTAGTGCTACATTAGTGCTCATGCCTCAGAATTAGTGCTGCTTATTTAAGCGAGTAATTCACAATTTAATGTGGTCCGGCTATCTTGACGTCAAGCTGGCCGGCCACATAAAGAAAAAATTACTTTTTCCCGAATTTTGATACATACAGAATTAGAGCTAGATTAGTGCGGGCTGAATACCAAATTACAGAATTTGTGCTCCGTATTTAAGAAAGTTATTAAATAATCAATGTGGTCCGGCTATCTTGACGTCGATCTGGCCGGCCACATTGATTATTTAATAACTTTCTTAAATACGGAGCACAAATTCTGTAATTTGGTATTCAGCCCGCACTAATCTAGCTCTAATTCTGTATGTATCAAAATTCGGGAAAAAGTAATTTTTTCTTTATGTGGCCGGCCAGCTTGACGTCAAGATAGCCGGACCACATTATTTATTTAATAACTTTTTCAAATATGGATAAAAAATTCTGTAATTTGGTATTCAGCCAGCACTAATATAGCACTAATTTTGTATGTATTAAAATTTCCGAAAAAATAAATTTTTCTTTATGTGGCCGGCCAGCTTGATGTCAAGATAGCCGGACCACATTAAATTGTGAAGTACTCGCTTAAATAAGCAGCACTAATTCTGTTGTTCGAGCACTAATGAGCACTAATATAGCACTAATTTTTTATCCTGTTATTTTTCATTTTGCGAAATGTGGTCCGGCGAGCTTGACACACGTAAAGGTTCGCTTTATTTTTACTCCAATGGCCAGTGGCGTTTCCTAAAATTTTAGGTCTCCCTGCAAAAAACAGGCAAAATATTTTCTGGTCACCTCATCTATTTCAGAAACATAAAGATTCAATAATGATTTTGTGTAAAGATTTCAAAATATAAATAAACACTAATCTTAAGCTTACATTTATCAAAAGTACATTGTTTTTTTAAGTATATAAATTAAAAAGAACCTTTTACACAGTGTTTGGTTAATAGTTACTTTTATATTAACAACTATTTGAAGTACCTGTAGTTGACGGGAACTTCAGCTACTCTTTTAAAAAACATTAGATAGAATACAAATATAGAATATAAGCTTTTGTTTAGAATATATAATTTGATAAAAATTACGGATCGCTTCATGCTTCGAAATATTCACAAAAATACTGCATGATCTGGTTTGTACAAGCGTTATAGCCAAAATGAGATTAAACTAATGTATACTTCTTAATTTTTTCATGCACACGTACTTTCTACAAATAAAGATTAAATCGCTCCAGTTGCATTGATTACCAATGTTTAAAGAACAGTTCATCTTTTTGACCTCATCGGTGTCAAGACATGACGCCAGGGATTCCCTCTCTTCGTCAATCGTTGCTTCCCGACATCGGTCTTTGAATACTTCCGCTGTGGCTCGCGGCATGTACTTGTGTAAGCGCTGTGTCACGGTGGGGCATTCAAAGATCTATGGCGGAAGATAATACAGTTGCTAAATATGTAGAGCCATATATCCTTTTTACTCTGTTATCTGATAAGTGATAGATGGTACTCAGAACCTATTAAATATTTTCATTCAAATTTCTTCGTCCTTTTCTTTCTCTCGACCCTCCACCACCCCTCCTCTCCAACATAAACAATTGGTCCTTGTTTATAAAACATATTAATTAAACTCTAATGGCATATTAAGATATATTTAATGAATTAATAGTTGTGTAAATAGTTAAATTATTTTGTATTATTTTATTGAGTGAGTTGTTTTAGTGCGTAAAGCAAGCTTTGTATTACTTGTGTAAATGTGTCACTCTACAAAAGCATGTTGCATTTTTTTAAGGGCATACTTCACAATATACACATTTTTTAATAAAGGGGCGGGACTTTTTTTTTAAAAATAAGACACTTAAAAAGCATTTTGGATGATACATGATTCGGTAAATAATTTTCAGCTATGATTTTTAGATTTGAGGTATGGACTCTTATATATGGGAGCAAGTGGATCGCAACTCCCCCCCCCCCCTCTTTACCCGTCGCTATGGTGTACATTTACGAAGCATACTGAGAATTTTTGTATCACGCGTGCTCAAAAATCTCGGGCGTTTCCGCACATTTTCTTCCTTATTTTTGCGCGAATCCCACTTATTAAAAAACCTCTCACGTTTCTGTACATTTTCCTCCTTGCACATTTTTACACCTCTTTGTACATTTTCTGCCTCGCTTCTAAATACTTTCAGCATATTGTTTATAATAAATAATAATTAAATTGGCAAATTGTAAGTAATAGAAGCTGTAACGTAATAACTTAAAATAATTTCAAACTGTACAAGGAAAAATAAAATAAAGCCAATGAACAAATTCGTAAAAATAGAAATAGCAAAACCATTCCTGAAAATCACACATCCTGAACATCTGTTCACATTTTCCTAATTTCTGCGCTTTTACTCAAGTACCGCGTGTTCAGAAATTTCCGTACATTTCCTAATTTTCTTAATTGTCTTTGCGCTTCTGCGCGAATTCCGCGTGTTCGAAATTCTATGAAAAGTTTAGTACATATTTTCTCATTTATATAATTTTATCATCAAAGCTTCTCCCCTCCCCCTCCTCCGGAAAAAGAAAGCAATAGTAAATTTCTCTGCATTCTGCTAGATTAAATAACCATTGCGAATAGAATTATAATAAATACATATATAAAAAGAGATAAATTATCTCTCAATTTCATTCCAGATGCTATTTGTTATTTTATTTATTTGTATTTTGTGGTATGCATATATTCATTGTGATATAACTTGCTAACTTGAGCAGTTTTTAAGCGTATCACCACCACAGCATTCGCAGACATTTATAATACAGCCATAGAACTTAAGATCAAATATTTAAATGGTTGTAAAATTTCTAAATATTTTAGTGAGTATATACTAAGTAGTTCTATGTTGCAAAAACATTACTTTCTTCAAATATAAAAAAAGTGCATGTCTTTATATTCTTTATAATTCATATTGTCTAGGGTTTAAGCTGAGCTCAAAAATTCTTTATGAAAAAAGCTTTAGCAAAATGCTAAAAGGGTAATTCTATTTTTTCTTGACGGGATATAGTGTCTGATATCCTTTTCCTCTATTGTTTTTTCCGTAGTCTTGAAAATCATAGACGTGCATTTTATATATTTGAATTCAATGTTGAAAATAAAAGATTAAGCCCACAACCCTTCTGTATAATCATTCCATACGAGGAGGTTTTTACTTTTATTCCTGTTTCTCTTCCATATTTCAGTTCCAAATTTTCTCTGAAAGCTTTCACAAAAAAGCGAAAACCCTTTAGTTTCATTTTACCATTTTTGACAAGTCTTTTCGCATTATGCGAAAAATGCGTATCATAAATAATGACATTAAACAATCCCACCTCGAAGGGGTGGGACCCGAGAAGAAAATCTGACCTGACCATATTATACACGGAGAACATGCGCGTTAAATCTGTAAGGCCGTGTATCTTTTTTGCATGGAACTAGCAATTCTGTTCTTAGTTCTATATTTGTTTTAGATTTGCGCCGCTCTCTTGGATTCATATTAAAATCTGAGCAAGCAAAGCCTGATAAAATATGTGGATCACTCAATTCAAGCAGCTTTAAATAGATGTATAACACAAAATATAAATACAGTCGAATCCAATTTTAGCTAAGTCCGTTACAGCGTAAATCTCGCTATTGCGAAGACTTTGGTCACCCGCCAATCAAATTATACAGTATGGAGATGCAATATCAGTAACAGCGAAATTTTGTCAGAGCGAAATGATGTCTCTAGTCCCTTGGACTTTGTTAAAACGGGATTCGAGTATAACTCATTTATTTTCTTCTCTGTTGTTTACTTTTTTTTTTTGTAAGTGGGCAAAATAAGAAATCCTGATGAGTTTTTCATTTTTTAAATAACATTTTTGGAAGATAAAAATACAGATTATGAATTATTCCGGTTATTAGACTTCCGGATTTCGGACTTCCTACTATAGGTAATAACTTATCCCGGTGGCTGAAAGAAACTCACCGGAGAAAAAAGCGCACAATATTGAAGGAATTTACTCTTTTGAGTGAAAGGTGGGCATGAAATAATAGAAGTGAGAATGGAACGTGCGTCCAAACGGGGCGCGAACAGAGTTACATTAATATATTTAGTATTTATCTCTTTTGGAAGTTTCCATTAAAATTAGCTTCCCCTCCCCACCTTCAAAAAAAAAGTTTCAAAAATCTTTTATTTTTTCTCATAAATACTTCTGCTTAACTGTAATACATCTGAATTTTTTAAATAAAGTATTGTGTATAATTTAAAATGCTTTTTAAACATTTTATGAGTTTTATTTGACTACATTCCAAATGCTCCTAAAAAATCATCATACTTTTATGCACTTCTGCAACCCCCCCCCCCCCACACACACACACACTCACAAAATAAGAAATTAAATAGAGTAAAAATCTTTATGTACTATTGCTTTCTTATAATATTTCTGTTGATACTAAAGTATAACAGATTTTCACAGTGTAAAATAATTGTTTGTTTTGCACTACAAGAATTTCTTCTTCATTTTTACATAACGATGAAAATATACTCTTGAAAATAATAAAATAAAGAAATTATTTAATTCTTTATATAACTATTAGTGATGCAACGGATATCAATATGGCCGGATACCAGGTACCGACTGTCCGGCCAAACTTTTAACCGGATATCCGATTATCCGGCAGCAGTATATTTTCTCCTTTTTTGTTTTATTTTTACTTGTTTTCTTCGATTATTGAGCTATTACTTTTTCTTTAAATTTTCTCATTAGTTTCAAATAATTTAATTCAAAAATCAGAAATCCTTTTGGTATTGTTTCCATGAATTGAGTACCAGTTTTACTGCAATTAAAGTCATACAAATAACAATGTCATGGATGTTCTCCCTCCAGATTTAGATAAGTATCTTAAAAGATCAGTTTTTGAAAGAAAGACATCTCCTTTCAACTGTTAGAAAATCAATGTAACAATTTTCCATACTTTTATCAAAATTAGGAGGGGGGGGGGGAGATTTTCTCACCAGCCAGCAGTACTACAACAAGTACACTATTCTCATAAGCAGATCAATTTATGGTGGAAAAAATGGTAACCGAATTCGTACAAAGATGGATAATTTCTTCCAGTAATAATTTACTCCAATCTTAAAAAAAGATAGTACTTAATTTTTTTCCTTTTCTATAATGCTAAAAATACATTCTAATAAGTATTGAAAACAAAATATTTTCACAAAACTTTGTTTCTGCGCATTTTTTATTATTACAGTTTTTAGAATTTATTCATTTATTATGTTTATTTATGTTATTTCTCTGTATATAATTTTAGCCCGGGTGTACTGCCGGATATTTGTAATATCCGGCTACTGCCATATTGGCCGGATGCAGTTTGTTTGCCCGATATCCGTTGCATCCCTAATAGCTATTTATTAATTAAATTAATTATAATTTGTCAATTATTTAATTTGATTGTTTTGTAAAACAAAGACCAGAATGTGTCATGCTGCAACCAAACGAAAAACAAAGCAATTTCGAATGACGATAACTTTAAATTTTAAGTATAAACCCAGTTTTAAGTATCTCTCACCAAAAAAGTAACCCAGCAAAGCGATATACGGCCCTACAGATTAACGTTCTCATCCACCGTTTCTTTCAGATTATTCTTTGGTCCTCAGCCCGATTCCCCGTCGACTGATCTATTACTAATTAAATTAATTTTAAATAAAGTTACAAAACTGAAATAAGTAAAATCTAATATTATAATTTTGTTTCGATTTTGTGGGATTACGTCCGATTATGTGCTCTAAGGATCTAAGCTGAAGGGGGGGGGGGAGGTGCCGTCCTTGGGTGTCTTTCTAAAAGGTTCTAGTTCTGGTTCTACCCCATATTTACGCAAAGTTTCGGAGAAAACCACAGAAAACTCCGAACAGTTAGGTCGAGAAACGCGACTTGGGTTTGAACCAGGCACCTTTCGTCTCCCAGTTGAGAGAGCTATGCTCTCGTCTGCTGCTCGAGCGTAATATATGAAAGTATTTTAAAACAACTCAGAAATTAAATGTAATTTTACAGAAAACTGCACATTTATTCGATTATTCTAAAAATGTTGCAATAAAATTATAATTTTACGCATGTAAACCTTTAATGTAGCTTATTTGAGGTAGTGTGTGTGTAAGGGGGGGGGGGGTAGAGAAATAGATCGAAGCATTTCATTATAGATGGGTAATTTATTTTAAAATCTTGCTCCTTGTTTTAACCTGTCCACGTACGTATTATCCACCATCGGACTACATTTGTCAACAAATGCGAGAGGAGTTTTTCTTCTTGAGGAGTTATGATAAATACCAGAGTTAGTCTTACTCGTATCTGATTTTGGAAGCGCGTTTCTACCCCTCCACCCCACCCACGCACAAAGTCAACAACAAAGTATTTAAATATATATGTATATATATATATATATTTATTTTTTAAATCAGCCTAACAGAAAAAGTAACATTAATTGGTGCACCAATATATTCTATTTTATAAATGTACAGTTTATGTTTGCAATATTCTTGTTTTCTGTTCTAATCGATTAATAATGACAGGGATTTGGGGGGGGGGGAGCAGACAGCATTTGACCCTACTATATTAGCGCAGTCCCATGTCCCATTGTTCAGTTCCCTTCTTCGCTTGGGGCAGTGCTCACACCGCATTGTTCGTCTGTCGGTGTTTTATTGAGATCAAAGACATTCCCGTGCACAGTATTTGCGTATTTTTTTACAGCAACTTGGGCTGAACGGGTCGGACAGGAAAAAATTTTCCCTTTAATTTTGTGTTCATTTACGACTGTCACTTGCTATTTAGCAGATAATGGACGGAAAAAACTTCAGTATTGATTAACCAGTTAATATAAAGTTTTGTATATTGCTATAGTGTTGTTTGATTATGAAAAATACTAAAACAAATATCAGTCTTTAACTTATTAAAATATGCTAATTAATAATACTATCTAAAAATGATTCATCCGCATTAAATTTTTGTTGAATCCACTAAAATTTGGTTGAAAGGTCCATCATAAATATTTGAATAAATCTCACTACTAGTTTTATCAATTTTTATTTATTTATTTTTGGAATTTTCATTGGTGTGTTGTTATTAGTATTATTTTTAAAATCTTTTTTTTTAAAAAACTAATGATTCAGACTGAATTTGTTTGTGTGATTATGGCCCGCTACGATAGGGTGATCTGCCAAGGATGGGGGGGTGCCTTGGTAGGAGAACTTTCTAAGGGGTTCTAACGCATATTCACGTTACATCTGGAGAAAACCTAAACTCCAGACCGTTAGATCAACAGAAGCGCGAAGGCACCCGAACCCGGGATCTGATTCAGATTGAAAGAGAATGAAACAAAATATTTTTTTATTGGGGACTTGAACCTTGGAACACCGATTTAATCAATCTGTATTTTAACAGTCAAGCATTTAATTAAAAAAAAAGTGAATGTGATACATTTACAAAACTTAAAGGGAAAGTTTAAATTATTTTTGTTGGAAAATATGTATTGACAGTTTAAAAAGATTTTTTTTTTTTCGGGGGTGGGGACCAATGATAGTTGGGAATTTATAATTTTCGAGTTTTCCAAACAAGGAACGCAGCCAAAATATTTAATAATAATAAAAATTTTAGGAACGGAATAAGTTTCTTTCTGACAATTTTTTACTCTCACAATATTTATTTATTTATTTATTTTAAAAAGAAAAGAAAAAGAAGGTCTGATTTTTCAAAATTTGATGCAATGAAGCTTTTTTGCAGAAGAAATTATCTTCTTTCTTGATCCATAATATTTTAAAATACTTTGATTAAATTTAAAAAGAAGCGTAAGTTTAAGACACTGGACAAAATGAAAGATCTTTCACTTTCATAAATGATTTAATTGTAAATATGAATTGAAAAAAAAATCCCACTTATGAAATTTTTTTTTCAAAAGTTGCAGTTTTTAGTGCATACATGCGTCAGTCGTCACTACAGGGGGTAAAGTGACATTGTCCTTGCGAATTTTACGACTTTTTAATGATCGCTCAAGATCCTCCGACAAAAGATTAATGTGCGAAAACAAAAACCCAACCCTCAACACAATGGGGAGAGGACGTTTCTGCCTGCGTCTATTTGGATGCATTGCTTACCCTGTTCAGCGGCAAAAAAACGCAGAACTTATTTTTCTAGATAGGCGGATCTGGAGGGGGTGGGGCAGACACAGTTGCACTTGCACCCCTGAGACGAACAAAGTTCACACTATAGGAGATAGAATTACTATGCAAAATCAAAATTCAAATGATTTTATAAGAAAATGCAATAAAAATTAATAGTTCATTTCTGTGCAATTATTAATGATTAATCAAAATTACATTGTTTCCTACTATGTGCAATCGAAATAAAGCACGTAATCGACAAAAACACTTTAAAATAGAATACCTAATACATCAAATAAAATATTAATTAATTAAAATGAGCGTTACATAAAATACCTCAATCGAAAATTCCTTTAATGGGGTTAAATTAGTGTATGCCATAAAAAAATAATGCCATCATATACCGTACATTTTCAACTTCCCGGTGAGTTTACTCCCCCCCCCCCCTTTACTTATGAAAAGTGTGTATGGTTTTTAAAATAATCGAAAAAAAAAAGCGTGGAGAAAATATATAGTTTATTTTGAATATGTATAGCTGTTAGATGACTTGCGGTTATCATATATCCTTGCAGGGCGAAAGTGATTTATCTCACACAAAGCTAGAGCCTGACACACATTTTCTCGTACTAAACCTTTTTCCCGACACAGCAATCACGAGTACCGAACAGAACCGATTCATTTCAAATACACCTGATTCACTAAGACTGTTCTGGTTCCGAATCACAGATATTTCCCCTTCCGATATTCCCATCCGGAGGTTGCCAAGTGAAACATAGGAGAAAGGCTGTCGCCAGATACAAAAGCGCGCCAGTAGTAGGAAGTCGCCAAGCGGTAGCTAATCGGAAAGCCAGCCATTTTTCGTTCCCACGAAGCAGAACTTAGTAGGCACAGCATCCTTCACAAGACATCGCAGATTGTCGTTTTTGTACACAAAGCAACTTTCCTCGAAGTGTTCCGAGCATAACTTGGATGAAGATGTGGGAACAAAGTTGTCTCTCTTAACATTGTGCAACCACTGCTTTAAGCGTAATTCATTTCCGAGAGGAAAGCTGTGGAAAGACACACCAGCCATTCGACATTTTTCTTTTCCGCTGTGGTTACTACAGCCAAACGCTGCACAAAATTGCACCATTTGATACGAAACTTTAAAATATAAAAAAAATAACAAATGTATGAGAAAAAAACACTATCAATGAAAATAATAACAGAAAACAAAGAACAATTACGCTGAAATATAAGCAGATTAATTTAAAATGTCATTCGGGCTGAAAAAGTGAAAAATCTGCATTCCACCAAGCCTAACTGAGATCAACACAAACCATCATAACGGCCGCCACGATGGATTGTTTACTTTACTGGAGCAGTAGGGCAGGTAGGGTAAATATTGAGTGTGACGTCACGTGAAAGTATCCCATACCTGACTTTTCCAGGTTTTCCTTATTCTCATCCCTGACCGGTAGCAACTCTGTTTTTTTTTTTTTTTTTCATTTGCCCTATGACCGATTTTGTTTTTCTTTGACGGCTGAACATATACGGAATTCAAGAGCAGAAAATAGAAGTTTCTCTTTGATTTTTTAAACAAATGTTTTAAAAGATTTTGAGAGAATGTTGCCCCCCCCCCCGCCCTTGTGTAAGGAAACATGTCCCCAATTTCAAATTCTGCAAAGTTTAATTGAAACTCCAAAAGATAGCGCTGCAATCGCCTGTTTGGCTACTTTTGGCTAATTTTCAGAAGCCATTCGGCTATTTTCAGAAATTTTGATCTGGCAACCCTGCTTTTGTGGTGGTTTTATTTGTACCCAACATTGACTATGTGTTTGTGCACTAAGAAATAAATATTAAATTTGGAGCTTTTTTACTTATGTTTTTAGAGTATTCTTTTTCTTGGGGGCTCTTTTCTCTTCCTTAATTTTTGGGTTTCGTGCTGTGATTTTTCTTTTGCTTTTCTGTTTTTACGTCCAATCTCGTGTATCGCATCGAGTCATGCGTTTCAGCCATAGATATAGGAATAGTGAACTAGATTGCGCACAAGGGGAGGAAACTTGTTGCCAGTGCACTTCCGGAGCAGACGACACGATAGTGGCAGAAAGACGAAAACGTCGCTGCTTACGACTGCTATGCAACAGCATTAATTTACATTTAAACACAGAATTGATGATTCGTTCAGAACCAAATTCAAAGAAAAAACATTTTGTTGTGATATTTTGCTAGCTATTTTTAGTTTATTTTTGCTGTTAGATGGTCTAAAAATGTAACACATTAAAATAATCGATTAAATGTTTATTTCACACAGAAAACAAAAACTTTTTCTGAAACAAGACATGTGTAACTGAAATTAAGTATCAATTGTGTATTGGAAGTAATAGGGGTAAAAGACCGAGGTGTCATAGATCTCGTAAGAGAAAACTACGTTCATATCAACATAATATTGTGGCATAGTTTGGTGATTGAGTTTGGATCTTTCTTTCCCTCGTAAATGTATTTCTACACGTTCTTGAGATTCAAATACGCCTTCTACTACTTTTTTTTTTTTTTTTTTTTTTTTTTTTTTTTTAAAGCAAAAAGGCTATACTTAGGAAATTTTATCCTTTTGAAGTGGGAGTCCAAAACGTGTTTTTACACGTCCTTTATATCTTAAAAAGAAACCGATTTCCAAAAAGTTATAATGTTACACTCTGAAAATATTACAATGTAATAAACTTGGAACCCTAAATGTAAACATCAGTTTTCTAAAAATTGCCTTTCTAGAACAGTGCATTTTCGCTTATGTACATCCGCAACTTTGTACAGTAAAAACAGTTTAGCTAAGCGTAAAACATGTTTAGTAATCATATTTAGGATATTTTAAATACCCCCCCCCCCATTTTTTTTCTGGGGTGCATGTTTTTCACACACATTTCTCATAACTAACACAGTAAATATAGATTATTTTAATACAGTTAATATATTTTCAAATAGATTATTATTCTTTGTTTAAAATATACCAAGGCTCATTGTTTTGAATAAAAACATTCTCCATTCTTCAATTTTACCATACTTTCGGCTAAATTTGAAGAAATATTTTTTCAAAAGCATGATGGGAGAAGGTAAGTGGAAATGCATGCATTTAATACGTATTTATTTCATGCGTCTCCCTGTTTCCTACAGAGAAATACACACGTTTATTTCTCAGAATCCCAAATACACAAAAGTTCATTATTTTTTACATCCTTTTCTGACAAACATAGCTTAAAATTGTAATAGTAGGTAAATGATGATCGCATAGCAAATTTTGTTTATCTGAATATTTGTAAAGTATCTATGTTAAATCTTGGAACATATTTATTGTAATTTCAATATCAATTTGCAGTATCTAAGAAATAAAGCAGGGATAAATATCAGGAATAAAGCATTTATTTTATGCTGGAATTCAAGCGAGATAATTCTCCACCAAGTTGAAGCCGTACTAAAATATTTCTAAAAATCTTGTTAACTCTCAATTTAATAACAGTACATGTTCGAAGAAGGCTTACTATGTATAGCATATTTTTAGGTATTCTTCCTGATACTTTAAAAAAAAATCAAAGCTAAAAACTAAAATAGGAAAGCAACATTAACAAATTCCAATGTCAAAACTCTGAATGAAAGAATGAGAGGGATGGCACAGCAGAAATCCATTTATTTGTCAATTCTTTATTAAAATCAGAAAGTCATCTAGAAAAATTAAGTAAAATGACAGTTTGCAGCATCGAAGTATTGCACAAAGCATGTGCACTTTTGTGCACAACATTGCACAAAAAGCATCAGAAAATAATCCTGTGCTACCATTGAGCTTTGCTTGCATAACTTAACTGTTTTATGCTTTTTAAAAATACATTTTATAGTGTACTATTGTTTGTAGGGATGTGTAAACTTAAACGTACATTCAATTAAAGCACTGATTTAATAGAATTTTAGTTAATATTAAAAATTGCGTCACCAGCCAGGTTTTTTTTTTTTTTTTTTTTTTTTTAATTAAACTGTGGATTTGATACAACACTACATAGCTGATATGCTTATTTAAAAAAAAAAAAGTTAAAATACTTACCATAAGACACTAACTTAATAAAGCTTACTTAAACAAAAGTATAAAGAAACATAAATAAAGACTTAAACAAACAATCACGTTGAACTAAAAAAAATGAATTTAATATTATAAACTAGTAATTTTGAAAGTCGTTTAAAAAGTGCTCAAATGTGGAAATCTAGTTAGAATAAATAAGATAAATTCAATATCCCCAATTCAGAGTTATTTTGAAAATGATGAAATTTAAAAATGATAGAATACATTTCCTGTAAAATATGATTAATAATTATTCGTAAAAAGTAAATTACGATGCTTTATTTATCTCATTTTTTATAGTTTAAGTGCCAAGTATACAATTTAAAAATAAGTATATATATATATATATATATATTATATATATCTCGTACGTCAAATGTTTTAGGATTATATTTATATAGAAACATAAATTAAGCAATGTCTAACTTTAATTCAAGAAGGATGTGCAATATCTCCTTCAATTACTTTACAAAGTGAACGAAAAGCATAGGTAAATAGGAAATTTAAAAATACTACTGTTATTGAACATCAATTGGTATTTTGATTTTCAATACCACCAATTTTAAGCATTTATTACCTGTGAAAAGATATTCCAGATCCTTTTCCTAAACCTGTTAGTGTAATTTATACGCACAGCACGACTTGGGCATGATAATGCTTAAAGTTAATTAAAAATAAATAATAAATAAGATGCTGGACTAGTGGTCGAAGAAATAACCATAAACATGATCAAGACACTGCTTTCTGCCACTATCATGGGCGATGCCACCGAAGATATTTGGCAACAAGAAAAACCTCTTACTAGTATACGGATGCGTGATCTAGTTATTCCTATATGTATGGTTTCAGCTCTCGAACTAAAAATCTAAATGGATATCGTAGTTGAAAAAATCTATGCTGAGAGATTAATTTCTCTGCTCAAGGACTCAAAAATGCAAAAATACAGTTTATTTTTAACTCGCCAGGAAAGAGTTAAGTATTATTTAATATTAACAATGTTTGGTACTTATGTAATTTTTTTACTGATAAACTCGATATTTTAAATGATTGAATTTTATAGTTTTTCTTTTAAATCGAAATCACAGTCATAGGCGTAGAGTGACGAAAAATGTTGAAAGGGGTGCACATTTCGAGTTCAACAGATGTGATGCAAGCGAAATTGGGTCCGTTTAGTGGCCTCTTCCCAAAATTATGATCGATTAAAACGACACATGCACAAAAATACAATCGATTAATACAGCCCTTCACTGCACTTCACATTGCATGTTAATCTCTTCATCAATTATTTTAACCAAAAATACTTTTATTAAAAATTGGAATGAAAATTCACAAAAATAAATAGAGTGGGGCCCTGGAAAAAATTCCTGGATCGACCCCTGTTTTAAGAAAGGAAGGAATTATGAAAAGTTTGTTTTGACTTTCCAAAGATATGCTGAAATTCAAGATTTGAGATAAAGTTGTTCAGCCATCTACCATGTTCAGTGTCTTTTTCACTTGACCATAGTGTGGTCCCATTTATATTTTACAACGTGGTTTAGTGTTGAAATACACAATGTCGTATATACTGTTGCGGAATTACTCTGCTACTCCTGGGGTTCGTCGTTCTGAAGTCCAGTTGGTATAAAAAGTTAAAGTAAAAAGTCACTTGTCAGGATGGAACACAAACTTTATTGCTTCTAGAACTTTGTAGAACAATCAGCTGTACATAATTCACAAGCACAATCTAGCAGTAACGTTCTTTTAACAATCTGCTTAGCTCAGAAGCTCTCACAAATGCTGTATTTCTCACACAAAATAAGTCACTTTCACAGGCAAAAAATTCAGTGGAAATATTCAAGGGATATCGTCAGGGTTTCGGACCCGCCCACAAACCCAATAAAACCCACTCAGAAATGGGTTTTATTAAAAATTATCAAAATTTTTCCTTTCTTTCATTTAAATCATTTGTTATTTGACATTAAATACATATAATATTACCTACATAACTTAATGCATTATATTAAATAAATATAAATATGCCAGTTTAATTTTTATAATTATTTTTCCAACTTTAACATAAAGAATAATAACCTTTTTAAAAATAAGACCTTGAGCCAATTCTATCTGCAATATTTGTTTTAAAATGAACAGGTGTAGAATGCAGGCAGGGATAACTTAGTATCTCTTTAATAAGTAAGTTATTAAATATGAATAAAATATGTAATTATCAGTATAGTGACAAGGGAAAAAAATCCTTTCCCAGATAAGGGAATAATGGGACATGTCTCTCTCTTACAGCTTACAAGCATGCATCTCAAGAATGAATTCAGGTTCAGGAAACCATCCTGTATTCTATTAGTTGCTGCATTACTTTAGTACTGAGAAATATAAAACTGATTCATTATACATTGTTTATGTGGGATTTAATGTCAGACATATTAATTCTAGATTTTTTAAAGTAAAAAGGAATATACATTCAAAGCAAAAATGAATAACTATAAGGAAAATTATTAAATAAATAGTAGTTCTGCAGTAAGTTGGCCTGCAAAGGGTTTACTGACTTATATTCTAACTAGAAAGTATAACTATGACTTAAAAAACATAAAGGTAAAAAAAAATTAAAAAGTTCATAAATTAAAGTAATAGAAAATCAGCCAATCAAAAACAACATATTTCTGTAAGTGAACAATAAACATACTTTTATCTATGGTCATAAAAAAAATTAGGAGCCCTTTATAAACGTCAGTAGAAAAAGATAGTACTGCATTAAAGTTGAAGTTATTTTTATATTTTAATTAATTAAATAATTATTATTTTGTAATGAAAGTTTTCTTTTACACTAAAATTATTCTGTTTTGAAATAAAACCATAAAATTTACATGCAAAAAGTGTTATACTATAAAAAATCTTAATAAAACCCCAAAAAACCCACTCGGGGTTTTTTTTTTTTTTTTTTTTTTTTAAACCCGGGTTTTTAAAACTCTGGATATTGTACACAATTCCTTAAGACACAGCAATGAAGAATTTACACACAGCACTTTAAAAAAAGCTTTATAAAGCAAGCTAAAACACAGCTTCTATAGCACTATCAATTCACAAAGCAAGCGTACTCTCACTGAGAGCTCTTCACACATTGAGCGTTCAAGTCGCACTGAACTGGGGCTTCTGAAACGCGCCGGTTTATATAGAGGAGGCAGAAGCTGTGGGCAGCTTCTAGAAAAGTATATTTCTTGAAGATTCCACATAAAGCGAGAATATTGATTACGTCATAGAAGAGAAATGTTAGGTTATTATGCGTTTTTAATACAGGAAAAACAACTTCCAGGCCCCATTGGGAAAATCGTGCCAGATGACCAAAAAGTCACCAAGCTTGACGACTTTTGGGGAAATATCGCCAAATTTGGCACCAAAAATAAGTCCCCAAAAGTGAAGAGATCTAAGCCCTAGGACCAATATTTCTCGAGTTTTCTAGAAACCCCATATATTTGAATGGGAAACTGAAACCTCCGTATCTCTGGTTGTAATTGGCTGATTTTGATGCAACAAAAAGCAAAATTTATCTACTTGAAGCGTAGAATACGAATTTTAAACCACTTTTAAGCCCCAGAGCAGCGGGTTGCCCCGAAAATTGGTAACATTGCCCCCTTCCTAAGGACTGCACGTCCTGGGCAGTATAATCCTCAGTTCGGAGGTCACACAAATATATACAGTGTCCAACCTTTAACCAAATCTAAGAACATAATTTAAGCCAATAATCAATAAACACAGTAAGCAAATACACACTAATAAATAAATAATAGACATAATAAACAATTACACTAATAAGTAATAAATGTAATAAACAAATACAAATTAATAAGAACCAATATATTACAAATATATACACTAAACATGGTGTAAGTAGTGAGTGAAAGAGGAAGAGAAGAGAAAGACAGGAAAGAAATGAGAGCTGAAAAAAAGGAGGAATTATGCGATAGTGACCATAGTCTGATATTCAAATAACTAATTACAACCACGGTAGATGGCTAGCCGATCGTAATGTACAACTCTTGGCTTCAAGTTGGTGACTTACGAATCCGTACGATGATGTCATTCAGTATATTTAGGACTGTGTAAGGGCTGTCCCACGGCAATTGCAGCTTGGGAGACAGGCCTTTCTGTCGAGTAGGATTCCATAGCCAAGCTTTGTCACCTACGTTGAAGTCGTGTCCCGTAGCCTTCGTGTCGTAACGAGTCTTCATCCTTTCTGTGTTCAGGTTGATCCACTCCCGAGCAAACTGATGCATGTTTTCAAACCGTGACCGAAGATTTTCCACGTACTCCTGTGGCGATGAAGGCGCATCTGGAGGGTGGCCGAACACTAGATCGGCGGGAAGACGGAAATCTCTGCCGAACAGCATCTGGGAAGGTGTGAAGCCGGTAGTCTCATGAACGGCACTCCTACAGGCCAGCAGGAAGAGGGGGAGTTTCTTGTCCCAGTCCTCTTGATTCCTAGATACCAGGAGCGAGAGGTTGTTCAAAATTGTGCGATTGAACCTTTCCACCATGCCGTCGGATTGTGGGTGTAAAGGCGTAGTCTGGGTTTTGTCTATTCCGAGAAGTTGACATAGTCCTTTAAAGACTGCAGAGGTAAAGTTCGTTCCTTGGTCGGAATGAAGTTGCAGAGGGGTTCCATACCTGGAAATCCATTCTTGCACCAATACCTCTGCTATAGTCGTGCCTCTTGATCGGGAATAGGATACGCTTCGGGCCATTTAGAGAAATAGTCAATGACAACTAAGATGTATTTGTTGCTATCCGAAGTTCGCGGAAGTGGTCCCAAGATGTTGAGGGTAATTCTCTCAAAAGGCGCTCCTACGTTATAACAATGTAGTTTTCCACGGCTTCGTTTTTTCGGGCCTTTATGGGCGGCACAGGCATCACAAGCTTGACACCACTTTTCGACATCGCCTCGAGCCCTAGCCCATTAGAAGCGCTCGCGAACTTTATGCAGGGTCTTCATTATGCCAAAATGGCCCCCAGTTAAGCCATTATGCAGCTCTTCTAGAACCTTCGGAATCCTCGAACGAGGGAGTACTAACTGCCATCAGAGTATCTTGTCGTCGTCCGACTCCCATTTACGATACAGAACTCCATTCCTCAGGCGAAGCGAATCCCATAAAGCCCAGTACTGCTTTGTTGTCGGACTGCAAGATGATATTTCTTGCCAGCTGGGCTTATCGCCGGATTTTTCCATAAATTCCACAATTGGTTTGATGTCGCTATTTGCTAATTGGTCTGCCTGAACATTTTCATCACTCCAGGGATCTTAAGATGGTGCCAATGATGTATCTTGGCGGACAACGGGATGTTTCAGATGTAATTTTTCTCCGTCCTGCAGCAATAGCGACAACTGTCTATACATGGCCTTCTCGACAAAGCATCTGCATTTCCATGAGATGCTCCTTTCCGATGACGTATCTCGATGTCATATTCTTGTAATCTCTGTATCCACCTGGCTATCTGGCCCTCTGGATTCTTGAAATTTAGAAGCCAGGTTAAAGAGGCTTGGTCCGTTTGAAGCAGGAACTTTCGGCCGCACAGGTAATGATGGAAGTGCTCCACGGCCTTAACGATAGCAAGAAGTTCCTTTCTCGTGACACAATAGTTACGTTTTGCTTTCAAAAGGCATTTGCTCCAGTAAGCAATCACATGTTCTTGGCCATCTATCTCCTGGGACAAAACTGCTCTGACACTCTCCTTACTCGCATCTGTGTCCAGGATAAATGGCTTGTCAGGGTGAGGATACGACAAAATCGGCACAGATGTTAAAGCCGCCTTCAGTTCATTGAATGCATCCTCACATTCCTTAGTCCATAGAAATTTCTGTCCAGTCACAGTCAACTTGTGAAGTGGTCTTGCAATTTGAGAAAAACCCTTCACGAATTTTCGATAGTAAGTACACAGACCGAGAAAACTTCTTAAGTCATGAATGTTCTCAGGACGACTCCAGTTCTGGACTGCGGACGTCTTTTCGGGAACGGTTTGGACTCTGTGGGCAGATATTATGTGACCGAGATAATGTACTTCCTGACGAAACATATTCCACTTCAATGGACTCAGTTTCAAGTTTGCCTCTTTTAATTTCTGCTGCACCTTTTGGGTGTTCTCGAGATGCTCTTCCAAAGTCTTTCCGACGATGATGATATCGTCCAAATAAACGAGACATGCTTCGTAGGAAAGTCCTCTCAACACTGTCTTCATCAGACGCTCGAATGTAGCCGGTGCGTTACAGAGTCCAAAAGGCATAACTTCAAATTTAAAAACCAGGTTAAAGAGGCACGGTCAATTGAGAGCAGGAACTTTCGGCCATACAGTTCCAAACCAGTTGGTTTACATTTTCCACCCTAATAGCACAGACGGTCACAAAAGAGTCGCTGTGACGTCACAGAGGGTCACAATTGTCACAGGACTGTCACATACTACTCACATTGTGACTTGTGAGTGATGTGACTCTACTGTGTAGTCACTGTGAAGTTTATTTGTGACCAGTCACCAAGTGACGTCGCCGTGAAGTCACCATGTGACTAGTATGTGATCGGTCGATAAGTGACTCCACTGTGAAGTCACCATGTGACTAGTATGTGATCGGTTGCTCAGTGGCTTCACTGTGAAGTCACCATGTGACTAGTATGTGGTTGGTCGCTCAGTGACTCACTGTGAAGTCACTGCGTGACTATTTAGTGACTACTGATTTTTTTGGACTTCAAAATGACATCACACAGCCGCTTTTCACTCATTTTTTCTAATATTTTGTGGCAATTTCTTTCGTGAAACGTTTAATAAATAAATCCCGAAAATAGTAATTCAATAAAACCTCGCAGTTATGTAGTAATGGAATTTAGTTTAATTTATTAATTTTTAAATTATTTCGTTTAAACAACACAATATTATTTATAAAAAAATATTATTCTTAAAAATATTAGAGTTGAGAGTTCTAATCACAATGGTGAAAACTAAGTATCTGTGAGTAAAATTAACAACAATTTCTTTCATATCCCCATGGCATATATGTTTCGATAGCGTAATGTAAGGTTTAAATTTCGGATGGGGGGGGGACTATCCGGTATTTTCAACCTTATTGTTACTAGAGTAAATACAAATGTCTCAAAATTGCTGTTTTTTAATAATTGCTTTAAGTTTTCAGATCCCCCCCCCTTTTAAATACTTCTCTGGTATGTTTGAAAGTTCCACTACGAAAAATTTGAGGTAAAACTTTGGCTCTAAGTCAAAAGTACTTTAATTATTTTATCTAATGCATGTTTTTCCAATTAATTTTATTTATTTTTATATGAAATCCCTTTTAGGCAAAATATAGCAAAGATATAAATCTTATCCCTCATACCTTAATATCAAACCCCACATGTCGCACATTACAAATTTATTTCATAACCGAATAAAAAATTTCAATAAATCATTAGTTTTTTCGGATGAATACTTAAATAAAACAGCACATTATCTCCTGAAAATAATTTATGTGGAAAAAGAAATATTTCCACGATTTTTAATTTATATTTATTAATTATGATATTTTTTATATTATTTATAAAATACTCACAGAATATAAAATTTATTTATAAAATAAATATATATTTTTATATATAAAACTTATTTATATTATACTCACAGAAAAATTTTAAATTTCCTAAAGAAGCCGTCAGAACTAGCTTTTGCAACAATCAGTTTACTTTTAAAGGATCTCGAGCAAGGTAATCACAGCGTTGTGGTAAGATGCAGGGCTACCATCCGTTAGCTCCAACGTTCGATTCTGGACCTCAACTTTCTCTTGCCTGAGAGTTTGGTGCTGCCATCTGGTGTATATTTTCGGTAACTCTTTTTCCCCGAATTTTTTCGCTGTCGCAAAACTGTCCCATCGTGACTTCTCTGAACGGTAACAATGCGACTACACAGCGAGAGGACATAGGGACCCTGGCGTGACTTTGCTGCGCAGTCGCGGCGACTGTTTGTAACTCTATTGTGACAGTATAGAAGTTCTTTCCTTGTAACGCAATAGTTACGTTCTGATTTTGAAAGGCATTTTCTCCTGTAAGCAATGACATGTTCTTGGCCATCTATCTCCTGCGACCGACACTCTCTTTACTTGCGTCTGTGTCCAGGATAAATGGCTTGTCAGGATGAGGATACAACAGGATCGGTGAAGATGTTAGGGCCGTCTTGAGTTTGTTGAAGGCATCCTCATATTCTGCTGTCCATAGAAATTTTTGTCCAGTCTTGGTCAATTTGGGAAGTGGTCTTGCAATTTGAGAAAACCCCTTCACGAATTTTCGATAGTAAGTACACAGACCAAGAAAACTTCATAAGTCATAGATATTCTCAGGACGACTCCAGTTCTTGACTGCGGACGTCTTTTCAAGATCGTTTCGGACTCCGTGGGCAGATATTATGTGCCCGAGATAACATACTTCTCAACAAAACAAGTTACACTTAGATAGACTCAGTTTCAAGTTTGCCTCCCTTAATTTCTGCAGCACCTTTCGGATGTTCTCTAGATGCTCTTTGAAAGTCTTTATGACGATGATATCATCCAAATAAACGAGACATGCTTCATAGGAAAGTCCTCTCAGCACTGTTTCCATTAGATGCTCGAATGTAGCAGGTGCGTTGCAGAGTCCAAAAGGCATAACCTTGAACTGCCACAATCCTTGTCCCGTGGTGAACGCAGTCCTTTCACGGTCGTCGGGATGAATTTCTACTTGCCAGTAGCCACTCTTCAGATTCAGAGTGGAAAACCATTCATTTCCCGATAAAGTGTCCAAAGTGTCGTCTATCCTGGGAAGAGGGTAGCTGTCTTTCTTAGTAATGTCATTCAGACATCTATAGTCAATGCAGAACCGGGTGGAACCATCCTTCTTCCGGACCAAAACAATTTTGTGAGGCCCAGGGACTAGTCGATGGCTCGATGACGTCATCACGCTGCATCTCCTCTAAAAGTCTGCTCACCTCTTCTTGCTTAGCAAACAGCAGCCGCCTAGGATGTTGCTTAATGGAAGAATGGCTGCCTGTATCTATCCGGTGTTGCGTTAACTTCGTATGACCAAAGTCACCCGAAGTACGAGAGAAGAGGTCTTCAAATTCACCTATCATTTTCTCCGCAGCAATCCTCTGTTCTGTCGTTAACTCCACGTCTTGTAATAACTCCTTCGTCAGGCACTCAGATGATTTAGCTGTCGTTTGGCTGATGTTCTTATTAATGCAGGTAATAGGAGTGCATGTCGCCAATACTTGATTTATCTTTATCACCTTCGACTTGTCCGTCACATTTGCTACTCTAACTGGAATTTCTGTTCTCGACAAGTCCACAAGTGTTGCTCCCACAAGTACTCCTCTGACGGAATCACTATTGTTTGGGTGTTCGATTAATCCAAAACGGAATTTATTGCTTTCTTTTACTGTTCCAGAAGTTATTGAATCAGTTCTGGGAGGTAGAGTGATATCAGTCTGAGCTATTATTTGCTGAACAGGTAAAACAGTTTCATTTTTAATATCGAACGCAGCTATTTCTTCTGAGTCTGAGCGAAGCTCATTATTCTTAAAGTCCAAATTATATTTGTGTGATTTTAAAAAGTCCAGTCCGAGAATAAGAGTCCATAATATTGGCGACATATACCACATGGTCATATCTGGCATTCCCAAATGTGATTTCCACTTGCGCCTTTCCGCCCACTTCGATCTTGTCACCTGTTACTGTCTGGAGGGTCAGCGAGGGCTGAGTCCAGATAATCTTCAAATTTAATTTCTTGACCAGATCCGTCCTTATGATGCTTACGGTCGCTTCTGTATCAATCACCATGTGGCATGGGGAACCATTAACGTATCCCAGTACGAAGAGCCCATTACTGCTGCCATTCACTGATGAAATCTGCAAGACTTTTAGGTGGGGCTTTCGACTATCTGGCAACCTCCGCCCCGCGAGATGGCCACCTCCTAGTTTCCCTCTTTCATGTTCTTTGAGTTCTCTTGCTGGTCATGAGACTTTCGACCACAATACTTTTGTACATGGCCTTCGACGCCACACTTCCAGCATTTTACTTTCTTTGGGCCATGTCTCGTTCTATCGGATCTTCGTTCTATGTGATCTTCAATTCTCTTTAACCTGTTCTCGATGCTCTCTGTGTCTTTGTCAGCTCCCTCTTGGACCGTGACCACTCTAACAGCATGCCGATCTTTTCTCACGGCCCGCTGGGCTGCCTCTAGTTTCATTGCTAGAGGCAGCCCATTGCTTGAAGTCTGCTCTGGTGTTACCAGAGCAGACTTCAAATCCTGATAATCATCCAACATGAGTGCCTTTTGTGTTTCTGGATCCCGGACGGTTTCAATAAAATAACGCACGACCATTTCTTCTCGGACATTATCAAGGTGGTCCATGTAGGCTAGATGACACATCCTATCTATGTCCGAGGCCAGCTCTTGAAGGGTCTCGCCAGATCTCTGCATCCTTGACTTAATTTGGATTCTACTATATTCTTTCTGGCACTTCTCTCAATTTCATCTCCCATTCACTTTTGAGGGCGTCAAAATCTCCTATCTTCGTCACTCCAATAGTTTGCAATACAGTTAATTGCATCTCTGCTAAGGGAAGCGGCCAGTTGGTTCACTTTCTCGGACTCGCTCCAGCCATTGGCTTTGGTGACGATTAAAAATTGGGTCTTGTAGGCTTCCGAAGGTGTCTTTCCGTCATAAGTCGTCAGTTTCCCTGCTGGGCAGTGTGACGACATCTTCATGTTTTCAGGTATTTTTCCCAGCTTCACGAGAGAGTCCAGTTTTTCTTCAATTTTGTTGTCAAATTCTTCACGCATTCTGCAAATATCCTGCTGTAATTCCTTAACATTCCCTTCAATTATTTGTTCATATTTCGTCTGAGTTTCTTCTAAGAGAGAAACTCTTTTCTCCATTTCTTCTTGGCCCTGCTTAGTTTTTTCTAAATTTTCTTGGGTTTTCTCTATCTTCTGCTCCAACTTTTCTTGATTTTTCTCTATTTTGTGCAACCCAGTTTTCATCTCTTCTTGTCCGGCTTCAATTTTCTTCTCTAAATCGGCTTTCATCTGTTTTTGTCTGGATTTCATCTCTTCTAATCCGGTTTTCACCTCATCATGTGCAGCTTTCATTTCGTCTTGTCCGGCTTCAATTTTCTTCTCTAAATCAGCTTTCAACTGTTCCTGTCTGGAATTCATCTTGTCTTGTCCAGCTTTCATCTCTTTTTTTATCTCATCTTGTCTAGATTTCATCTTGTCTTGTCCGGATTTCATTTCCTGCATCATATTCATGAGCTTTTGAAGTTGTTCTTCCATTTTTCGTCTAATCAAAACCATAAACTGGAAAATTAGTCTTTCTTTAGAATCCCGATTCTGACACAAAATGTTGCAGAATTACTCTGCTACTCCTGGGGTTCGTCGTTCTGAAGTCCAGTTGGTATAAAAAGTTAAAGTAAAAAGTCACTTGTCAGGATGGAACACAAACTTTATTGCTTCTAGAACTTTGTAGAACAATCAGCTGTACACAATTCACAAGCACAATCTAGCAGTAACGTTCTTTTAACAATCTGCTTAGCTCAGAAGCTCTCACAAATGCTGTATTTCTCACACAAAATAAGTCACTTTCACAGGCAAAAATTCAGTGGAAATGTTCAAGGGATATCGTACACAATCCCTTAAGACACAGCAATGAAGAATTTACACACAGCACTTTAAAAACAGCTTCATAAATCAAGCTAAAACACAGCTTCTATAGCACTATCAATTCACAAAGCAAGCGTATTCTCACTGAGAGCTCTTCACACATTGAGCGTTCAAGTTGCACTGAACTGGGGCTTCTGAAATGCGCCGGTTTATATAGAGGAGACAGAAGCTGCGGGCAGCTTCTAGAAAAGTATATTTCTTGAAGATTCTACATAAAGCGAGAATATTGATTACGTCATAGAAGAGAAATGTTAGGTTATTATGCGTTTTTAATGCAGGAAAAACAACTTCCAGTCCCCATTGGGAAAATCGCGCCAAATGACCAAAAAGTCACCAACCTTGGCGACTTTTGGTGAAATATCGCCAAATTTGGCACCAAAAATAAGTCCCCAAAAGTGAAGTGATCTAAGCCCTAGGACCAATATTTCTCGAGTTTTCTAGAAACCCCATATATTTGAATGGGAAACCGAAACCTCTGTATCTGTGGTTCTAATTGGCCGATTTTGATGCAGCAAAAAGCAAAATTTATCTATTTGAAGCGTAGAATACGAATTTTAAACCATTTTAAGCCCCAGAGCAGCGGGTTGCCCCGAAAATTCGTAACAATACTTTAGCAGTGGTAAAGAAACCCCATGCAAAAACCCTTAACTGGTTAAAAATTTGTGACACAGCATTTTACTTTATAGCTCTATGAATTTTAAATATGGGTCTTAAAAATAATGATATCAAATTTTGAGTGATGCCCTGTTGGGAATTTTAAAGATTTGTTTTTAAATTCCATTACAGTTACTTTCGTTTTATTTTCTAAAGAAGATTTACACATTTAAGCAATGCTTTTAATTATGAAATACACTGTCAAATATATCACACTTTCACTGAGTCTATATAATGTATTCAAATGAATTTATTTCAATAATTTAATTTATCTTTTGCGTCACGCTATCCAAAAGGGCAAGCAAAATTTTCATATACATTGCACTTAGTTTGGTTACTATGACACTAATTAAATATTTATGTAAATTTTACTTGCCCTTTTGGATAGCGTGACGCAAAAGATAAATTAAATTATTGAAATAAATTCATTTGAATACATTATATAGACTCAGTGAAAGTGTGATATATTAGACAGCGTATTTCATAATTAAAAGCATTGATTAAATGCGTAAATCTTCTTTAGAAAATAAAACGAAAGTAACTGTAATGGAATTTAAAAACAAATCTTTAAAATTCCCAGCAGGGCATCACTCAAATTTTGATATCATTATTTTTATCAATCAAATTTTGATATCAAATTATTATCAAATTTTGATATCATTATTTTTAAGACCCATATTTAAAATTCATAGAGCTATAAAGTAAAATACTGCTTCACAAATTTTTAACCAGTTAAGGGTTTTTGCATGAAGATATCATTACTTTTTAAGGGTATGGTCAGAAGATAATAAATTAGTTTCAAGGATGAATTTCGGAAGTTTGCTCGACACTAAGTTATGTAAATAAATATATAAACCTGTTTTCATGCAGTATCAGAGTATTTGATTAAAAAATTCACAGCAAGAAGATTTGGAAAAAATATTGCTTTTAAAATTATAATTCAATAATTTCAATAAATTTTATATATACATGAAGAGCAGGCCCGTCGCTAGTGGGTGTGCAGGTTGTGCACCGCACAAAGGTGCCAAGGTAAAGGGGGTGCCGAAACGACTGAAGAAGTGTTAAGCGAAAAATTAACATTTTTCGAAAAAAAATTGAAAAAAATTAATATTTTTTTATTTAAGCTTATTTGCAGACTTCTAGGAAAGGGGTTTCCCCGTTGAAATGCCCCTCTACAATGGTTTTGCAAGGTTTCGTCTTACAAGTTCTTGTATATAGCACTGCTTTGCTTCCCCCCCTCCCCCCATCTCTTAGGCTAGCGTTTATTAACCTGCAGGGCGCAGAGCGTTTGCAGGGGGGGGGGGGGGCGAGAAAAAGGAAAGAGCAAGTACTAATGCATGTTTTTAAAAAATCACCTAATTTATTCTCATTTTTACTCAAAAATATATCCATTTTCGCTTAAAATGTTCAAACTTTACTGATAACATTACTCTGTAGAAAATTCGATTAAATGTTTATTGTTGAAGATTAAAAAACTGAATGTTTACTGAAAAATGTGAGGGAGGGGGTTGAGAACTGCTGCCTTAGGCAAAAATCTTCTCCGAGTTTCCCCAAACTTGGCTTTCAGCGCTATCCAGAAGGTGAAATTTACTGATATGTGATACCATACTTACTATGGTGATGATATGGATGATCGTTTTCAGATTCCTTCCCATTTATGGGTGTCTGCCTGAGGTCCTAATGCCCCATTTACATTCAGCCCTTCCCACTTCTTCTCTCGCTGCAGCTTTTTTTCCGGAAATACTTCTGCGTCATCTCCAAAAGCTGTGAGCGTATACATTCAGCTCTACTCGCTTTCTCCTGTATGTAGATTTCCACTGTACTTCCCTCCTCCTCCCTTAAGATTTCCCTGAAGGGATATCTTACCGGGCAAAGAGGTCAGCAAGAAAGTTCATGGTATGAGCAGAACGAGAGAGATGTTTACACTCTTGTTACTGCCATTTCTTGCGCTCGCTGCTGTGAAAGTGGGCTGAGTGTAAACGAGGGGTGAGATTTTTCTGAGAGAAGCACTGTTGCATTTGTTGATGTGAGGGGCTTATCTTGGTAGCACTTCAGTAGCAAAATAATACATAATTTGAATAATTCATTTTAAGTACACTTTTTATATATTTGAAACAAACCTATGTATTCAACACTAATTACGCCTTCTCTTGTGTGAACTATGGCAAAAAAGGGTGAAACTGACAGTTTCTGCCGCGTAAACAAAGGAATTCTTACAATAGGTGATTGAGCAAGTTAATTCGAAGGATTATTATTATATATATTCGTCATAAACAATCTTGTTAATTCAACAATTTCATTCGAAATTTTAGAGAAATATAATGATATGTTTATACTTATATCACAAATAAACATGTTGTCTGATTGGGGTGGAAAAGAAATCTTAAAACATTTCAAAGACTTGCATTTAAAATTAATTGATGATATAGATGGCGAATTTCTTCTTGAGGAACTAATATCGTTAAAATGTTTTTCAAATACCGCAATCTCGTTATGAATATATTTATCACTTCCAGTTACAGTCGCTTCCAAAGAAAGAAGTTTTTCCAAATTAAAAATTATAAAATAATTATTTACTATCATAAATGAGCCAAGAACGGGTGCGAAATTTATCAATCACTTCAATAGAATATCAAGAATTAGAAAAGTAGACATAAGTAATATAACTGAAAGTTTTGCTAGTGCAAAAGCTAGAACAGTTTCACTATAAATAATACTAGTGCTTCCTTTTTAAAAAATCTCTAACTAAACTAGCTTATTCCAAGCAATACCAGCCATAATTATCAAATAATTAAATTTGTTACTGTAATTTTAATTTTTTTTTACTCCTACAAAGAAATATTTTTACCGTGAATATATTTTTTCTGACATATTAACAAATTTTAGATATGCAGGCAAAATTTTAGTACTCTTTTAAGGATATTAATTTTTTAAAAGATTTTTAGACATTATAATGTGACTTACGTGGTTTTCTTTGTGCAAACTGTTTTACAATTTTAGAAAGATCTAATTCAACGTTTTTTTCATCAACATTAAACGAATTTTATTTCGTTTTTATTGATAGAGCCATAATTTTTAATCATACGTATTTTTATTTTGTACTATGCTTTTAAACATTTTATTAATGCATTGTCATGCCTTTGAAAACATTTTTTAACAGTGTGCAAATTTTTAAATTCTGTAGTAAAAAAAGTGTTTTTTTTTCCCTTTTCCCAAGTATTATACATTTAAGACAAAACTCAGAATTTAATTTAATAAAATACATAAGCCACGTTTTTTTTTTTTTTTTTTTACTATTTTTGTTCCATTTTCCCATATTTGTTACAATAAGAGATACTGCACTTGGAGTTGTCAATGTGACAGTTAAATTAATCAGCCCGTTGAAATGTTAAAACATCCACTCTTCTTGAAATTAAATTATATAATAACTATCTGCCATTATCTTCTGCGCTGAAATCGGTCACTTGAATTTCAGACCTATCTTGTGTAAACCTGGATAAACAAAAAGCTTCAGTAATCGATGCTTCCAAATAACATGGACATTTTTGGAATTATCAACTATGTTAAAACTTGTTGTTTGTAAATTTCTTTGTATTATATTGCTTTATTTATAAACAAACAGTGCACTTATACAATTAAAATATTTTCATGCTTTTTATTTAGATTTAAAGATTTCTCATTAACGTAATTTATCGAAGAAACGCCGCACCCACGAAAATGAGTTTAGTTAGCTAGAAAATCGTCAGAAACGCCGTGGCCGCAATCGTTGGTGGTGGTGGGGGGGGGTGATCGTGGTCAGAAGAAGTTAATGCCAGATAAAATTCAATGTTTTCTAAAATAATTTCTTAATTAACAAAAAAAAAAATAAATAAAAAATATGTTGCATTACTTATTAGACCTAATTTATTAAAAAAGCTATTAAGTTGATCGGATATATTTCGGGTGAAATTCAATAAACGGTAAAAAAATCTTTTTTCTCCCCCTTCCCATAGAATGTTTTAAAGTATTTGCCACTATTTTACGAAGCTTACGATTTCTATTTTCAAATAATCAGATATCAATGTTTATATTCACAAAGGCGAATTTATAGAAATAAAAAAATAACTTCTAAAAACCTTCTTGCATCCGCACAAAGTTCGGACAGACTACCAGGCGCCATTAAAATGAAAACAGCAATCGATGTGTGAGAAGAGGCTCCAGTTAAAAGTAAACATTTTCCCCCCCGCGGATGGCCAGCTGTTGATTACGTAATGAGCTTGCTTCAGCAAATTGTTGTTTTAAACTGAATGTTGTGTAACAACTCTTGATGGTATTTATTTATTATTTTTGATATTTATAACATTGGGATTTATTTTAAAAGCACTCAGCATTTCTTGAGCATACCAATTAGTTGGCAGTGTTTATTCCATAGAGTGCACAGGGCGCAAAGCCGCACGGCAAAGAAAAAAAAAAAAAACTTTCAGATTAACTTTAACTTTTTTATTTTTTTTTTTTTGGGGGGGGGGAAGGGTTAAACTCGCACCGTGCGCAACATAGACTAATTTTGGCTGAAATTCAGTATTTTAAGAACAATAGAGGTTCATGTGAAAAACGGGTGCATTTAATAGAGGATAGTGCACTTTTGCGGTATTTTACAGAACTTTAACCCTTCAAAATATATATTCAAAACTTCATTAAAATTTAATTATAGTTCTAAAATGTAGATGTAAAAGATTTACTTCTATTTTTTTTTCTTTTTACTTAATTGAGGAGACATCGGTTGGATGTATGAAGCCATCCACTTCAGAGCACGGGACATGGACCCATCTCAGGGTGCTCTGACTTTCTCCAAAACTGGATCAAAGATCAAACCTCTTTTCTATGGGGGTAGGTTCGCATTCTGATTCGCTACGCTGTGATCTGTGCACGCTAAAGAGTATGTGTCGGTGGTGGCGCCATCTTTTGAGAAAATTATCACTAAACGAATTTTTCGATTTTTCGTTGAAGATCGGCTAAAAAAAATTAAAAATATTGTAAACGCCGCACCCGGTAGAAATGCCGCACTTACTATTTTTTAACTTTTAAACTCATAAACGCCGCGGCGTTTCTTCCATAAATTACGGTACTTTTGAATCAATGTCCTGGTGTCTCTGTGTAAATCGGAAACGTTATACCAATGTGAGCTCCCTGCTAGTTGTGAAGCGCATTCACTCGTTAGACATTATTTCAGTGTTCTGTAATTATTGTTGAGAAAAAAATGCACTTTATTTTCCCCTCCCCCTTCGTTTGTCCTTTTTTTGGGGGGGAGGGGGTATAAAGAACAGGCATCCCCTTGAAGGATATCACCCAAGTCCGCGCTTGAACTTAATGAATTCCATATCACTAGAACTCTGCAAAAGGCTGGTCTAGATGGAAGCAAATCTGATCTCCGCACCCATGGTAACTGTTAGCTACCTACAAGTGTTTTTGGTTCCACTACTTTACGAGTACGTATACCATATATACTGGGTGGGTTTTCGGCGGTGCCGGATATCCATTGGGCAACCCTACAGTCCAGAGCAATGCCGTATATTCTCTACTGAATACTAACATGGCACTGTAAAATCATGTTTTTGTTTCAAAAACTGATTATTTATAGAGGTGCCACCTCCTGAGACTCTGTTTAATTATGATATTTTCCAACTGAATAAGTACATGGAATAGTAGAATGATACTTTAATTTCGAAGACTGAAATTTGTTTTCTGTAGAGGCACTAAATCGGTGTTTGCACAAAGGTGCCTGACACATCCACGACGGCCCTGATGAAGAGTAAAAGAATTACAGTCGAGAGCCAAAAATCCGCCGACCTAAAATCCGCAAACGTCCGAAATCCGCACATCTTCTCTGATGTAAATAATGAAATTCGAAGTCATCTGCCAGTGATGAAATTGTTTAAAAGTGTCTTGAATCCAGATAAATATGATTCTGATGATGAAAACTTGGTTAATAATAATAATAAAATCCATTTGATAAAAGTTTAAAATTAGGAGTAGAATACCTTAAATTTTTAGAACACCAAAGTTCTCTAACAAAACAAGAATTAATGATAATATACAGTTTTCAAAATAAATAAAGGAAAGAAAGAAAGAAAAAGAAACTGAAAGTATGCAATGATATTTTAAAACAAATCACCATAGAACATGCTTTCAAAATTAGAAAAGGAAATTTTGAAACCATTTGCTTTGGTAATCTTCATGTAAGATTTTCTTTTTTCTCCTATACTTTTGTATTTAATGTGAAAATATAAGTGAAATGCTTTTTAATTTCATTGTAATTGTATTCTACTTTTTTAAAACCAGAAATGTAATGATTATTGATTATGATGAATTTTATGGCCCGAAATCCGTAAAATCCGCACAAGCCGTGGTCCCAAGCTCTGCGGATTTCTTTCTCTCTACTGTATTATTAATTAATTATGTGAGCTTTCCGAAGAGAAAAAAAATTCATTGAAATATTAATTACATATTGAATTTTCCAAATAGAATTAATAATATTAGAAAAATAAAGACTTAATTTAATTAGAAATAGCTATCAAAATACTAGGGAAACGAAATACTTAAAGAAAAAGTTAGGAAGGAGTTTTACCAAAAAATACTTAAATTAATTATTTTTTTAATTCAAAGTCTTAACTATTTTTAATTATTAATTATAGCAAAATAAATTACAGAAAAAATAAGTAAAGTATATAATAATCTGTTATTATTTTTTAAAATGAAATAAAACAAAAACGACAGTAACACAAAGCTCATCTCGCAAAAGTGCGACATCGGGTACAGAACCTAAGTTATCTGGTCAGAAAGCGGAAGCGCATCGTACCAGCTGTCTACGACCAAACTGGTTTAGGATATAAGGTAACTTGTACAAATCTTGTCACGGATCTACAGCACTGTATTCCTACTCCCTGCCTTGTTTACCGCCTTTGAAACAAGATCATTTTCCGTATTTCCTTACGCGGGTTAAATAGTTCCCTCTTTGAACTGGATTAAATAAAAAAACGAGTTTTCCTAGCTTAACCGGCGACGTCACTCATCGAATTTGGCACCGATTAAAATCATATATTAATTGTAAAAAATTCGTTAGAGCGGATTCCGAGATCCAGGAGAGAACAACAAAAAAATTGGAAAGTTACCTGTAAATATAAGTGCCGCGAAGTTTTACGGTTGGTTGGTTGGGGCTGGCTGCGTCACTCGTAGAACTGCCGTTCTACATGATATTCAAAAATTTAAAAAAATGTTTAAATGTTTTCAAATTGATTTTTTATTTTAACTTATGTGTTTTTTCGAAAGTCTATTTTACAAATTTGGGAGGTGGGTAAAATTTTTCCTGGAGGGGGGCAAATTTTTTTGAAGGGGCCAGGGTGCATCCAAAGCCGCGCAGTGCCTACCTGAATTTGGACCCTGGCATCAACATCATAAGGCAAGGGGCACTTGCTGCTCCGTGGATTTTTTAATAACATTTGTTTTCTTATTATTTTTCTCTTTCCAACATAATCAGCATATATATAGTGTGTACCCCACGAAAGGAAATCCTGGCTACGGCCTTGAATCCACTGAAATTTTTAGGTTAAAACAGGCCATTTTTAGAGTAGCTGTACGAGAGCATGCCGGAAATTTTTACCAGCCCATAAACCATAATTCTAAGATCAATGAAGTTATTTTCATTTGAAAGAAGGATGCTCCTTGACCTTGGAACATCTGCTTGCAACTTCTCCCATAGGTGATAGAACTGCAGTGCCAGAAAGAGAGCACTGGCACTGCTGAGTCAGACACGGTACAAGATAGATCTGTCTTGCTACAGCTTTTGAACAGTGATTTTTATGATTATAAAAAGAGTTTAAGTGCTAATTAATGCCATTCTTCTTTGCTGCGTGTTTTTGGTGAGGCTTCCCCTTCTATAGGGCACAGTTCAGGGTTGTAAAAACACCTGCGTTTTTTGTAAAAAGCCCGACTTGGGCAGGTTTTATTAAAAAACCCAGTGTTTAGGGTGAAAAAACTTGGGTTTTATTGGGTAAAATTTTTGGTACTTAAACTCAAAAATTTGCACCTATAAAAATGCAAACTTCAAACCATAGACAAACATAAAATTAAGGTTTAAATCACAAAAGAAACTTGGGACTGCCCTCCAAAAAATAAACAAATGAATAAATTTGCTTCTAAAAACTTTCACTGCATATTCTTTTGAATAAATAATTATTAGCTTAGTAAATGTACGAATGGAGAGTATTTTGAAAAGTTGTAATTGTTGTTTTGCAAGTAAAATTTCTTTCTCGCACTCTGCTGAAAGCTTTTGCCATAGCCTTTGTACAGTGAGGTTGCTAAACACACTGAAGTATTTTTGTTAAAGGGAGTTTGGAGTTGTTTTGTATTTAGTTTAACATTTATTTCTGCTTTTGTAGAGTAATTTATGTGCTATTTTAATCTGTTTGTTTAAATTATTACAATTTGTTTTGTTCATCACGGAAAATGGTTGCAGGGACTTAGTCACCAAACCCTTGCAGCCATGGTAAAAAATTTCATGGGTTGGGTGCTGGCTTATAGGAAATTACTTAAGTTGGTCATTACATTTGATAATTTTAAAATAATATTTATTTGCAATTAAATGACTATTTATTTCATATGTTGTTTTATTGATCTTTTCTTTTATAGTATGAATTACCAAGCGCATGCATCGAGGTTAGACATCTCATTAATTGGTCATTCAAGTTTCATGACTTTTATGAAGTTCTTATTGCTTGTGTAAGCTTGTTTTAGTAGTAAAATTTTTGTTTGTAAAATATTTAGAATTTACAGTTAAATCTGATTAAATTTCTAAAATCTGCATACTAAAACATTTAAATCTGTATGTATGAACCAAAATCACATTATTTTTTTAAAGTAACACTTAAATAAGTTCTCTATTCGTCTATAAAACTTATATTAGGAAGGTGGTTTACATTAAAAAATATTGAAGCTTTCCCCCTTAGAAATTTAGTTCGTATAATATTTTTTATTGAATTAGTTGTGCATTCCAATTCAAAGCTTTCTAAAGTACAGTGTGTCTACTGGCGACTAAAAAGAAGACTTTTGCTGCCAGTGACGTTGCTAAAGGGGGGGTTAAGAGGTCATAAGACACCCCCCCCATGAGGAATTTTTGCCATACAAAATGTATATTCTTCACTTCCGTATCATAGACATGTATACATATATGTGAATTGCGGTTGTCGTAACACCCCCCCCCCCCACCCATAAAAAATTTCTAGCTACACCACTACTGTTAGCTACTAATTTAAAGATTAGGCTACTTTTTTTTAATCAAAAAACGTGATTTTCATACTATTTTCAAGTTTTTGGCTACTTGTACCTCACTCCAGGCGATTAATTTGAAAATCAGATTTTGGTTTTTGTCCTTTTTCTTTTCAAAGTTGTGCCCTCTCTCTCTCTTTCTCTCTCTCTCAGTCCTTCATCAAACATTCTAATCTATTTTTTTAATCGTGCTATAAAAATGAATGTATTTTTTGCTCTGTTATACACTGAGTTGACAGAACATCATGAGCACCCCTGCATTCAATAATGCGGGGGTAATTACTCAATGCCATGTCATCCAGATGAGTGTCTGGATGACATGGAGATCATGTAATTAAGTGGGAATAGCATTTAACAGTTGCTGGAGAAGTAAGGAATCATTCTTGCACTTACGTTTGTGAGTGATGGAAAAAGCTGATGATCTCAGTGAATTGTATAGAAAGCATATTTTAATGGCAGGATGTCCACTGGTTACTTTTGCTACTAATTTAAAGATTAGGCAACTTGGGCAACTTTTTTGATCAAAAAACGTCATTTTCATATTATTTTCAAGTTTTTGGCTACTTGTACCTTACTCCAGGCGACTAATTTGAAAATCATATTTTGGTTTTTGCCCTTTTCTTTTCAAAGTTGCTCTATTGGCCGTTCATCAAACATTCTAATCTATTTTTTTAATCCTGCTTTAAAAATGAATTTATTATATGCTCTGTTATACATTGACGAGCCAGGACATTATGACCACCGCCACATTATTCAATGAACTCGTCTGGATGACATGGAAATCATGTAATTAATAGGGAATGCTATTTAACATTTCCTGGAGAAGGTAAGGAATCATTCTTGCATTTACGTTTGTGAGTGATGGAAAGGCTGATGATCTCAGTGAATTTGAGAGAAGGCAGATTGTAATTGCAAGAAGACTAGGAATGAGTATCTCCGAAACTGCATAAATGGTCGAATCATTAACAACCGATTAATGATTGGTTAATTGGTTACCGATTGACTGATCGGCCAATTAGTAATTGGTACCGATTACAGATTGACCTGCTGTTGTTAATGATCTGTTGTTGTTAGTATTTCAAAAGTGGTGTTAACAATTTGCCATTGTTAGTATTTTAAAAAGTGGATTAATGGCAGTGAAACCAGCAGTAGACGCCAAGATGTTGGGTTTCTGCGCATCATCAAAGTAAGAGGATGTCGGAGACTATCCCATCTAGTACATCAAAATCGGCGGCAGACAGGGACTCAGCTGACAACCCAATACAATGCAGGTTCAAGAACAAGTATTTCAAAACACACAATTCAGCTGAAACTGTTGGATATGGGACTGCGGTGCAGAGGTCCTATTGTGTCTGAGTCCGGTATTGTCCCAGAGGTCCATCCTGTGTCAACTATGCCTACAGTGGACACAGGAACATCATGACTGGACCATAGATATGTGAAAGAGAGTTTCTTGGTCGGATGAATCTCGGTTTCTCCTTCATCACATTGATTGTTGTGTCAGCATACATTGTCTTCCAGGAGAACAGCTGCTCTTCTCTCTCCACCAGCTCAGAGCTCAAACACCACCATGTTCCAATATCTTGACTTTGTGTAAATGTTGCTTAAATATTTGGCACAACCTGTCTCCAGTTATCTACCAAGAACTCGTGGCATCCATGCCCAGATGAATTGCAGTTGTTTTGAAGGAAAAAGGAGGCACAACATGTTATTGAGTAGATGGTCATAATGTTTTGGCTCTTCTGTGTATAACACATGAAGTTTTTTAATTTATCATTTTATTCATTCCTTTTAAATGTAGCTAAATTAGGGATGTTTATTTCTTAACTACAAAATCATGCAAAAATGCTACTATTTTGGCAACTAAAATTAAGAAAATGGCTACTAAATTGGCAACCTTTTTATGTCACTGAGGCTATTAATGATGCTATTTTCACCTTCTGACATTGGTGGACACCCTGTAATGGCAAAAAGATTAGGAATGAGTCTCTCCGAAACTGCACGAATGGTCAGTTGTTCACAATCCGCTGTTGTTAGTATTTATAAAAGTGGATAATAGCGGTAAAACCAGCAGTAGACAAGATTGTGGGCGTACACGCATCATAGAAGACGTTGGAGACTGTCCCACCTAGTACAGCAAAATCAGCGGCTGACAGGGACTCAGCTGACAACCCAATACAATGCAGGTCCAAGTATAAGTGTTTTAGAACACACAATTCAGCAAACACTGTTGGATAGGAGGGGACTGCGGATCAGAAGTCCCATTCGTGTGCCTCTGCTTACCAAGCGTCGTTGTCAACTACGCCTACAGTGGGCACAAAAACATCAAGACTAAACCATGGATATGAGCAAGAGAGTTTCCTGGTCAGATGAATACCAGGTTTTCCTTATTCACATCGATGGTCATGGCAACGTACATTGTCTTCCAGAAAAAGTGCTCCCTTCTCTCTGTTAGCTTAGAGCTCAAATTCCACTCTGTTCCATTATCTCGATTTTGAATGTTCCTTAAATATTTGGTACAACCTGTCTCCAGCTATCTACCAAGAACTCGTAGCATCCATGTTTAGGTGAGTTGCAGCTGTTTTGAAGGAAAAAGGAGACGCAATGCGTTATTGAGTCGGTGGTCATAATGTTTTGGCTCTTCAGTTTAAATCTATATATAAAAGAGGAAAGTCTGTTTGTTTGTTCGCTATACGTGTCAAGACCATTCGACGGATCTGGACCAAATTTGGCACACTCACTAAATAGGTCAAGATAAAGCTAATGCCATAAAAATGAAATTAATCAGATTAATAGTTTTGAGTTATTTTATGTTTTGTAAGATTTTTGGGCATTTTTCTCTCATTTTACGTTATCACAAGCTAAATTTTTGTCCGAACACTATATTTTTATATCATCGGAAACTAGAGTTTTCTTTTTCAAATAAAATTTGTTACAAAATCGTACTTATATTTGTAGATTTTTGGGAATTTTTTAAAGGAAATCCTGTTTTGAAGAAAATGTACTGCTTTTAAAAATATGCTATTTTTAAACTGTTACGTCAAAAAACCTAAAGGCAAAATTTTTCCATCTTTTTACCGCTGATTAAACATTTATTTCTCCCTCTTTTAAATTTTGAACTGTGCAGAAATGTTGATTAGATTTTTTTATACGATTTTTTTTTCTGAAAAGATCACAGGTTAAAATTCTCCATGGAATGTAAGTTCTGTAAACGAAGGAAGCTAACTTCCCCCACTGGTTCTTTATTTTCAAGGTCATTGCGGCACTTCAACTGTGAGCGCGCTAGCGGGAAGGAGGAATTTTCTTCTGGCGTTAGGCTGAGTGAAAGGGCTGGAGAGTGAAAGAGAGAGATGGGACGGCAACTGTGCTAATCCAACAATCCTGGAAACTGCTTATTTATTTTCTGTTGGTGCATAGGTATTAGTGATAAAAGACTACATATTAGAACTCAGATAGCTAGAAGGAGAGAAGCCTAGCCATGTCTAATTCCCCGTATTGTGCTAATATAAATCACCCCCCCCCCTTTGCGCTGCCACTACGTGAAATTCAGGCAGATTGGTTATTATATTGATGATTGGAAACTGTTTATTTTTTTCCCGTTGGTCCGTATGTATCAGTGATAAAAGGCTACATCCCAGACAGCACAACAAACTTGCAGCAAGCTTGATTTATCAAGTCAATTAGCTTGAATTAAGCTTGAAAATTCCAAACGTGTAAGCTTGATGCAAGCTTGAATCAAGTGTTCTAGTTTACACTTTCCCAGCTTGCATTAAGCTTGACATTTCAAGCTTAATTTCAAGCTTAAAAAATTTTCCAAAAAAAAAAAAAATTCTAAATACACAGGGCGCCCGCTGGCTAACACACCCCACATAATTTATTTTTGTGGTATTTGCTACCACTGCCATGAAAAATAGTTTAGCCAAGTTAAAATTTTGATTTCAAATTGAGCAAGTTACCAAAACAGAATTAAGATTTGACCATGCGTTGTGACAACAGTAGTTAGTTAAATAACCCAAAGTTCTCAGCCTTGCCTGAAGTGTGTGTTAGAAATGTGGTAAAATAAACACAGAGACATTGCATTAGATCACCAAAATACAAATTTTATTCAACAATAATAGGGGTAAACATCTAGCAGCCTCACAACATTAGTATATTAAAAAATAAAAGTAAGTAAAACACTGCGCGGGGGTATTACAGCGCGCGGTAGAAGTGCACAAAAACATTGATCTTAGAGTGCTTTAGTTTCCCATTATCAGCCCTTGGTAAAGGAAAAGTAAAAAAAAAGAAAAAAAAGGTAATGCTTAATTAAAATTGTCATGACAAAAGTAGCACGATTTGGATCCAAAACATGTTAAAAGGCTTTGCTGCAGCATAAAAAAAAATTTATCCTATCAAAAAAGAAAAGAAAAATTTGGGCAAACAAGTCCCCACCTTCTCCAAGCCACACAAGGCATCTAATGAAATCCCACTCAAAATCCTTAACTGTTATTTGAAACCCCACTTTTACAATCCAACAGATGAGCTTAAATAGTTAACAAAATAAATAAAAAAAAGGAATTTTGCAATTTTGACACCAAAGGGTGCAGCAAATTAATTGAAATGCAGACCAACTCAAACAAGTAATTACAGAGATTAGCATTGGTAAGGCAAGAAAATAAAACAGATTTATGACCTTCCAAAATTAGCTAGGTAAGGAAAAACACAGCATTAACATTTATCATTTAACAAAAAAAATTTAAACATGGCGCTACTGGTAAGTATTAGCTTAGGATGTTACTCAGATGTAAATTTTAGCTTTACTATTTAGGTTGAAAAGTTCATGGGCGGCTTGGTCTGGGAACAATAGAAGTAACAGGAATGAGCTCACCCATTTGACCAGCAGTGATTGGGGGTTGGAGATACCTCAGGGTGCGGATGAGTGGACGCTGGATGCTCCCGGAGCCGGCATCTCGGTCTCTCCCAGGATGGAAACTCGGTCCTTCAGCAGGCTCCGCGGTCGTCGGCGATTTTGTTGTCTACCCGGAGCTTACCATCTTTTATTGCGATCGGCTCCCTAGATGTGATTGAATGGCCACATTGCAGAATCTCCGGATCCTTTTTTTTTTTTTTTTTGGCTGGTGGTGCAGAACTAAAACGGGACGGCCACATTGCAATCTTCTCCAGCCAGGTAGGGGGTAGGGGCCTCAAGCCCAAAAATGGTTGGTATCATGGGCGGGAAACTGGTATGAGGGTTCGGCGTTGCATGGTGAATGGGGCCAGAACCGTCAGCTTGATGCAAACAAAAAAGAAATGAGGTGAGGCTTCCGGACTGATTACGCACAAGCCAAAAACAAAGTAGTTAGGTGATCCATCTAAATGCTGGCCCTCTGGCCTAAGTCTTCAGTTAACTACATCCTAAATTGCAGAATGGGGCGTCCTAACGACAACGTAGGCCAAAGTAAGAAGCGAAAAAAAAAAAGGGAGTCTGGGAAGCACCCTCCTTACAGTACCGCGTCAGGTCTTCGAATGACGCTTTCTGCCCTTTTGCGCGAGGAGCTTCGCCGCGACGCCGACCCCGGGGACCAATCAGAGTACGCCATCTCAGCCGGGAAACTTCGAGAACATTCGATTGTCGGGGGAAGGAAGAGAGGAAAGAAAAAAATGGCGGCCAGCGACTTCTACACGTGGAAAAGAAACGAACTTGGCCGAGAAGAAACGCAGGCAAGATCGGCCATCTTGAAATGGGAAAAAAAAACTTAATTGATCAAAAAGGCATTAAAAACGTTATTAAATTTCCTAAAATTTTAGCGGGAGATGGCTAATCGTCCGAGACAACCCTGGGTAAAAAATGGAGTAAAAATTTAAATTAGAAGTGAGTAAAAATAATTAAAAACCGGACATGAACAAGAGATATTGCAAGAAATGAGTTAGGCTATTGAAGAGAGAAGGAAATGTAATAGTCAGCAGAAAATTGACAGAATTTACATGATAATTAAATTTACACCTCCGGAGACAGGGCAAACAAAGGCAGAATTAATTTAAGGAAAGGGTAATTATTTAGAAAGTCCCAACAAAAAAAGAGGTAATTAGTAGTAATTTAAAAAAAGACAAGCTATTGAGCTATAGAAGAAGAGTCATCCAGACCATTATCTCCTGACAAAAGGTACTTAAATTAAACTTCCAAGTTAATTACAAGCATTAGAAAATAAATAATTAATGGTTAAAACAATTAAAATAAAAATTACTGCTTTTGATTTGTAAAAACATTATCCCCCCAAAAAAAACAATACAACATTTTTCCGCACATTTTCCCCCTCTACGCTGAAATTTCAATTTAATTTAATCTGTTTCTGTAAGTCAGTACTGAACGGGCAAGTGAGGAAAGGCTGAATAAAAATTATAAAGTCTCAACTAATTTCACTAAGTCCGTCCATTCTAACTAACTAAAACTCTTCAGCAGACTTCACGCACAATGGAAGCAGTTTTTAAAAGACTTGCTCAATGTATAAGACAGTGTAAAAACTTGTAAAATGATTAAAAAATATTTTCAATAAGATAAAAACAGTTTTATTGCAAACTTGAAACTTGAAAATTCATTCATCCGGTTACAGTCCGGGAAAAAGCAACATAGTAAGTAAAACAGAACTTACATTATCATTTTCTGTTACAAATTGAAGTATTCCTTTTAAAAAAGTCTAAGTGCTCATTTGAGCCGATGATTATAGTACTGCTATTATTCTTAACATTGACAAACTAAAAATGCTAAAAGAAACAGAATTAAGCAAGCAAAAAAACTGAGCAACGCTAGCCAGGCATCAAAGCTAGAAGTATTTAAATCTTAGCCGCGATCGGCGAAGTACGCTATACCAAGGACATGCGTACCGGGGAAAACGGCACGTGCGAGGTGCGCGACGTCATTGGCCGATCGGCGTTAATCTGCATAAACCGAAAGTCAAAGTTAATTTGTTTAACGCAAAAGGAAAGTGCGTTGGCAATTGTTCACATTTGAGAAACCAATGAGGTAAGAAACTTTTAAGAGATGTTTTAAAGCATTACAGGTTAAATTAATGCTATGAATTGATTGGCCGATATTGAATTACATCAAATAAAAGAATTTCAGATGTTAACTTTTAGAATCAAATAAATGTGAACTGAAACTTGTTGTCTGTTTGTATTTAAGCTTAAAAGAAGTATTTACGAGTAAAGTACGGTAACAAGACCGAAAATAACGCTTTAATGCCTGATAGGGCTAATAGTTTTCATCGAGTGTTCGTTGCTGGAATAGAACCCGGGACCTTTGGCTTCGCAGTCAAGCACGCTATCCATTCCGCCACCGGAGCCTTGTGCAGCTATGACTAAAGTTTGAAGTGGCTTACCACGCTGTTTTCTCGCCAGAATATAAGTGGGCTATGTGTTATTTGTTTCTTTTATTTTTCCATGGGATGCATCAAAATTAAAATAATGTTATGTGTGATTTAGAGACTCTGGAAATAAACATAATATAAACTTAAGAGCAGCACACGTTTTAAAACTTTCAGTACCGCAACACTCATGAAGCAATACTGCTGGCCAAAATAGAGACAAACGACTGATTTTGAAATCAATTTCGTAGTATAATTGTATTTTATTTTGAAGAATTTCCATATTTGGAAATATAGAATGGGTTTACTTAACACAAATTTTGTGTACATTACTAATCGGCTAAAGTAATCTGAAATGAAAGAAACCGATAGTTAAACATTACTTCGAAACAAATTCAAAGAACAAACAAACAAACTTTGAACAAATGAACTTTGAACAAATGTTCTTTGAACTTTGAACAAATTCAAAGAAATGTCAAACTTGATTTAACCTTATGTGCTGTCTGGGATATTAGAACTCGGATAGCTAGAATGGGAGAAGCCTAGCCACGTCAAATTCTCATTAACTTGGTTCGTTGGCAAGCCCCTGTGTTCATTTTTTTTTTCTCTTTGCTGCGGGAAATCCCATATCTTTTTTTATCACTGCAGTGGGAGGATTCTCATTTCAACCTATCCACGTCCAATTTCTGGTAACCTCTGTACACTAACAGATGCCATGTTCATTTCTTTTTTGCTGCAGTGGGAAGTCACTTGTCCTTTTTTTATCGCTGCAGCGGGAGGATTCACATTCTTTCCGTTTACAATTTCGTACTGACGACTGGGCTCTATTTGTTTTTAGTAGTTGCGTAGGTATTAGCGATAAATGACTGTTAGAACACAGACAGGTAGAAGAGGAGAAATCTAGTCACATCCAATTCCCTCTATGCCATTAGGTGCTTTGTTCTTTTTTCTATTTTGCAGCAGGAAGTCCTATGTCCTTTTTTTTTATTATTGCAGTGGGAGGATTCACATTCCAGCCTAGCCAAGTCCAATTCCTGGCAACCTCTGTATTCTATTAGGTGCCTTGTTCATTTTTTTTTTCGTTGCAACGGGGAATCCCGTGTCCTTTTTTTATCATTCCAGCGGGAGGATTCACATTCCTTCCCTTTACAATCTGTATTTAAGGTAAATGGCATTTCTTTTTCATTGCAAGGGCAACGCCGGGCAGCTGACTATAATAAACAATGTGTTTAGTGTGAAATACGATATACAGGGTGTCCGAAAAAGCTGGTAATTGGCTTTAGTTGTTTATGTATTAGAAATAAGTGGGCAGTGTAAATTGAAAAAAATGTTCAAAATAAAGTGGGAAATAACATTCTGTTAAGAAAAAATTCCTCTTGTTCATTTTGAAAAAGTCACACCTTTACATTCGATTTCCATTTTATTTCAAACTTATTCAAATGCACCCTATACACACTAACACACTTTAAATGTTTTGCGTGCATAGGCCGTAATGTATAAAAATTATTTTTGCACCCTATGAGCAAATCATCAGCTCTACACACTCTAAAAGCTACAAAGGTTATGCTACTGTGACCTGTAACATATACATACTCAATTTGATCTCAATTGATTGCACCATTTAGGAGCTATCATGTTCACCCACATACACACATATGCATACATCGCAGTAAAAATAGCATCAATGAATTCAGAAGACCTCAAAGCATGCCAATACACCAAAATCTCTTAGTCAAATTTTTTCATGATTACATTGCTTTCCTTACAGGGTACATGTTCATAAAGTAAAAACGCACTGACTGCAACTACAATCAAACTTAATGTCATTTTTTAATTTCAAAAATATTCTATACAATCTATTAGTGATTCAGTGTGTATTCACAACACTGTAAAAGAAAAAAAAGGAACTTTTCTTTGAAATAATGTGCAACTGAGGTGCCCCGAATTCAAAGGAAGTAACACAAAAATATAAGGAACTTTCCTGATCAATCTATGAAAGTTCCACTGAATTGCATTGTTCAGTATAAATTGTTCCTGGAATTTTTTTTAACAGTGTGTGTCATTTTAAAGTGAATTGAATGTTTTTTATTCAAATCATGAGAGCAATATTCACAGAACAGGTTAAAGTAAAGTTTTAAGATGGGAATGTTTACTTTCTGTATGGTATTAGTAAATTCAACTTTTTCTACTAATTTAAAGATAAGGTGACTTTGACAACTTTTTTGAATAAAAAGCATCATTTTCATACTATTTTCAAGTTTTTGGCTATTTGTACATTACTGCAGGCGACTCATTTGAAAATCTGATTTTGGTTTTTGTCAGCTCCCTTTTCTTTTCTAAGTTGCACAATGGGTCCTTCATCAAGCATTCTAATCTGTTTTTTTAACTATACCATAAAAATAAATCTACTATATGCTCTGTTATATAATGCATGAAGTTTTTTAACTTATCATTTTATTCATTCTTTCTTAAATGAAGCTAAATGATATATGTTTATTTCTTAGCTACAAAATCATGCAAAAATGCTACTATTTTGGCAACTAAAATTAAGAAAATGGCTACTAAACTGGCGACTTGTCACTGAGGCTTCTAATGATACTGTGGTGTTGTCACTATAATATCACTTTTCTTTGGTTAATAATTAATGTAATTTACCTCCACCCAGAACGTTTTAGTAATTTAAGATCTTTCTAGTTAAAAATTTAAATTCCCACTGTGTAATTTCTTACTTTTGGGGGGCTGTTAATTATTTGTTTTGTTTTGGCAGTGTAAAGTTTTCCCTTTTGTTTACCTTTTTTTGTGATTAAATTTTCTCTTCACCGGCCGTTTTTTGCCTTCAGGGTGTTTAAAATTAATGTTCACCTTTTAATTGCCGTTCTGTGGGTAATCTGCACTTTGAAATATAGTGACTATACTTCATATCTCCCTTTTCATTAAAGTTGTTTTGATGGGATTTTTTTTTTTTAATTTTAAATTAATTTTCGTAACTTCCCGTAATCCTGCTTTTCCTTTTTTTTATTATTACTTTATTTCTCCGGTTAGGCATCTTCCTGTGAATTTTCAATAATTTTTTTCATCTTTTAAGTTTTGCTTGCAATTTCATGCTATTGCATCATTTTCTGTGCCTGTTGCGTCAGATCTCAGAAAGGACGCTATCTTTCCCGCGCTTTTCCTCCGAAATTGTTCTAGAAGCTTCTTTTTCCCCCCTCTTGCGGTCCAGATCGGACTATCCCGGAATGACTTTAGGTGCACTCTCTGCTCTGATTGGCTGAGGGTAGCGGTTCCGGAGTGAGGAGGAGAGGCAAGCGCGCGATTTTTGGGCAGTTACGCTTGGAGATGCCGACGAGGTAGGTGCGTCTTGTGGCTCTAGGAGCAAAAACTTCGTGACTTGATAACCCCAAGCCTGGGTGACCAAGACTGACACCGATAATGTTGCCTTAAGCAACAAGTTTCTAAAAAAAAAAAAACTACGATGGATCCTGTATAATTATTAAATTTTTTTTGGGTGAAAGAGCACCCCAACGCCAGCCCAGTCCTGCCTAATGCCACATCTGAAATGAAGATCTAGATACAACCACCAGTATGCCCCACCGATGGAGATGCTGAATTAGTGAGATTGCCTCCCACTTACCCCCGGAGCAGGAACTATCAGCAAGCCTAAATTTCGGAGCATGGATTTGCCGTTCTGGCACTTGTGCTGACGGTACCTCTAGATGCCACCCTGATCCCAAGCCACCGATGGTTTCTGCGCGCCTGCAAATGGTGAGATTTTCCATTTTTATTGCATTTTGGCAAGCATCCCGGCCGTCATCTTCAACCACATGGGACTGTCGCTGGGGCGATCCACTGGAGTCATAGATGAATGACAGACACGGAGGAGAGCGGTGCTGACGTGGGCGTGCTACTGCGCCATTTTTTTTTCTCTCCTTAAAAATTTTTTTTTCTTAAATGTACCCCCCATTTTTCCTTTTACTTGTGTTTAGGTGTCATTTTGTTTTTTTTTCTTTTGAGCCTATATTTTTGTTTTGTTTAAATTTCTTTTGACCATCGGTCTTTCAAAAAAAAAAAATTATAAAATAGGGATTGAATGTATTTTGTTGAAATGTACCATTCTGTAAAGCGTTAATTCCCATACAAGAGTAGCAACTAAGCTTAAATTTTGTAAATTGTGGAATTTTAAGCAAAACATGATTTTCTACTGAATTTAAATTTTTGGTTTGCAACCATGGGTACCCAGGGGTTATACATTTTTATCTTTTACCAATATCTATGAGTGCTACCTGATCTCTTTTGCTGCACTGGAGCAGGTGTTAATTTGATCAAAATCTTTAGTAATTGTTTTAATTAAGCTGTGTGTTGTGCCATAGAAATGTGTGTAAATTTTCACCTCTTGTTTCACGGTTCATTGTTATTTGCTGCTGAGACTTGCTTAAATAGTTAAGGTATTCATTGTGCTGCATATTAAGTTTAAATTTTTTTTTACTTGATCTAATATGTTAATTGGTGAAATAAAAATGTTTCAATCCCATCCTTTTGGTTCTCTTTACTTTGACAACGATCAACACTAAGGGCGGCAAGAGAAAAATCCTGGGTTATTGTCATCATTCAAAACAACGCATTACTGATTTGTTATCCTTTATTTAGCTGTGAAATTTAATTGTGGTGTTCCAAATAGGAACAACACTACAATACTGTTTTCGCCTCTTGATTGGTGGTCACCCTGAAAGTACCATGTCTTTAAAAAAATATGCACAGTTTTGTTACAAATAGGCAGATTTTAATTTATCTTACTATAAAATTATTTTTCAGCAATATCCTCCTTTGGAATTTTTGTGGAATCTTCATATTTTACAAGTTATGCCACTGGAAATTTATATTTTAAAGTAAGTATTTTTTAAAAATATCTGCATATTTGTTTTGTTATTATTAAACTAGTATGTAAAGTCTGTCAATAACAGTAATTTTTTTTTAGGATTTTGAAAAACAAATTTACTATTTTCAAATTTATTTATTTTTATCTGAAAAGGTATTCCTGATCATCTGACTTGCATATATAGTGTATATTTTTCTATATAGTGCTAGTGTTAAAATTTGTCTTTTTTACATTATGAGTATGCAGGGAGGTATTTAAGGGAAGGGGCCTGGCTCCCTTCGAAACTGTAAAGCAATTATTAAAAATCAGTTATTAAAAAAAAGATTTATATTAACTCTTGTAACAATAAGGTTTAAAATAAAGGATCACTCTGCCCCTGAAATGGAAACCTTTATACACTACTGCAGGGGCGTAGCCAAGGGGGGGGGGTTAGGGTAGTCATAACCCCCCCCCCCCCCATGAGAAATTTTTGCCATACAAAATGTATATTCTTCACTACAGTATCACACATACGTATACATATATACGAGTTGTAGTAGTCCTAACTCCCCACCCCCAGAAAAATTTCTGGCTACGCCCCTGCACTACTGTATGTGTTTGTAAGAGTACATAATTGAGGCAAAAACAACAAACTGTCACTGCTATTAAGTGTTGTATTTTTTTTTTTTTTTTGAGGGGGGGGGGGGGATTGTGTTTTAATGGATTTAAGCAGTAACTTTTTATTTTAATTGATTCAACTGGCAAATGTTTTTATTTCAATATTAGTAATTTATGCTGGTATAATTTAAGTGCCTTATGTCAGGAGATATAATGTTCTGGGTGACTCTTCTATTCTTAAATGTCAATAGTTTTGTTCTTTAATTACTACTAATTACCTTTTTTTAAATTATGTTTTCCTGAATAATTACCTTTTTACCAGTGGCGTCTCGTGACTTTAAACTTAGGGCGTTGGAAACTGTATTAGCCCTGTGACCGGTTTTAAAATGGGCAGAAATGTGCTCAAACAGCTGCGGGGAAATTGGAACTCAAGGTTAACCTGCCCATTCCCATTTTTAGGAACATACTACGGAGATTCCCTTTACAGAATTTTAATAATAAGAAAAACAAATTTGTATAATATTCATCTATATTTAACAAAATCAGTTCGATATGCTCGTTTCAAAATTTTAAAGTTGAAAGTTAATTTAAGATGCATGTAATTTATTTACCAATATATCTAGGTGTTTTGTTGTGAAAACTATAGATCGGTGTGGGTAGTTTTATGTCTCAGCTGTTCAGCAGGCTAATTCGCACATCTAAATGCAAAAAAGTTCTCATTTGCCATTTTAAGAATAAATTTATAAAAATGAAAGAAGGGAGGTTATTATTATGTAAGAAACGATAATTTCATTAAAATTATTATAAGACAATACATATAAATCAAATGCATATTTACTTCTATTCATTTGAATTCTAGTTCAAGCCGCCTTTCTTTCTGGAGAAACTTCTGAATAACTGCTTCATAAAATTTGGATTTATTTTCACGTCGTAATTGAGAAAGCAGTTCTTTTTCAATAGAAATAAGACTTAGATTAGTCATTCGGTGTTCAGTCTGAGTAGCGCGGCAGAATGTGTGGATCCTCTTCAACGATGAGAATGATCTTTCTACAGACGATGTTGTAGCTGGTATTGTGGAAATCAATGTGGCTAATTTATAGATTTCTGTGAATCTACTCACTAAATTCATTTCTATCAAATGATTAATCACTTCAATAGGTGTTTTATTCCGTCCTTCATTGGAAGCGTACCAAACGTGCAGCTCATTCTGCAGTTTAGAAAAATTAAAAATATCCCCATAGACTTGTTGCAGCTTTTTCAATATATCATGAGGGAAATTTTCTCTTTTGCTGAAGTACACCAGTTTCCATGGATTTAGAAGTTCAAAATACTGCAATTTTTCAAAACTTGCAAATCTAATTAATATTTGGTTTTTAATGTTGTCGATAATTTCGAAGTAAAGTCTCCGACAATAATCCTTTCGTGTTTCACTATTTAATCTTCTTTTTTTTTATTTGAATTAACTCTTCGTCTTCATTAACAGAAGACCACACTGTTTCAAAATGATCTCTTTCCTTTTGGAGTTGATTTTGAAATTCCGTAATTTTATTACTGCAGTACAAAATTTCGACATTTTTGCACTGCAGTATGTCGAATAAGACATCTGAGAAAGCAAGTAGGTTAGATAAAACCTTTATTAAAAATATATTTTGTAGATTTTTAAGGAAACTGCAGAATCCTCTAGCTGTTATTGCAGCTAAATTATCAAAATCTCCACTTTCACTAACGTGATCAAAAAACGCAATTAAAGCTTCTCTATTTTCACATACCATGTGGACAAGCCTCGAGGTAAAATTCCATCTAGTACTGGCTAATGACGGCAGTTTTCTTGACATGAAAGCGGAAAGTTCGTGTAGCCTCTTTGGAGAGTGTGAAAAAAATGCGGTTAGCGATTTTAATCCGGAAAAAAATGTTTTCCGTTCTCTATTGCATTCTAATGATTGCTGCAAAACTAAGTTCATTACATGTGCATAGCAGTGCGTAAACGAAGCTTTTGGGTATTTTTCCAGCACTTTGGTTTGGAGTCCATTGAGATGGCCGCTCATCACCGAAGATCCATCATATGTTTGTGCAATTAATTTATTTTCACACTTATATATATTGATGATTTCACAGACACGGTTGGAAAGAGCTGTTGCAGCTTTATCAGCGCTCATGTCGCGAAATCCAAGAAACCTTTCAACAATTTTTTTCTCGTTTTTGGAAAAATACCGCAAAACAGTTGACAGCTGAGATTTGTTGCTTATGTCAGATGTTTCATCAAACATAATAGCAACAAAATCCGTGTTCTGGATTTCTTCATAAATTTGATCCCTTAGAACGTCGGCAACTGAATTAATTAAATCGTTTTGAATGGTTGCTGAAGTGCCGCGGAAAACTGTGGAAGTCTGTAAATGTTCTTTTAACGTGGAATCAAATTCAGCACTTGCTATTAAAAATTCCATATAGTTTCCCTTATTTAAAGATTCTGCATGCTCATCATGTGATCAGAAGGGTAGCTCCTGCTTTGCTAAATAGCAGACGGCATTAATAAGCCTCTTCAATATTTCTCGATTTTTTTTTACTTTCTCATTATGAAACTCAATTTCCTTTCTTCGTTGGGAATCTAAAAGAACATCTATTCTCGCTGGAGTTGATACAAAAGTATTAAATTTCATGAAACTGGAAAGATGCATTTCAGATTCGCCATGCTTCTTCACAGCGGTATTAAGATGGTTTAGATCATCATAGCCTTGATTATTCCAAACGTTTTTCTTGTTTGAGAATAGTAAGCATGTCCAACAGAAAAACTTATTTTCTTCACTGCATCCACAAAGCTAGTCTGATAATTCATATAAATTCATTCGAAAATGTCTCTGAAATCCAACACCACTTTTGCCTTTCACATTCGTCGAAATTGTGAGATTAGGGCATGGTCGACCATTCTCAATTATTTTCTTTTTCTCAACATAACTAAGTGACGAAAAACACTTTTTAATAGTGTTTGGATAACACTATTAGAAGCCATATTTTAAAAAAAGCTGAAAATCAACGCAGGAGAGGAGATACAGAACTGGTCAGTACGAATTCTCAAAAAAAAGAATGTTTTTTTGCAGGGAGAAAACTGAGAAAAGGAAAGGAAATGCGTGGGGGGTGAAACCTGAAGCCCAAAGGGGACGGGTACTTTTACTGAAGTGAGGGTGTTTGTGACCCCATCTGGCTATCTAGCTGAAAGCGTTGGATTTCGTTTCAACGCCTTGGTTAGCTTAAGCAAGAGGTAGAAGACGTAAAGCGCATGCTCCAATTAGTAGTGGTGGGAATATAGCTGAGACGTCTCCAACGCCTTGCTTATCTCGACAAGCATGTTTTACTGCCACACAGGAAGGCTCGTAGTCTGGTCATTTGGGAGCTGGTAGGGGAGGGGGTGTGAGGGAAAACTGGGGAAACATTAGGATTCTCACAATAGAGTCACGTAAATTGCAGGATTTTTTTTTTTTTTCTGTTTTTGATTGGGCCTTAACACACGACTTGCACACCCTGAGAAAACGCCACTGCTTTTTACTTTAAATTAATTCTGCCTTTGTTTTCCCCATCTCCGGAAGTGTAAATTTAATTTTCTTGTAACTTCTGCTGATTTATTGCTAACAATTACGTTTTTCTCAATTGCCTAACATGTATTCTGCAATAATACTCCTCCACCTTTTGTTTTAAGTCCGGTTTTTAACTATTTTTACCCACTTCCAATTTAAATTTTATCCAGGTTTGTCTTGGATGATTAGCTATCTCCCGCTAAATTTTTAAGAAATTTCATTACATTTTTAATGCACTTCGTGGTTGTTTGGTAAATTTTCTCATTCAAAATGGCCACCTTGCTTCAGTTTTCTCAATTTTTTTTCTTTCGGCTAAGATCGTTCCTTTTTGCCATCTTTCTCACTCTTCCCACCATTTTGGCGGGGAAAAGATCTTTCTAGAACTTTCGCGATGAGACAGGGCAAGCGCTGGGTCACTGGGTACGGCATCGCTGGAAAGAGAGAGGAGAGAGAGGGAGAGAGAGAGAGAGAGCAGGATGATTCATTCGGAGGCGAGACTTGGTGGTGGATAGACGTGCTTGAAAGGCTCCTGCATTTTTTTAGTCTTGGTGTTCGCTTGCTTGTTGAGTAGCCGACTCACTTTTTACTTGAAAAAATGTGAACATCTATTATTGATGGCCTGGGGGCTGAATCATCAAAATGATCACCCTTTTTGGGCAGTTAATGCCTTAATTTTTTTAATCGTGTTGGGTTTTTTTTTTCCTCTTGCTTTACGTCATTTTCAATGGCCACAGTCTGCCATCCGCACCATTTTCCCTTTTGACATTGGCTAAAGGCCCCCCCCCCCCCTCAAGTCTCCCAGAATGTCCACCTTCCAGCCTTCTTTCTATGACGACTTCGTCAGTCCCGAGTGACGCAGCAACTCGCCAACTAAGCAGTTTCCCGAATGGATCCTTCGATGCTCGTGTGACGAAAATCGAGTAGATATGCCCTGTGTACCAGCAGATGAAAGTTCGGTGAGACTATAAATTTTAATTTTTTGTTCTACTTCCGAGAAACAGCCCAGTCGCATGATGGCCAGCCTAATGTTCTCACGTCTGTTTTATTGATTGATCGTTGCACCAACTCACTACCAACCTGTATGAAGGTTGGTAGAAGACTCTTTACTTTGAAGAACTTCATAGCATAATTAAGGGGGGAACTAAAGCTTATTTGTAATGCCAGTAATTTAAGTGATAACTTTTTCTATTTTGGGTAAATTTGTGTAAAATCATGTTCAGTTTACCATTTTTATATGAAAGTATTGCTTTTATTTTAATTTGTGAATTTTAGGTTTGTTAAATATGTTTGATATCTTAATTTTTTTCAGCTTAATGGGGTTATAGTTATTTATTTTTTTAATTGCAGATTATGCCTTTTGTTGAAATTTTGGGGATTTAAGTGGTAGTCTAGGATTTTGCTAGGGATTTCATTTGAACAGGGTGTCTACCATCATGCAAAGGTCCAAGGTTTGTATGCAAATTGAAAAGCTATCACATCACACTGATTTTGTGATTTGAAAGGATACAGATTTGGGTTAGACTGATTTTGCATGTCTAAATAGAGAAAAAAAGAAAAATGGCTGATTTTATTTTAAATTCTTCTTTTTTTAATGCAGTTTTTAATGCTTGACTTTAAATTAAAATCGGACATTTTTGGTAATTAAACTCAAAAGCTCGAGTACTCAAAGTGTTATTACAGTGTGTACATTGCAATTGAAGTAAAGGAATTTTATTTTAAATAACTGATTTAAAATAAATTTTAATATAATCTTTATTATATAAATCTTTTTATATAAATCTTTAAAGAAATAAATTTGTTTAAAATATTTTCAATTTTACTATTGTTGGCAATTAATTACTTTTTAAAGTATTACCTATTATAATCTTATAAACTATATATAAACTATATATATATATAAACTATATATAAACTATAAGTTAACAGAAAGCAAATGGCTGATTGGTGAAAATGTTGAAAAAAAAATGATAAGGGGCTTTAAAAATGATAAGGGGAAAGAAAAACTTGAAGAATTTTGTAATTCATTGTTAAAATTGAAATCAGTTATATTTTTCTGCAAAATTTCCCACGATCCTAGATGCCGGATCGCACATATTCTGCATCCCGGGCACAATGTATTTTTGATATTAGGATTTTGTATTTGCTATGGTCAAGAAAAAGTCAAGAAAAGGTCAAGAAATCAAGTTTACTTTATGTGGTAGACACCCTGTTGAAGCCCTGAGTAGGCATGGGGGGGACTTGCTAGCCCAATTTTTATTATTATTATTATTTATTTTCTTGAACTGCTGTAATTTTTTTAAATGCTTTTGTTTGGGTACCCAAATGAACTTCATAGTGTTTTTACAATGTGAATGATCAGTTTTTTTTTTGGGGGGTCAAAAACTAATTATTAGAACTCCCCCTTTTTTTTTTCTCTTAAAGATTTTTACATGATGCATAATATCACAGTGCAGCATTAATTTTACGTATTTTGTAACTGGAATGTCGTATAGCTGCCATTTGTTCTTTTTTTTATTGTTGATTGTTACATAAATATCGTGTTTGGTGATCTAACGCACTGTCTTTATGCTTATTTCATTGTAACTTACACACACATCTGTGGTGAGGTATATTCCTTTTGGGTTATTGTTTAACTTTTAGGTTTTTTCGAACGCAACGCACTATCATCTTTTAGAACTTTACTGGTTTAGCCATTTTATGATGTTTTTTGTCATAGCTAAATTTCACAGCCGTGATGAGAGTTGAACCCACCACCATATAAGTTAAGCATTTGTTAATACTAGAAGACAGCTAGCAGCTCAAAGGTTATTTAAATTTTTTAAATTATAGTGCTGTGCATTTTTTTTTTCAATTACTGATTCCATTAAGTTAATTCTTATGTAAAATGCCCTTCTGAATCTGAATATGACCCCCATTTTGCTCAGTCACCCATCATTTTCTAGAGATGCCATTCCCTAACTTTTTCATTGTTTGGTAATTTTATGGCCATGATTTTATTTGATTGCAGTGTTGGGGGAGAGGATTATTTTAACCATTAACCATACGTATTTATATATTAACACAGGTAGGCGCATGGTGTATTTTATACACCAACAAAAAGCAATCAGAAATAAGTTAAGAGAAGAAATATTTATTCTAAAAGGTTTAATTATCATAACTTCTAATCAATATTCCTTGAATACTAGCAAAGTACAATGTAATACATAAAAAATATTAACCAATGTTTTCAATGATGCCTTTTATGGAAGCTACTCTACATTTGTATTTGAGAAAGGAGAATACCCCAAAAATTGTGCCCAGCAGTCTGACAAATGGAATAAGAACTGTTATAATTATTACCATATCTGTTTATTTCTTAAAAACAGCCACTGTAACATGCTTTGACTCATTAGTCATGTCACAAACACTAATACAATTTGGGAACAAAAAGAAAACATAAGTATTTCATTTAAAAAGCATGTTCCAGAGCTACTTCATTCTTTACTTACAAAATGGTGAATGTGATTGTTATTAAATTTTTAAATTTAAAAAGTAGTATGTAAAAATATGAATTTTAAATCCGGATTTTTATATTTACTACAATATTTTCAGTGTTTATTCAAATAAAGTGGTCTTCAAAAAGTTAAAGGCAAGCATTTTGAAATTATTTACTGAAGAATTTGAAGAAAATGATGCACACTATTTTACTCAAACTGGTATTTATAGTTATTTCAACTATAATTATTTTATTAAGTTTTAAATTAATAACATATTGCTTCTTTCTGTTATAAATGAAAAAAAATTGTGTGTTTTTAGGACTTCTGTGTTACTGTGTTTCCAAGGCTTTTCCTGTAGTATATACAGCAGAAAATTCTGAGAAACTCAAGGAGGTTTCATGTTCTATTATTTTTATAATTTAAGTTACAAAAGTGAACAATATCTATTAAAGCTGTTCATTTTGGAAATCACAACTTTTGAAAAGCTTTAAGAATCCGACAGTGTTATAGACTTGAGAAAAAAAAAATATATATATATATATATATCTGTACAAGCTGCACTATGCATAAATACAAAGAGTGAACATATAAGAATTCAAATCATTCTGGAAAAAGTCATTAAATAAACTGAATTTTGCAAAATTTCACTAGATGAATTTTGCTCTAGCCGACTTCCAGCGGCTATTTTTGTGCTTAAGATTTTTTCCCCTGAAAGTTGCAGGAGAAATGCACAGGTTTGCAGTAAATATAAATGCATGGTGCTTTGTGTGTAGAAGATTTCATAATTTTTTCAGTTGTTTAACAGCATTGGTTTTTTTTTTTTAAAGTTGTTCAAAAGTCCTGTGATGCCTGTCATCTTTTGAAGGAACAATCTAAATGAAATATAAAGTAATTAAGAGAACTTTCCTAAAAGAAACAAAGAGTATGAGCAGTTTCTGAGATTATAGTTTCTTTTTTAGCATCAAATATTAAATTGCCGTTCACTTGCTCAGTAACAAATGATTTTAATGTTTTCAAATTATATTTATATTTATGGAATCTAAGAAATATACAAACTTATCTAATGTTAATACATGGGGGGGGGGGGGGAGAAAAGAAAAGCACTGTTACTGTTCAACATTTGTTTTTAATATGATTGATTATAACTATTGTATTACTGTAATTTCTCTTTCATTCCGTGCAATAACTTGCTATTTCATGAGTTTAAAGAAAAAATATATTATTTACATTAATTATTTTTGTACTATATATTAAATAGTATTTTTAATTGTAACCTCTTACTATTCATGATAGATTTCTAAAACCTCTAAGACAGGGTTGGCATGGTTTAAACCGACTGGTTTAAATCACGATTTAACCAAATGGTTTTTTTAAAAGAATAATTTAAAATTATGAATACTACAGATAGAATATGTTCTGACATATTTTAAAATTATCCTCATAAGTTTTTATATCAATCTTGTTGAAATTGTTAGTTTTAAATGCCACAAAGCTACACAGTGATGTGGACACTAGATGGCCACACCACTGTGTAGCTTTGCTTATACTTCATAACAGGGTTGCCAGATTTGGTTAATATTAGCCAATTTGGCTATTTTTGATCACGTTTGGCTAGAAAATTTATAAAGAAAATAGCTTTTGGAAGGATGGTGATAGCATTGTAGTGGAATGCAAGGAAGTGATGAACGCAAGTAGACTGGGAACCATAAGTGTTCGAATTCTTTGTTTTTAAAGAAGGGAGAGCAGCCTCTGCAAAGCTTTTACATAATCCTTTGAGCATATACATAGTTTATGAGTTTAAAGAAAAAATATATTATTTACATTAATTATTTTTGTACTATATATTAAATAGTATTTTTAATTGTAACCTCTTACTATTCATGATAGATTTCTAAAACCTCTAAGACAGGGTTGTCTTAGAATCCTTTGAGCATATACATAATCCTTTGAGCGGCACTGCATTACTCAGCCAGTAATGTAGGCAAGATTTATTTCGAAGGAGGATGCGTAGTAAATTTTAAGCTAAATAAGAGTATTCAAGAACATTGAGTTAATTTAGTTCACTAAAAAAAGAAAGGGGCCAGAGTGGCATAGCCAGGATTTTTTTGGGGGAAGGGGTCCAAAATTTTCTCATCTATGTATCAATTACAATAAAATAAGCGAAAAAAATGCCCTTAATCGTGTCTGCCTCCAGAGGTCGATCCAGGAATGATTTCTAGGGTCCCATTTTTGTGAATTTCAATATTTAATTTTGTGAATTTCAATACTTATTTTTGTGAATTTTCAATTTTTAATGAAAGTCAGTTTTTTTTCTGTTGTTGTTCAAATAATTCATAAAACACATTAAAATGTAGGGTAAAATGCCAACGAAGGGCCATATATTACATTTTTGTGAAAGGGCCTTTTCAATTGATTATATTTTTGTGAAAGGGTTGCAAAATGGACCCAATTTTCATCTGCATCAACCCCTGTTCTCTCTAGTTTCGGGAAGGAGCAGGACACGATTATGACAAAACCGGGGCCTGGCGCAGAAGTGTGAATGGGGGTCCCCTATATGTTGTTACTGTGTCTGACAACTACTTTATGTACTCGTATTTTTTCTGTGTTCATATACGAATCTTTGTCATAACGAAATGTATTTACAACATTAATTATACTAATATTCGATTAATGAGAATGCTTATAAACATTATAAGCATATGAAACATCAACATTATGAAATAAGCTTTATTAAAAATGAAGACTTAAAAAATACAACTAAAAGCCTGAATTTTTCACTATATTAATAATCATAATCGGCAAATTTCTATTTATGGGTGCCCCATTCTCGCTGGGTAGCCACTTAAAAAACCTCAGTGTGTCCCACAACTTACCGTGTAATCACTTAAAATGTAGCAGCCATCCTAGTTACCACTTCTTGCAGTAATTGTTAATCTGCTGTGATATTTTTTCTGTGGAGAGGGGGGTGGAATTAAGAAGAAAAAAAACTCTTTTTGTAATTTGTGTGTAAATTGATAGCTGAAAAACTTAGGCATTTACTACATTGAAAAATAAACCTTAAACTAAATTCATATACTGTAATAATTTAGGGGCCCCTTTTATCAGGGCCCTGGGGCATATGCCCCTCTTGCCTATGCAATAATCTGCCTGGGTGGGTGCCCCTTGGCTACGCCACTGGGAGGGGCTGCAGATCCCCACCTTCAAATTAAATCCTGTCTGTTATTAATATAAACAGAATTCCTCAGTCCATTCATATTTATTGTAGAGTGTGAGGGATTGTTCATTAAATTATTAAGTACCTATTTTGTTCATTTGCCTTATGACTGATTTTGTTTTTCTTTGGAGGCTGAACATGGACAGAATTCAAGAGCAGAAAATAGAAGTTTCTCTTTGAATTTTTAAACAAATGTTTAAAAAGATTTTGCGAGAATGTCGCCCACCCCCCTTATGTAAGAAAACGTGTCCGTACTCTATTCCAATTTCAAATTCAGCTTTTAAAAGTCTAATTAAAAATGCAAAAGATAGTGCTGCAATCGTTGGTTTGGCTATTTTTGGCTAATTTTCAGAAGCCATTTGGCTATTTTTATAAATTTTGATCTGGCCACCCTGCTTCATTATAAAGTCTTCACTTCACTCTTACGGCCCAGATAGTTTAGAAAGACATTTAATGTGTTAAATATTAGTACCAATGATATAATTTAATTTTATGAATAACTTTTAAAATTGAATTACAGTATAGAACCTGTTATCTGGAATGTTTGGGACCGGGTGTAGTCTGGATAATTGAATTTTCTGGATAACTGGTTGGGGATTAACATGACATCTACTGATTTGATTGGTAGCATAAATGTTACTCTCTTGTTTAGAATTAAACATAAATAGTTAATATACTAGAAAAATAATATATAAAAAAAAACTCTTAATATGATCAAGATAAATAATAATCATTTAGAGAGGAAGTAGTACGTATATGATAACTTCTTGAAAACAGTCACACACTAAAAAAATAAATAAAATACCCTACCAGATTGCTTACTTTATAAATTCTAGCTGTAGTGCTCAAAATAAAAAAACAAAAACATAAGTATTAAAAAACAACAACTCATTTTTTGTGTTTCTTTCGGAAAAAAATAGGATTTTAATCGATTGAAAAATGATTCTGGATAACTGGTTTCTGGATAAGAGGTTTCATACTGTAACTTGTTCTTAAAATTCTTAACTTGTTCTTATGTTGTTCTTAAAATTCTTAACTTGTTGGCTAGTAAATTGTTAAATATTAGATAACTTGAAAGAAATAAATTAATTCAGTAGAACATTTATTGAAAATATCTTAAGGTTATTGTATTTCATTTAACTTGATAGCTTAGAATTGAAATTAAACATGGCTGGGAAAGAAGGCTCTTTCACTCATAGGCAGTTAATTGGTACAACAAATTATCTAGATTGGAAATTTGCTATGAAGATGCATTTAAGAGGCATTGCAGGGGTAAATCGGGCAGGGCGTTCCCATCACCATCTCAGAATTTCATGATTTTCTTTTATTGTGTTGCCTTACCCAAAGAAAGAACAAATCTGAAATATTTTTGATTTACCTCTTTTAGTTTTGGAGTTATGGGGGGTCAAAGTACCCCAGAGGAGCAACGTCGAATTAATTTAGGACCATTTTTGCCACTTTATTGTCTCGACTGTGACTGACTCAGAGGTGCTTCAGAGAACTTTTTCATTTTATCCTATAATATACCTTGTATATTAACATCTCAAATTGAAAATTCATTCAAAAATTGTCAGAGCCCCAAATTAGGCCACCCAATTTCATAAAAAATATAGTTTTAAGAATGCTTTAAATCTTGGCTCTGACGTGACACAGAAAAATTTTTTGCACAGTGCAGTTATATATCTTCATATGAAGTGAATCCAATGTTAAAATTTTTTGAAGGCGCCCCGGTACGAGGCCCCAAACATGGTGCAAATTATGCTTAGTGCAAATTTATGCAATTTCGAAGCATTGGTACAGCTGAAGCCGACTTCCCACAGTAGAACTATTGACATGGAGATGTAGTATCAACATAGTAGTTTGATATTGTGAAAAAACATTTCTTGAAGGTACAACTGTTTCCAAGAAAAATCCCAATAAGTACCTCCCTATTTGGGACATTCCACTGGCACGCATGGGGGCATTTTGTTAGAACTTACAACACTTTATGTTCTTGTCACTGTTAAACATGTCAAATATATTACTTTTTAAAAGCTCCTTTAAATTCTTACTATACTTTATGGATAAGTATTTGGACGTACTTGGAGCCAAGTTCGGCTCCCGTACGCTTTAGCTAGTCAAAATTTCTTTCATCACTAACGACGATGTTTACCATTTGCCGACCGTTCGCGGAATGTTGTGTTTACACTTTTTCCTGCCAGGCGGCTGAACTTCCGCGAACGTGTTGCTCTGAGATGACGTTTTCCCGGTCATGCTCATTACCCGTATTTTTACGGTAACTGCATAGTGCGGCAGGTATAAATACTTGTGCAAATGTGTAGCGTGGAGCTTACTTATAAACTTGTTAGGAACTTATTGTAGAATCTTGTGACTTTCCCCCTGGAAGAGAAAATTTCTGCGCGATTGCAGCGCCACTGGTGGGTATGTTTACTTCAGTATGTTTCACTAGAGATAAGAACGAGATGTATTGGCAGACAGGCATGTTCGCCTGTAGCATGGCTAAACTTTTAAAAACCTTTGTCTTAAATGTACAAATGTAAATTAAGCATAATAAATTAATCCAGAATGAATGCTTATGAACATTTATAGACAAATCACAGTCACTAAGGAAGTTTAGAAGGAATTACTCCAATATTTTGGTGCCTCACCCGCGATCCAGACTCGGGATAACTTTAGATGAAGGTGAGTGAAACCTTTGCTCACTTATTGATTTATTGAAAATAAAGTTATCAAATAAAAACTGATTGTTAAAATTAACAAAATGGATCTTGAGAAGCTTAAGAAAACGCGAGCTACATTGCGAACAGTAACAATTAAAATTATAAGCAAACTGGAAACCGAAATTAAAAAAGTCACAGAGGACATAGACTCCTTGACAATTGAAGAGCAATTGGCTCAGTTAATCGAAAAAGAAAAAAGTCTTATTGCACTTGATACTGACATAGAATCTGTTATAAAAATTACAGAGTTAGAGACTGAGATAGAAACTCGCGAAGAGTATCGCGAAAAAATAATTAGTATTAAAGTTAGAAGCAACAAATGTTTACAAAACATAAACGAAAAAATGCAACCGGCAATGATCTCCTCAAGTAACGGAGTAAATACTTCGAACGCAGGATACGCTAATAACATTAACGTCCCAGGAAAAGCTAGCATTAAACTACCAAAACTGAACATTGAGCAATTTGACGGAGATATGTGTTCTTGGCCTTCCTTTTGGGCCCAATATAAATCAGCATTTCATGAGAACGAAACTCTCAATAATGTAGAGAAGTTCAATTATCTAAAATCTGTTCTTATATCCGATGCCGCAACAGCTATACAAGGATTAAGTTTGACTTCGGAAAATTACGAAAAGGCTGTAGACATCTTAGAAAGTCGGTTCGGTAAAAAGGAAATTATAATCGATGCTCATATGAATAAATTACTTAATTTAAATCCGGTTAGAAAGTCCAGCGATCTAAAATGTCTAAGAAAACTTTACGATGAATGTTTAATACAAATTCGCGGACTCGAAAGTCTTGGAATTGAAACCAATACATATGGATGTTTACTATTTCCGGTGTTAATAAAAACAATCCCAAAAGACTTGGCTTTAGAATTTGCCCGTCAGGAAAAACAAAACAAAAGTGAGAAAATAACGGATTTGATGACATTCCTTAAAAGGGAAATAGAAAATAGAGAAAGAACGGAAAATCTGACAAAACCGAACAATCCCGAAATTAATCCAAGAGAAAATACCGACAATAAAATATCCAACTATAAAAACAGAGAAAACTCATATAACTATCATAAATATAAACCTAAACCCTTTCAAACCCCTACAGCTGCACTGAACGCGATATCCAAAGAAACCTGTGTATATTGTGAAAACGAAACACACACAAGTAATGATTGTTTTTCCTTTCGGATATCTTAAATTTAGTACATTCTAAAACGTAAAGGTTTATGCTATTTCTGCTTAAAAAGGTCACATTTCGCGAAGTCCTGTCGCTCCAGTGCTAATCTATGTCCCAAATGTAACAAAAAACACCACAAGTCCATCTGTGACACATTAGAATCTAAATCCGACAACGAAACTACAATAACTACCATGTTTCACAATCAACACGAACCGAAAGTAGAAAGTGATATGTTGTTATTAACTTGTGATGTATTAATTCATCATAATTCTAAATCGAAAACAGCGCGTATTTTGTTGGATACTGGGTCTCAAAGAAGTTTCGTTTCGGAAAATATAGTTAAAGAGCTAAAACTCCCTATAATTCGTGAAGAAAATTTGAGTGTTTATCCATTTGGTTCTTCTAAACCAATTAAAAAATCCTACAAAGTTGCTAAATTGCTACTGCGAAATCTCACGAGTTCTGCGGAGATCGAAATTGAGGCACTTCAGACAGAAATTATTTCAACGGCGCCAGTGGCAATTCCAAATGAACAAACAAGAGAGCTGATGAGAGAGAAAAATTACCCCCTGGCTTACGAAAAGCGCGGTCAAGGTCAGATCGGAATTCTAATAGGCATAGATAATTTCGCTCGAGTGGCATGTGGAAAGCTTCAAAATATAAACAATCTGCTTCTACTCGAAACGGTATTTGGATATACAGTCATGGGACAGGCTGAGAAAGATATAAACACCGCAGAGCAGTGTATTAATTCTCTGTTTATGCGTTGCGAAGCAGAATCAAGTGAAATATGTAATGAACTCCGAAAGTTCTTTGAGTTGGATTCTTTAGGCATAAATGAAAAGGAAAATTTATGCGCATCTAACGAAGTCTTAAAAAACTTTGAGGAAAATATAAAATATGAGAAGGGAAGATATGAGGTAAGATTACCGTGGAAGGATGAGGCACAAGTACCTCATAATAATTTTGACCTCGCAAAACGTCGGTTTAATAAGCTAATATACAGATTAAAAGAAGATACTTGGCTGCATGAAAATTATAAGAATGTTATTTCAGAACAACTTAGGGAAGGGATTATAGAGGAATGTCAGGATGCTGAAATAAAATTGGAAAACTGTTACTATATGCCTCACTCTGCAGTTGTTAGAAAAAAAAAACCACAAGCAAAGTTAGAATTGTATACGATGCATCTTCCAAAGAAAATAAACAAAAATCCCTAAATGAATATTTACATCAAGGACCGAATTTAAACCCTAATTTATTGACTTTAATTTTAAAGTTTCGAGAACATAAAATTGCATTTTTATCGGACATTGAGAAGGCATTTTTGCAGATTGCAGTTGCGCCTTCTGATAGAGATTATCTTCGTTTTCTCTGGACAGATAGAGATTTATTTGACACAAACAACATTAAAATTTTCCGATTCAGGAGGGTTCCGTTTGGAGTTACTTCAAGCCCTTTCCTCTTAGCTGCAACGATTAAACACCACATACAAAGATACAAAACAGAATTACCAACGATAGTTGAAATGTTAGACAAAAATTTATACGTTGATGATTTATTCTTTGGAGGTAAAGATGCCAGTGAAGCGTACAATTTGTCAGTGAAGGCAGATAAACTATTAATGGATGCAGGAATGAAATTAAGAAAATGGAGAACAAATTCCAAAGATTTGAGCAAACTCTGGTCTGAAAATAACATGGAGATAGAAGATAATGAAGAGCCATCTAAGGTGTTAGGAATAAAGTGGGATGACAAATTAGATGTTTTACAATTAGAGATTAATCCCCTCTTAGACTCAATTAAGAATGCTAAAAACACAAAACGGTTCATTTTACAAACAGTAGCTAAAATCTTCGACCCATTGGGAATTTTATCGCCATATACAATCAGAGTAAAATGTCTCCTTCAAGATATGTGGGAAAGAGGAACAAGATGGGATGAGAAACTTCCTCAAGAAGTGCAAGAAAAGTGGGTCAGCTGGTACTCCGAAATTGAAGATATTAAAGATCTTTCTGTCGAGAGAAGATACTTTACAGACGAAGTTCAAATGAACATGGATGCACTACAACTTCACGTGTTCTCAGACGCCAGTCCCAGGGCTTACGGCGCAATCGCGTACTTTAGGCAAAGGGGTGCGAAGGCATTTAATACTACTTTTGTAATGTCAAAGGCGCGAGTCGCCCCATTGAAACGACTGACCGTACCCAGGTTGGAACTCCTAGGAGCAGTAATTGCAGCAAGAATTGCCAAATACCTTGAAGATATTTTCAAAATAGAGAAATGCAACATCTATCTTTACACGGATTCGTCAATAGTTCTGCACTGGATTAAAGGCACTTCGAGAGAATGGAAACCATTTGTAGCTAACAGGGTCATCGAAATAAAAACGAATTCTGATCCACAGAACTGGAACTACTGTAAAGGAAAAGAAAACCCAGCAGATTTGCTCACAAGAGGTGAATCAGTTCAAAGATTGAAGAACAGTAACAGGTGGTTCAGAGGACCAGACTGGTTGACATTATCGGAAGAACTTTGGCCATCAAGCATAGCAGATAAAGTAACATCAGAAGAAGTGCTAGCAGAAAAGAAAACGGTCAAAACAGAAACCTGCCATCAGTTAGTCTGCAACACCATCCCTAATAAAGACCCAATCCTAAATATTGAAAACTACAGTAAACTGTCAAAGATGTATCGAATCACTGCTTGGATCAACAGATTTGTTTACAATGCGAGAAATGATACCAAAAAATCCGGTCCATTAACTGCAGATGAACTGCGTATCACTGAAATTTATTGGGTAAAACACACTCAGTCAATACATTTTAAAAGTGAGATTAACTCATTGAAAGAAGGCAATTCAGTAGACAAGTCATCATGTCTATACAATTTAAATCCAATTTTAGATTCGAATGAAATTATAAGCTTAGGAGGAAGACTGCAAAACTCCGATCTGGAATTACACGAAAAACATCCATGGATAATTCCCAGCAAGTCAAAATACACCGAATTACTAGTAATGAACGCTCATTTAAAGGTCTATCATTCGGGAGTAGCTGATACTTTGGCGGAAGCAAGAAGTAAATTTTGGATCCTTAGAGGAAGACAAGTAGTTAAATCTATCTTGAACAAATGCTTAACTTGCAAACGATTTAGAATACGTTCTGGTACACAAGTGATTGCACCTCTGCCAGCGGACAGGATCCAGAAATCCTTTCCATTCGAGATCACAGGAATCGATTTCGCTGGTCCCCTCTTTACAAGAGATGATAACAGGAAGCATTATATATTACTGTGTACATGCGCAGTCACACGTGCAATTCACTTAGAATTAGTATCTTAATTTGACCACCGAAACATTCTTATTAGCTTTACGAAGATTCATCGCCAGACGTGGATTGTGTTCAACTATCTACTCCGATAACACGAAGAGGTTTAAGAGATCAAACCTTGATTTAAAAGAAATATGGAATAACATCAATTCATCGGAAGTAAGCGACTTTTTCGGAAAAACAGGTATAAATTGGAAATTTATTGTGGAAAGAGCTCCCTGGTGGGGCGGGTTCTGGGAGAGATTAGTAAGATCAGTCAAAACAATCCTACGCAAAGTTATCGGAAAATCGTCCCTATCTGTCGCAGAACTAGAAACCATATTAACAGAGATAGAATCTATAATTAATTCCCGACCAATCACATATTTATATGAAGATCCTGCAGAACCATCACCATTGACGCCAGCTCATTTTTTAACAGGAAGACGAATAACCTCATTACCACCAGTAAAACTGAATGAAAACCTCATGACAACCAGAAAGACATTAACTAAACGTTATAACTACCGACAAAGACTGTTGGATCATTACTGGGAAAGATGGAGAAAAGAATACTTAATGAACTTAAAATCGGCCAATTGTGCACCTTCTGCTGCAGCATCACGAGACTTCAAAGAAGGTGATGTGGTACTTTTGGGAGACACTAAGCTACCCAGAAACATGTGGAGCATGGGTAGAACCCTTGAAGTGTTTCCAGGTAGAGACGGAAAGGTAAGAGCATGCAGCGTAAAAATCAAATCAGGAACAATTAAAAGACCTGTACAGTTGCTGTTTCCATTAGAGCTAAGAGACTGATTGAACTGCGAACTTTAATTGTCTTTTATATATATTTGAGTTTAATTTGTGTAACCATTATTTCATTATTTGTATTTTAACTATTTTATTTCATATTTGTATTTTAACTTTTTATTTAGTATTTAGATGAAATTTAATTTCATCGGGGGGGAAGATGTAGAATCTTGTGACTTTCCCCCTGGAAGAGAAAATTTCTGCGCGATTGCAGCGCCACTGGTGAGTATGTTTACTTCAGTATGTTTCACTAGAGATAAGAACGAGATGTATTGGCAGACAGGCATGTTCGCCTGTAGCATGGCTAAACTTTTAAAACCTTTGTCTTAAATGTACAAATGTAAATTAAGCATAATAAATTAATCCAGAATGAATGCTTATGAACATTTATAGACAAATCACAGTCACTAAGGAAGTTTAGAAGGAATTACTCCAATACTTATCAAGTACTTAAGCTTCTTTGAAGCTTGTTTAAACTAGTGTTAGATTACTTTGACTTGTACTTACTTGTGACCTGTGTGAAGTTGGCACCCCCATATTGGAAATTCAAAAAAACAATTATGCCATAATTTTGCCCAAGTTTTGCCCAGTTTTGCCCACCCATTAATTAATTTTGCCCACCTTTTATAAAGCTGTAATTTAAATTTTAAAATTTTGACCTTTTTCCCAAGTAGCACCCCCATATTGGAAATTCCAAAAAGCAACTATGCCATAATTTTGCCCAGTTTTGTCCACCCATTAATTAATTTTGCCCACCTTTTTTAAAGCGGAAATCGAAAATTTCTTTTTCGGCAAAACGTGAAGTTGGCACCCCCATTTTCGAAATTCCAAAAAACAACTATGCCATAATTTTGCCCAAGTTTTGCCCAGTTTTGCCCACCCATTAATTAATTTTGCCCCCTTTTATAAAGCTGTAATTTAAATTTTAAAATTTTGACCTTTTTCCCAAGTAGCACCCCCATATTGGAAATTCCAAAAAGCAACTATGCCATAATTTTGCCCAAGTTTTGTCCAGTTTTGCCCACCCATTAATTAATTTTGCCCACCTTTTTTAAAGCGGAAATCGAAAATTTCTTTTTCGGCAAAACGTGAAGTTGGCACCCCCATTTTCGAAATTCCAAAAAAGAACTATGCCATAATTTTGCCCAAGTTTTGCCCATTTTGCCCACCTTTTATAAAGCTGTAATTTAAATTTTAAAATATTGACCTTTTTCCCCAGTAGCACCAGCATATTGGAAATTCCAAATAAAAATTATGCCATAATTTTGCCCAAGTTTTGCCCAGTTTTGACCACCCTTTAATTAATTTGGCCCACCTTTTATAAAGCTGTAATTTAAATTTTAAAATTTTGACCTTTTTCCGAAGTAGCACCCCTATATTGGAAATTCCAAAAAGCAACTATGCCATAATTTTGCCCAGTTTTGCCCACCCATTAATTAATTTTGCCCACCTTTTTTAAAAGCGGAAATCGAAAATTTCTTTTTCCGCAAAACGTGAAGTTGGCACCCCCATTTTCGAAATTCGAAAAAAGAACCATGCCATAATTTTTCCCAAGTTTTGCCCAGTTTTGCCCACCTTTTATAAAGCTGTAATTTAAATTTTAAAATATTGACCTTTTTCCCCAGTAGCAGCCCCATATTGGAAATTCCAAATAACAACTATGCCATAATTTTGCCCAAGTTTTGCCCAGTTTTGCCCACCCATTAATTAATTTTGCCCACCTCTTTTAAAGCTGTAATTTAAATTTTAAAATTTTGACCTTTTTCCAAGTAGTACCTACATATTGGAAATTCCAAAAAACGAACCATGCCATAATTTTGCCCAAGTTTTGCCTAACCATTATTTAGCTTTGCCAACCTTTTATAAACCTATAATTTAAAATTTAAAACTTTGATCTCTTTTTCATGTAGCATTTCCACATTGCAAATTCCGAAAAACAAGTATGCCATAATTTTGCCAAAGTTTTGCCCAACAATTGTTTAATTTTGCCCACCTTTTATGAAGCTGTAATTTAAAATTTGCACCTTTTTTCCATGTAGCACCCTATAAGGGGAATTGAAATTAATAAATAAAACATGCCGTATTGCCCAAGTTTTGCCCAACCATTAATTAATCTTGCCCCTGTTTTTTAAAGGCTGAAATTAATAATTTCCGAAAATTGCTTTTTAGCGTTAAATTATGTACCTGGAATTTAGCAGATACGAATTAGAACAACACAAAACAAACATATCATAAAACTTATATACAAGTTTTGCCCAACCATAATTTAGTTTTACCCATTTTCAATTTAAATCTATAATTTAAAAAATTATTTTGACCTCCTTTCATGTAGCACCCTGATGTAGGAAATTCAAAAACAATTATTCCATAATTTTATCCAAATTTTGCCTACCTGTTTTAAAACAGAAAATTGAAAATTTCCTTTTTGGCAATGTGTGAATATACCACCTTCAAATAAGAATTATAACATGAAATTAATGTATAAGTTTTGTCCAAATTTTGTCCTACCACTATTTAGTTTTGCCCATGTTTTCTAAAGCTGTAAATAAAATTTTCTTTTTGCTCCTTTTGTACAATGTATAAATAATTATAAAAGAGAAAAGAAAATTTGCATATTTTGTATAAATAATTAAAAAAGAGAAAAGAAAATTGCATATTTTGCCCAATTTAATCTAACTATTCTTCAGTTTTTCCTTCCTTTCCAACAGCTATATCTCAGAAAAAAAAAAAGAAGTCATAGTTCGAGGTCTGCCTCTTCGCTACAAATTTAATTTTGAAATTTTAAAGTAACCTTTGCAAAACCATTTTTTGTAGTTGTTGTGTCCATTTTTTGAAAATCTGCAAGTAATTAAAAAAAAGTTTTTTTTTTCCATGCAGCACACCTATATATAGGAAATTCAAAATAAAAAAATATGGCATAGTGATAGAAAAGTTTTGCTTCTGTGTTATTGAGTTTAATTCTCGTTTTTTAAAGACATAAAACATTTTTTCTGCTGCGTCGTGTAGACGAGTGATTGATACTAAAGTAATTTTTCTGTACACTTTTTACGGTGCATGATGAATTGCTATTTCGTCTCATACTCGGAAATTCTAGTATTGCAAGTATTTACTATTGACGGCTTTTTTACCAATTGATCTTTCGCGATGAATTAGCTGCAATACAATCTTTATCAGTGGCGGCTCGTGGGATACAGCAAGTACAGCCGGGCTGCACTTGAAATTATCAGCACATACTTTAAAATAATTTATTCTACTCATTTTCCTAAATTCAGATTAGAATTGTGGAATTCCTACGGTAAATTAAAAAAAAATCTCCGAAAAAAACCAAACAAAAAAAAAAAATATTGTGGCCGGATTGCTCATTCAGAAAAAAAGCACTTTAATCTTCCCGCAATTCAATTGGGAAAATCTTTGGTTCAGCCCAGAGCACTGAAAAGAAAATTGGCAGCACCGTTGCCATGACAACGACTACGTAAGCAGCCTCTCCGGCATAGGGAGTTTGCAGCTGATACAGCCGAAGTAAGATTTTTTTAACGGCGGCTGAACTTGAGAACTCGACTGAGAAGTGAGGGAGGGGATAAGGAGAATATATGTTTGGAAAACTCTCGACTTTATATTGCTGAATTTATCAAGAAGGTAAGCCTGAATAGACGCTTATGAATGGACAATTACCCATCAAAGCAGTATTGTTTTTAAGTAAGCAAGAACTGACATTTAGAGGACATGGCAAGCGAGAAAATTCTTTAACCCCTTCAAGCCCAGAATGTTCTGCAACGACGCGCTCCCACCAGCCCGCGCTCTTCGCAGACGAGATGTTTCCCCGGCCCGGAGAGTTTTTGATGTTAAGCCTAATTCAGCAAATAAATCGTAAAAATTCAATCAAATTAAAAATTTTAATTCAAAACGTGGAAAATAAGAATATAGGCTCTAAATTCAACCCACTCTTAGATAAAAATGTCAAAAGAGGAAGATCTTTCATATCTTGACTCCATCCGTCATTAGATGCTCTATTTGCATCACTAATAACACTATCATCGTCATCATCATCTTCACACACATCTGATTCTTCACTCACATAAATATCTGTTTCACTATCACTCGAATCACTCTCCTCATTCATCATACGCGCAATTTCACTTTCCGTAAGATATTTCACTCTTTTCGCCATGGCTGCATAAACGAAACTAATAGAAAATAAACCCTCATGCACCCTCTGTACTACCGATAAACAATAAAACCAACCCATTCTCTATCCCCCTATTCGTCCTAAAATCCAGTGTCACAATAAAAAACAAAAACATTAAACTCCCCACAAAACACGCCTTTGAGATCAGCTCTTTAACTTTACTGCTACTCCACAAAGCAATCACGTGTGTTTGTTTATGTTAACTGCTGAGTCATTCCCAGCTGTAGGAATTCCGATAACAGAAACACAGGCTGAAAGTTCAGACCTCATATGACCTCCACAATTCAAAATTACGGTATAGTATTGCCATCTAGGTCATTAAAAAATTCTAAAAACACGTTCCAAAGTTTGGTTCCTTATACGGAACGATGGGCAGAAACAAGCGTTCGCAACGAGTTCCCAATACGGAACGATGGGCCGGTGAGAGCATAATTTTCCCGTACCGTATAGGGTACGATGGGCGCGAAGGGGTTAAACATTCGAAATTTTAAAGATCTTTTAAAATTATTGATATCTGAATTAAAACAACGCCTTTTTATGGGGACATCACTGACCGATTCGCATGTTTAAGAAAGGAGGATTGATTTGACTTATAAAAAATAAGTAAGTTTTCTTTTTTTTTCCTTTCTTCTCAAGTTATCGTTACAAAAGAAAATTCTAAGGAAACTTCGAATCAGACACGGATTAATGCAATTTTGAGGATAAGAGCGGCTAGTTGAAATTTATGTCCATTTTATGGAAGTAAAACAGGATCTCTTACATTTTTTATGTAATTTCTTTTTTTTTTTTTTTCCTCGGTGAGGGCTTAATCAGCCAGCTTTCGAATTCAATAACAAATATTTTCCAATCCTGTCCGGAGGAAAAGGGGGGGGGGGCTCATATGCTTCCGGCTGCACTAACAGTTTTGACCACGGGCCGCCACTGATCTTTATATAACGAAAGTTCATTAAAATAGTAAAATATAACACCTTATTCGATGAAACAATAATTTCCCACAAAAATACAGAATTTAATAACACATGCAATAGTAATTAAATAACTATGGTAGTAATAACACTACTTAAATCGCATTGCGAATCTTATAGCTCTCAAGGGCGGCTCCAAACTGAATTCTCGGAGGGGGCCCTTGAACTTTTTACATAGGTCTATAAATTGTTCAAAATAGAAATTGAACGTGTGAAATCGTGAAGTATATTAGTAATCTAAAGTTGTAAAACAAAATTTCGGAAGGGGCCATAGCCCCCGTAGCCGCCCTTGATAGCTCTGCTCTCTATATCCACCGACAATCATCGAACTCTCAGCCAGAGAGTTTATTTCGGATTTATAGATTTCTAAACAGGTCGTGACATCATATTTCTCAATTTTTCTCGTGAAGTCGTTCTCATTTAAGATACAACCGTAAATTCTCCTATTTTCGAGAACTTTCTTTTGGTCGCCGAAGTCATAAAAGTTGTCGTCAAAACTGTCGTCAAGCTTGTCGCCAAGGTGAAAGGGTCACATACTCATTTTACTTGCAAGAATTTGCCATTACAACTCTCTTTCCAGCAACACGTATTATTGAGGGAAAAGAACGCTACAATTTTATAACAATATATATAATTTTTAAATAACGACCAGTGTTCTTATCGTTGGGGCGTGTGTTTTTATGTGTGTGTGTGTATGTGTGCGTACAATTTTTAGATAATCACATTGTGCTTTTTCTAATATACGTGATTTACAATATTTTGTGTGCCATTAATGTTGCCAGTCTTTGTCCTTTTTCAATATTCGGTATCTACCACTTAAGCCATACAGTAATATTATGTATAGTCAAGCTCCCATTAAGAAGTTATTAGAGTTCCAGAATACTGTTTTATTAATATATGCATACATACATATTTGAAAAATGCAAGATATTTATATTGGATTTGTTGTATACTTTTTACAGTACTCAGTGATATTTAAAACTTCGTTGCATTAGAAGTGTACATTTACTAAATAATAATAATAATAATGAATTTTCATTAAAACACAGTTTTTACAGCAGTTTTCGATATTCTTTAAGAAGTAGTCTATTTATTGAATGTTTACGTAAAAAAGAGTGCAGGGTTGAACTTTAGCCTTGATTATATTAATAGGTTCTGAACATTTTTCTCTGAGATCATTCTTCAAAATCCAAAAACCCGTCACATATCTACAATAAGCCACAAAATGATTAGGCAAATAATTTACTAGTCCGATTAAAATAAATTCACTATTTTTAATATATAGTCTTGATGGAATGTGATGAAGTTCAATCTCCTTAGAAAATCCAAAATCATTGAAGCAGTTTTCGACATCAAGAATAAGATGTTTTTTAGGTATTTTGATAATTTTATTTTCTGTTTTACAAGTAGGGCATACGTTTTCTCTTTCATGAAAATAATTTTCGATATGGTTTTCTAAAATATAAGCGAAGTTTTCGTCACTGAATTGTAAGTTATTTATAACAATCATTGTTTCTGCTTTTGTTGTAACCGAGCAATTTTTACAGTCATATTGTACTACAGCTGAAGGCATACTTTCAAGTAATATATTTGATAAATGGTTTACATTACTCCAACAATCCACACGCCCATTTTTTGGTTCGAATATTTGGCATAATATATTAGCTCTCTCGAGATATATTGATGCATTAATACTTTCGTTCGCATATTTATGAATTAATCCAGGAAACATAAATTGCATGTGGTTTTTCAATTCGTTCTCATAGCTTTTGTAATTTTTACAACCAGATGCCATTACTTCTAAAATAGAGTCGAAAGCGCAAGTATGTTGAATATACACTTTTTCCTTCCCGAAATTTACTGGATTGCATTTAGATCCGTTTTTGATAACTTCTTGTGTATAAGTTTCACATCTGGGCAAGCAGTTAGATATTTTCCTCTGGTTTTTACTTTAAGATCCTTTTCATTCTTTACCTCATCTTCTGTACCCGTATTGTTGCCCTTATCCTCCATCATTTCGTAGCATGAAACTTCATTATCTTCTTTTACAATATTTTCATCAATAAGGTCGTTTGGCTTCAACTTATTCTTGCAGTATTCTGTTTCATTTTGAATTCTCAAAAGGTCTTTGCCATCATTATAATCGTGTATGTCATTAGGCAAAACTCTATCGCGAATCGAAAAAATCTCATTTAATGATTTTGCAAAATTGTTACAACATTGTACTGATATTTCTGACTCGTCTTCAGATGCAAGACATTGATTATTTTTAATATTTTCGTTTTTTCCACACCAGTTTTCTTCAATATTTAAAACGTTTTCCTGGCGATCGATATCAGAGTTTACTTTTGCTTTTTTATTTGACTTCATTTGGAGAGCACCTGTTCTCTTAACTGTATATCCTTTCTTTTGTGCTGCCTGTTCTAATTTACATAGACTTTCAATCGATCTAATGTGTTTTACGATAAATTTATCAACACGTAATGGTTTGTTACTGACATCAGAGTGCTTTAGATCTTTAAAGTATGCTTCACACGAAGCTGAAGAAGCAACATGAGAACTTACAGAAAAATATTTTGCCGTGACATTTGTCCATAAAGGGAAACTTTTCGATATTTTGACAATTTGCTTCGTTAAATCAGGTATATAATATGTGTTAATTTTTGATGTTTCGGGAGTTTTTGAAGCTTGTTCACCAGCAAAAATGTGAATTTTGTCGATAAACTGGACTATATTTTCTGCTTCTTCGGGAAAGCCTATGACAACACGTTCTTCATAAGTTTCTTCAGATTTGATTGTAAAAGTTTTCATTCTATCAAATAAAAACTCTTGTTTTTTGGTAGAAATTAAATTTTGACCGTTTTCATTCTGACCATCATATTCACTAAGTGCTACAATTAAAGTAGATGTCAGTAATTCCGAAAAATTATTTAAATTATCACAAGAAGACATTAATGCAAAGCAACGTACATAAAAGTCTTTCACTTTGAAATGTCTTCCATGGAAAACTTTATTCTGTGCAATGATTTTAATGAGGTGGGCAATGTCAACTCGGATGAAACAAGAAAGAGGATGTTGCAAATCTTGTTTTTCCAAATAACGGAAACAATCTTCCAAATAAAGTTTTAAATGTCTATCGTTATATGCTAGAGAACAAGAATTTAAGAGTGCCAGGGAAAAATCGACTACTAATTGGAGTGGTATCGGTGCCCCTTGTCGAATATGCTCTCTTAACCAAAACGTTATTTGGTTTACATCATTTCTCTCACTCAGCATTTGGAATACCGGCAGAGTACCATCTACCCCTTTGATAATCATTTGATACAGAAATATGTGTTTTTTCTCCCCGTTTATTTTGTTTATAGATTTCACAAGTGATCCAGTGGCATCTATTTCAATTTCGCCGTATAATTTAATTAATGTCTTATAGACAGCGAGTTGCATAGGGGATCCGTATATACAATAAAAAGGATCTTTACCTAAAGATTGTATATATCCAACATATTTACCGTTGTACTTCAGATTATATAAGGACTCTATTGGATCAAGTGTTTTATCAATTCCTAAATCTTTATTGAACGCTTCCTCTTTCACTTTCCTCAATGTGGCTTTTCGTGACAAATAGGGAGGATCTGGATCTCCAAAAGACAGATCATACATGGATTCCTGACGATACTGCCTTGGTGTTTTGGTAAGCAGCTGTTGTCCCACTTTTTCTCTTCTCTCACCTATTAAATGGCGTTTTTTATTGTGAGGTACTCCACAGGTATTCAGTGTTTCGATGGCAATAACAATACCTCTTCCGAAGGTTGGTTTCTCTAAACAATATCCATTGATATAAGTTTTACATTCATGACAAATTCCATGAATTTTTAAATATATTCCTTCCGGAAAAACTTTGCCATATTTAAATGTAAATGCACAAGGTAGTTTGGTTTTCAGAAATATAATTTCTGATATTAAATCAGCCCAACCTTCTTTTAATTTGGTGTAAGTTTTTTTTCTTCCTTTTTCTTGGTAGGTTCTTGAAGTAGGGTAAATCTTTTGCCATTCTTCTTCAGTAAGCTCAATTTTGAATGAAAGTTTTTGTAATGCCTCAGAATCATTCGCTGTATTAAGAATATTAAAGTCATCATCAGAGTCGGAATTCGTTGAAATATCAGAGTCGGAATTCGTTGAAAGATCAAAGGAAGACTCGTCAAAATTTTCTTGAATCGGGATGTTGTTAATTTTTTTTAAGTCATCTAACAAATTATACCTATTTTGCCGGACATAAGAATGTAATGTTTCTGCTGTAACAGATAAATTTTTGGATGCTTCGCGCCAAACATTATCAGAACGAAGTTTTAACTCATTGTTTTCCTGAAAAATGGAATACTTTTTTAGTTCTTCCAAAACAATTTTGGAATTGACACATGATGGTCTCGGCATTCTTGAAATTCAACTTAATCATAAGCATGTAGCAGAATAACAAAAATTAAACCAATAAACCTTCTGTCGACATCATCCATAAACGAAATTAGAAGGAATTAGAATCCCTTTTTATCTCTTCTTGAGGATATGAAATCGAAAATAGCTTATTATTTAAAAAGTTTCGCAGTAAATGCTCTTCTTAGGAATGAATGAGCATCAAAAATCTATTTAACAAGATAATGTTTAAACTTTCACGATAAAAGAAGTACGCAAACTGATTTTTGAAAATATTGTATAGTTAGAAAATACTTCGAATTATATAAGGAAAAACTATATATTATTTAAAGTTAAAGCAAATATAACTTTTAACTTAAGAATAGAAACGAAGAAATATTAGCGTACCTCTTTATTTGAGTCCTAATCTAAACTAAAACCAAATGTTCTGGTCTATGTCAAAACCAATCCCGCGAAGATAGTGCGCTAGCTCAAAAGAATTCTACCTCATAAAGAAATCCGATTCACAACACTTGGCGATTTTGCCCTTTGATTTTATGTTTGTTTGTTTTGTATTATGGTTAGCCTACACGTGGGGTATCTGCCTAGCGGTGGGGGAAGGATGCACTTCGATTACAATTCAGATGCCCCTCCCCAAAGAAAAAGCAGTTTTTAAGTACAGAGGAGAGGAAATAGAATATTGGCCAATTTTTCTGGATGAACCAAAATTTATTTGTATTTGATTAATTTTCGTTTATTGTTTTTCTCTCTTATATATAGGGCTTCACGATGACAATTTCCAGATTAAAAAACAACTACAATTAATTTTGTTATCCTAAAAATGTGAAAAACCAAGCCAAAATTATTTATATTTTAATTCATGAAACAAGCCGCCAAATTCATACTAAGTTAAACGGCAAATTTTTCATTCCAAACGTCATAAAATGTGGTCAGAAGAAGAAAAAAAATAAATTGTGAATTTCATATTTTAGTTCGAATTAAGGGTGGTGAGTCAACTTCACAAGTTGTAAAAGTACAAATTTTTGAGTTATTTAAATTATCGATATAAATATACAGCTTTACTGTATACAGCGATGAGTATTAACATTGCAAAATATTTGAAAAGACGTTACTGGTGACATTTCCATTCGTAAAAAGATTATGAAAGCAAGATTATGAATGATTAGCCCACTGCATGAAGCCCACAGCAATTATTTATTTATTTATTTATTTTGTGTGTGTGTGTGCGATAAACGCGCTAAGAATTGAAAATTCTATTAAAGCTGTGAAAATACCCGAAAAAGCTTGCATTTTCGCGTATGCATTATTGTTATTTTGTAATTTATCTACTGCGTGACATAAATAAAAAGTAACCAGTAACAAATATGGTTGCTTCATTTGACGTCATTGAACTGCTAATTTGAATTTTTGCGCATGTGCTATTGTTATTATGCTAATGCTTACATCTAGTTGGTGTCATTCGCAAAGTAGAAATATCGTCGATTTTGGTACCGAAAAAATTAATGTTTTATATAAGTAGATTTTATTGGATCGTTTCCTTTCAAAAGATGTTATTCATTTCAAAAAAGATGATGGCAATAAGCGTGCAAGTTACAAATAAAGTTTCTATCATGCTATTCAATGTTCATACAAAGACAAGAAATTCGTAAGGAAGGGTGAGTCTTCATTAGCAGAGGTAAAAACGAAAAAGGAGGTGCCAACGTTCATTCTTTAGGACCGTACGTCAATCAATCAAGATATCACATTTTTTTTTTTATAGCTGACACTCAAACTAAGTTAATGTAATCAAGAAAAAGTACAAAAATATTTCAAAATTTTAATTCACACGCTTTACTTTTTTTGGGGGGCGGGGTGGGGGGCATTTACCTTTAAAAATATGGTTTATCTCAAAAAGTATTATTGCAGTAAGCGAACACAATAGCAAAAATAATTTGTCCCATTAATTAGCTATTCAAAAATGTATTAATGTCCATCTAAACACATGTAATTCGTAAAGGCTGAGTTTTACTTAGTGCAGGTAAAAAACGCGTAAGAATGCAGCTCCGTTCAGCATTTAGGATTGTCGGTCAAAAATTTAATGCCGATCAAGTTATCACTGCTTTTAAAAGATTAAAATCTTAATTCAGCACATCAGATTATGTGCTTTAAACTGGTGTGTGTTGTCATCGAGTTATTTCCTTTCGATCCTGCATTAAGCATATTTTCTTGATTGGTCAGATAACAATAAAACACGCTTACACGACGCAGAGTCAAAACTAACACGACGATACAGCACATAGCCGTTTGAATTCACAATCTGAGGAAGCTAAGATTTTCAGCTTGTAAAAATAGTGATAACTTGATCGGTTGACGAACGATCCTAATGAATAAACGGAGGTGCCTTTTTTAGCGTTTTTACTTGTGCTAAGTAAAACTCACCCTCCTTTACGAATTATCTATCTTTAGATGGGCATTAATACGTTTTTGGATAGCTGAATAATGGTAGAAATTTTATTATTAATTTGTACGCTTACTGCAATATTTTTTGTTTTTTGAGATAAACCCCATTTTTTTAAAGGAAAATGCAAATGAATGAAAAAAATACATGTAAAGCTCGCATGAATTAAAATTTTGAAATATTTTTGTACCTTTTTTTGAATACGTTACCATAGTTGGAGTGTCAGCAATGAAAATAAAAAAGGTGATATCTTGATCGGTTGACGAAATGTCCTAAAGAATGATCGGGGGTGTATTCTTTGTCGTTTTTACCTGCGTTAAGTAAAACTCACTCTTCTTTACGAAATAATGTCTTTAGATCGACATTTATACGTTTTTGCATAGCATGATAGAATTTTTTTTGTAATTTGTGTGCCTAATGTTTTCGTCTTTTTTTTTTTTTTTAAAGTACTATCTTTTGAAAGGAAACGTGAATTAAAATGTAAAAAAATACATGTAATAGTTCATGAAATAAAATTTTAAAGTAGTTTTGCACTTTTTATGATTACGTTACCTTAGTTATAGTTTCAGCTATGAAAAAATATTAAAATAAAACCCATTTCATGAGTAGATTTTTTAAAATCTGATCTTGAATGTCAAACTTTTTGTTGTTCAAGAAAATAAAAATTAAAACTGAATTTTCTCAAAACCTTTTGATTTTCGGCTAGACATATGCAGTTGAAAATTGAGGCATTTCGGTTCTTCTATCGCGTATTGACAGGAATACGTCCAGTTACCAATAACCCTGTACAGCTTCCTAAGATAGGCCAACCTAAATAATCTTTAAAAAAGAATGCCCATAATAGACCATGGGACGCTCGCCCAATAAACACATGGAATTTAAATTCCGTTTGCCATAACTAGGGACTGCACAAATTTGTTATTAAAACCTTCTACTTGGTGCAATTTATTATTAATTGCAATGTTCCCACACTTAATCTTGCACATTGTTTTAAAATAAGTCAAATATACCTGGAACTATATTTCTGTCCTATTTGCAACTAATCTTAGAAATCACCACGAGATGGCGCATCGATAATCTCATTAATTTTTTTTTAAATGCTGCTAACTAATAATATACTTCTTTTTATTTCATATTATGTCAAAAAAAGCATTAATATGCCAATAAATACAGTTCGTATTTTCATTTCGGTTTTATTTCATCACCAATAAATGGCCATTGTAACCTTCCGCTGTTTGTTTACATTTCGACCGGCGGTTGAGCAGACGAACGTAAACAGACATCTTACGAAGTCCTACGTCCTACGTTTTAATTTTGAAAATTTCCATTTCATTTTTTTTTTTAGAATATTGATCTTGAAATATACATATTAATATTTTTATATTTTCACTAGTATAAATTTTTTTAGGAAGTTGAAAAAATTAATAATATTTAATTTACTTACAAAAATATTACTAGATTTATTAAGGATTCATATCTGAATCTAAGTGACAAATATTTTGATTAGTACTAGTTGCCCAACAGGGATTCTACGGCATACCGAATATTTAATTAGTATTTTTTTTTTTTTTTACATGCACTTCTTCATTTTTCATATTTATTTGCATTAAAAAAATAAAAAGAAACTTTTCTAAAGATTTTTAAACTATGAATTAAATTCAAACACCTAAAAATAAATTTTACACTCTAGGTAGTTTTTTTTTTTTCAAATAATTGTTGCACATAATGTTTTAGTTACTTATAAAATTCATATGCTGTATTTATATATTTTTCTTTATTAAATCATATTCGTCCTGTCTTGTTGGAAGTACTCCACCACAAGTTCAGTATAGGCAGATGGTGTGTACATAAAAAAAAACTACTTTTTTTTTTTCCCACAACTTTGCTTCTACAAAAATATATATAATGTACACTTTCAACCAGCTATTTTCTTCATTTAAATTAATCTTCATAGCATTTATTTTCCATAGAAAATGACAGAAGGTAAACACCTGACAGTGTTTCATTTTACCCCACAAATCAGGAAAACAATAACACTCTAGGAACAAATAATATGGGACAGAAAGCAAATTTCAGCAAATGTGTTTTATTTACATTAATAACGAACATCAATGTCAGAGAAATATGAATGTAAATTGGAAAAAGTAATTTAAATAAAAAAATACTACTACATAAGCAATACTAGCTACAAGTTGTCATAAATCAATAAAAATACTACACTAGGGGCATACCTAAAAGTATAATAGTACTTTTTTTTTCTATTTCTAATGGCACAGATAAAAAGACAAATACAGCAAAGAATAGATATGAAAAAATACAGAGAACAGCTGTATCAAATAGTCTATGTATCCAGAAGACCCCCTAGCCTCCCATATATGTCCACAAGAGAACGTTTGGATAAAGCTTGGCAGTAAGCGAGGTGGTAACCCGTCCAGGATCAGAGACTGCAGACATAGCACTTTAAAGGGCATATTTTTTCAATTAAAATGCTATACTACAAACTCTAAATCGATACATATAGTTGATCGATATAAAGAGTAATATTAGTATACGAAAAAGTATTACTTACATTAATTTATTCTGAACATTCGCTTAAATCATCAATACAATCTAAAACACATCTTTCATTGTTAGAGTTTTAACAGTTACTCTCATAAGAGCAAAACTCTGAACATGCTGAATTATTCAACTTGCAAGTACATTTCTTTGACATACATGCAGTTTTAAGGCATGCACATGAGATGTGTTTCAGTAAGAAATCTGCTGCAATAGGCAAGTTACCCCACTGAACAGAAATGCAGTCATTTATAATCCATCCATGTTCAGGTGGGCTTGGAGCATTAATACAATTTTCCAAACACCTACGATAAATATTACATTGATAATTACATCGTTTCAGCCCATTTTCCGAAGTTCTCATCGTCCTTGAAACCTTTTAAAGCGTTTAAATGCTCAGATATTTCTTTTTCTTTGCCATCAAGAAACAACCCCCACTGTCTTAATTTTTCAAAGCTTTTGTCCGATAAAAGAATTAGATCATCATTTATATCTTCGAAAAGATGAATGCAGCAAAATGGGGCGGCAGTAGCACCCATTTCAACGAGCGTTACTATTATAGCGTAAGAACGATGGGATGTCAACAAACGAATGTACACAAACAAACGGCGGAGTGATATGCAGAAAGAAATGCGGTATAAATAAAATAAAGATGTGTAATTTTACTATATTTACATAGTAGTAATTATTTTAATGACATGAAGTGAATTAAAAACTAGCATTTTGAGTTTACAATGTTATTTATTTAATTTAGTAAAAAAATTTGCACCCGCCATCTGGTGGCTATTCCATGTATGGCTGCAAACAATACAAGAATATAGTTCGCGATAGAGTTATTTTATATAAAACGTGCACCTTTAAGCGTGGGAACATTAAGATTTAAGATAAAATTTAACATTTAGAATAGTTTAATCATGCGTTTGCGTAGTCCCAAAGCATGGTAAATGAACTTGAAGAATATTAATGTTCGTCCCATGGTCTATAACTTAACAATTATGCGTAAATTGTGGCATATATCCAATATGGGGGGTGCCAACTTCACGTTTTGCGGAAAAAGAAATTTTCGATTTCCGCTTTTAAAAAAGGTGGGCAAAATTAATTAATGGGTAGGCAAAACTTGGGCAAAATTATGGCATAGTTGTTATTTGGAATTTCGAAAATGGGGGTGCCAACTTCACGTTTTGCACAAAAAGAAATTTTCGATTTCTGCTTTAAAAAAGGTGGGCAAAATTAATTAATGGGCGGGCAAAACTTGGGCAAAATTATGGCATAGTTGTTTTTTGGAATTTTGAAAATGGGGGTGCCAACTTCACGTTTTGCACAAAAAGAAATTTTCGATTTCCGCTTTAAAAAAGGTGGGCAAAATTAATTAATGGGTGGGCGAAACTTGGGCAAAATTATGGCATAGTTGTTATTTGGAATTTCCAATATGGGGGTGCTACTGGGGAAAAAGGTCAATATTTTAAAATTTAAATTACAGCTTTATGAAAGGTGGGCAAAATTAATTAATGGGTGGGCAAAACTTGGGCAAAAGTATGGCATAGTTGTTTTTTGGAATTTCGAAAATGGGGGTGCCAACTTCACGTTTTGCGGAAAAAGAAATTTTCGATTTCCGCTTTAAAAAAGGTGGGCAAAATTAATTAATGGGTGGGCAAAACTGGGCAAAACTTGGGCAAAATTATGGCATAGTTGCTTTTTGGAATTTCCAATATGGGGGTGCTACTTGGGAAAAAGGTCAAATTTTTAAAATTTAAATTACAGCTTTATAAGAGGTGGGCAAAATTAATTAATGGGTGGGCAAAACTGGGCAAAACTTGGGCAAAATTATGGCATAGTTGTTTTTTGGAATTTCCAATATGGGGGTGCCAACTTCACACAGGTTTACTTGTGTCTTTTATGATATGAAAGTTCCTACGCCGTTGTGGTAAATATATGTTATCTGTGATACTTTGATTTGATATTTTTTAAGCTTCAATAAACAAAGTTATTTTAAATCTTTTATGTGTCATCAATCCTAGTCATTTTTTAAACACTGCCAAGTTTCTTAGATTCCACTGTGCTTTTAAGCTTTTAACTCTCTGCATTAATTTTTGTTCCCAATGGCTATTTGTGAACAATAAATATCCCAACTCTTATGTGTATTTAATTTTCTGACTTACCTGAATTGTGAAACTTTCCAACTTTAAGGACCACAATAAAAGGTTCAGATAAAGTTTCAACAACATAAAATTAATTAAATAAATTCCCAGAGGCAAGTAGTTTAATTCAAATGCTAAATGAACTTAAAGGAATAACTTTGTTAAATTTAAACCTCGCTTAAACCATGGCTTGCGTCAACGATGGTTTAAGACGCACAACATAAATCTCCAGTCCGTCAACAGCCGCCATCTTGGACAGGCGTAATGGTTGGTTGGCGAAGTGAATATCGCCCGGAGAAAAACTGTTACAAGCTGTACACCCAGTCACCGATGCGCTTTAGAAGCCCGGTAAATGCCGTTCAACCGCGCAGCCGGGGAACAACTCAGAAATGAGATGTGCCGTCGGCGGTGACAAATAAAAGGAGGAGCTTTCGCCGTAATCGTAGCAGATCACAGCAGATCGTAGCAGATCGACAGCAGTTCGATAGCAGATTGACAGCAGATCCACGGCAGTCGAGGCAGTTAGGCTGATCATGGCAGATCGTCGCAGTTAAGCAGTTAAGCAGATCGTCCCTGTTAAGCAGTTAGACAGTCAGGCTGTATTGACAGTTGACAGTCGTTATGGCGATATAGATGTTCGAGCAAGCGGTAATGCTCTTTAGTTCGATATGTTATTTTTAGCCAGCCAAACTTGCTTTTATTTAATCTTTAAAATGATAGTACGTTTTTAATCAACATTAAATGCCTCTAATTTTTAACCTGTTTTTAAAGTGAAATAGAAGTTAGAATTTCTTTTGAAGTGCCGTCATATAGAACTTAGTGTTTCATCGTAATTTTACATATCTTAAGGATTGGAAGTTTTCCCGGTGGACTTGTTCTCTTCAAGGTAAAGCAGCTTTTTGAAATTGAAATCTAAAACGGCTTTTGAAGTTGAATTCATTAAACCATTTTTGCCAGTACTTATGAGTTTTTTCAGACTGTGATATATTCCTGTGCCAAGCTGTGATAAAGCATAGATATGATATTTAATAGTTTTTAAAGCAATTAAATCCTGTTCTGCAAGTAATTATGAAATTGCTGACTGTGATACACTTCTGTGCCAAGTTGTGATAAATAAAAGTAGATGTCTCTCAAATCAGTTGCTATCCTTGTTTCCATAACACTCTTCATTCGTGGCCATCCACTTCTCAACACAAATTTTGTTTCCCGGGTGTTGTCATTTCCAAATTTAACCTGGATTGTCGGCACTTACGGGAACAATAAGGGTTATGGGCATACGTTGTAGAGTGAAAGCCCATGACTGAAGATTTTGAATGGAAACCCCCAGTGCTGAGATGGAGGGGCAAATATAATATTTGATGAAATCCTTTAAAGAAGTTTAAGGCTTACCTTGAAATATCCGGAAGTCTTCGATGTTTATCCTGAAATTTGAGATGATTCTGAATCTAAGTTCAATTGAAGTTTAAAGTTGAAATTTTTGAAGTTTTTTTGAAGTTTAAAGCTGAAATTTTGATGTTTTTGAGGTTTAAAAATTTTAGAGTTTTGAAGTTAAAACCTGGAAATTTTTTGTCTTTGAAATTTGACATTTTTTTGAAGTTGAAATTTAGAACCTTTTGAGTTTGAAACTTAGAATTTTTGAAGTTTTTGAGAAAAATGGCAAATTCACCAGGGATCTCAACTTTCTACCAAACCGAGAAGTTAAATGCTATGAATTACTCCTCGTGGTGTGTTGATATGAAATTCCTACTCTTGGAGAAAAATTGCTATGAAATTGTGTGCGGTAGGGAGAAAAGCCCGGTGATCAAAGAGGGCGCTGTCACAGAAAAGGATGTGGAGGCATTTAACGTCCGAAAAAGGCTTGCATTATCTATGCTGTACCTCAATGTGCACAGTGATTTCCGACAAATTATCGGTGATTTAGATGACCCGTGTGAAGTTTGGGACCTGTTAAGAAAAAATTTCAAGCCCGACTACCGTAGTCATCACATGCAAATCTTCAGCGAACTGATGCAAAGTAGAATTCAGCCGAATGAGAACGTCAACCTTTTTGCCTCACGAATCCAGAGCTTAGCGAACCAGCTCAAGGACAGCGGAAAATCTCTTGATGAAGTTTTTCTGTCATACCAGTTTCTCAGAAATTTGCCGTCAAAATTTGATTCAATTGTCCAAAGTGTTCCACGATGGGACAGTGAAAGATTTGTGTTTAAAGACATCATCTTGGAAGTTGTGGCTGAAGAGACTCGACTAAACCTCCGTGACTCCGATAGAAAGACGTCATCGAAGGAAGCCTTTAGTGTCCAGGGAGACCAGGCCAGGTGTTTCCGGTGCGGTCGTCCGGGACATTTCCAAAGGAACTGTCGTGTCCGTCCAAGGTCTCCTAGCCGTCCCAGGAACAGATCTTACCTTACAGTCCGGGTGCGTGCAGAGTCTCCAAGTCAACATCCAGTCCAGCAGTAACCAAGCGACAGAAGTCCTGAGGTAGACGGCAGAACCCAGGTAACCAGTCGAATAAGAACACCATCCCCAAGACCATTAAAGGTAACAATTTAAGTTTTTTTGTGGCAGAGGCCAATCTAAATTGTAATGTCGACAACCATACGTGTATATTATATTCGGCCGCCAGCCACCATTTCTGTAATGATCGCAGCATCTTCTCTAATTTTGCGACTGTTGAGAATGAAAATATGGTGCTCGCTCTGGAGGATCTAGAGTTTCCAATTAATGGAAGGGGGGATGTAAAACTTAAATTCGGTAAAAATGAATGTGTTTTGAAAAATGTCTTTTTCTCTCCAAAGTTAAGGAGAAATTTACTATCAGGCCCCATGCACGATCAGAACGGTTTTAAATTTGTAGGGGGAAATGGAAAGATTAAAGTCTTTAAGAAAAAATTTTTTGTATTTTCTGCTAAACTCGAATGTGGCTTGTACCACGTATACCCCAGTCCAGTTAAGCCAGCTTGTAATGCAATAAGCAAAAATAACCTGAGAGAACTCGAATCATGGCATGCATGTTTCGGTCATGCAGGTGTAGATTTCATCACAAAAACTAGTACTCTAAATGCTGTTAAAGGTTTGCCTAACCTAAAGAAACCCCCAGAATTTTCATGTGAACTTTGCAAATTAAATAAACACAGGCGGGTATCATTTAAGTCCGTTAGTGGGAGCAAAGTGAGAGGTCCATTAGATCTAATCTGTTTGGACGTTTGGGGTCCATCAAATGTGGTAGGCAAACGTGGGGAAAGATACTATCTGTCAATTATTGATGAATTTCTAAATACATGACCATTTATCCTATGAAGGAAAAATCAGACGTTTTTGACATATTTACTAGATATGTTTCCCGTGCCGAAAGATCACTTGGGTTAAAAGTCAAAGCTGTAAAAACCGACAATGGGGGTGAGTTTACCAGTAATTACTTTGAGGACTTTTGCATTGAAAAGGGCATAAATCATGAACACACAAACATTTACATGCCCGAACAAAATGGATCGGCTGAACGACATCATGAGTGAGTGAATAAACGTCATGAGTGAGAGGGGGGTGTGGCATTTGACCCAGTTACCAGAAAATGTCGAATCTATATGTTGCAGATGGGTTTTTACTGTTAAGCGTAATGAACGCGGGGAAATAGCAAGATATAAGGCCAGGTTAGTGGCACAGGGATTTAAACAAGTGAAAGGAGAGTCGTACGACGAAACTTTTAGTCCTGTAGTCAACTTTGGTGTAATAAGGCTATTCTTTTCCCTGCTTGTTTCCTACAGAGGTTGGATACATTTACAGAGGTTGGACCATTAACGGAGGGGGTCCAACCTCTGTTAATGGTCCAACCTCTAACATGGCATATGGTGCATGGTATATGGGTATATATGGTATGCATATGGTGCATATGGTGCATGGTATGCCATATGGTATGCCATATGGTGCATGGTATATGGTGCACATATACATGAAGCAACCCCTGGGTTTTTCTAAGAAAAACGAGGAACATTTAGTATGCAAATTAGATAAAGCTCTTTATGGTTTGTATCAGAGTGGCCGTGTATGGTTTTTTGAGTTAAATAAGGTTTTACTTGAGATTGGTTTTAAAAAGCTAGAATGGTGTAACTGTGTTTATATTTTTAATCAAGAACTTTTACTTTTATTATACGTTGATGATATGGTCGTTTTTGGCAAAAATTTAATTTGGCAAAAATTTAATTTACTCCTATTTGAAAGTCGGAGAGACCGGACAACACCACTGACATGAGTCTTTGAAAACTGCTACTTGCATTGCACAATCCGAAAGGCATCCGGCAAAAGGGGAAAAGGCCTTCTTCAGTGGCAACTCCCGTTAAGTGTGAGTCATCTGGATACATGAGCATCTGATGGAAACCCGAGGTGGGATCAAGGGAAGAAAAGAACTTCGCACCTGACAGGAAATCAATCATTTCTTGAAGATTAGGCAAATTAAAGTTATTGGGGATGGTCTTAGCATTTAACTTTCGGAGGTCAGCGACGAGGCGAAAAGAACCATCCGGTTTCTTGACAAGCAGCACTGGGTCAGCATAACTACTCGTAGAGGGTTCAATTATACCTGCATCCAACAGTGTCTGAATTTGTTTACGCATTTCGGGCTTTAGATGGTATGGGACACGATAAGGTTTTGATCTTACAGGCACGTTATCGGTTAAATGAATGCGGTGTTTAATTATCGAGCAAGCACCTAAGTCAGAAGGAGTAAGTGAAAAAACAGACTTAATTTGATAAGCAAAGATTTAAGGGTCTCACGCTGCCGATCGTCAAGGTGGGTTAAGTCAATATCTTTTGCCCATAGGCTAAAATAATCTTCCTTCTCTGCTTGTCCCTCAACAACATTAACAATTTCATCAGGCCTTTCAATATTTACAGGAGTTACGTAGACAAGTTTCATGTTTTTATTTAATTGAATTGATTCAGAAGTAAAATTAATGACCTGAACCAGACATTGGAGATCTTGAGAAATTTTAGAAACAGCGTTAGCAATTAAATACGAATCAAAATTTAAATTAGGATTAGGTTCTAACAAAATGTCTTGGCCAATAAACGAAGAGTCAACATTATTTACATTTACATGAAAAAGTTTTTGAGAAAAAGGTGGCACAGTAACTTTTATTGGTAAGCTTCCGAAAACAGAAAGCGAGGACACTTGAGAAGGTTCAGTACTCGACACTGGGACAGATAACTGAGTATTTTCAGGCTGCTCATGCCGCCAGCTGACACACATATCATTGTTACACAAAAGATAGTCATGACAATTTAAAGAAAAGCCAGCTTTTACTAAGTCTAATCCAATTATAAGGTCAAAATTAGGAGATAAGATACCACGAGCAACTAAAAATTCACAATAAAAGGACTTGTCAGAAATAAATAAATTGGTAGCAATTAATTTTTCAGTATTGATATCTACACCGGTTAGAGCTCTAAGTTGAAAATGTGGACATCTTAATTCCTTAGCATCTTTCAAAACATCAGCTACATGGCTGGAAATTACATTTACAGCGGCTCCACTGTCTATGAGAGCACAAAGTGAAACGCCTTCAATTTTAACACAAATTACAGGTAAATTAGCTGGCAAAAGGGACATATCAATTAAAGGATCTACACAGGGACTCATGGAGTGTTGCGATCCGGTACAAACTCCCCCCTCAATTAGTTTGGGTTCCTACTGGATTCATCACTTGCACTAGGAGCCTGCCCTTGATTTGAAGTTGACGGGCTCTGATTTGCATTAGCAGAAGCTTGTGCTGCCATATCTCGCTCCTTTTTTCTGCAGACCCTACTTATATGACCTACCTTTCTGCAATAATAGCAGACAACTGAACGCTGAGATTGTGGAGCATAAGGCCTATGTGACAAAGAATTCCGTTGGCCCTGTAATAATGCAATTTGCACCTTCATTTCTTCAATTTGTCTCATCAAAAGTTCCAATGACTTTGTGTACTGATCCGTAGTGGATCGAAAAATCTGTGCCATCTTGTTGTCACTAGTGGTAGGTTGTGCATTAACTACATTAATGTCCGAGGCATAAGATTGAAGTGCCCGCTCAACACATTTTGCCAATTCGGTGGCCTCCTGAAATGTTTTTGGGTCCGCTATCACTACTTGAGCACGAATGTTAGCGGCTAACCCTGCCTTGAATTGCGAGAGAAGCATATTGTCGCTAAAACCTTTTGGAATTTCCTCCCCAGCTGAAGACTTAAGATCCTTTTGCGCGATATCCTCTAGCCTGGTAGCCAAGTCCCTTACAGTTTCGTTTAGTTTTTGTTTACAGTTTGTAAGGTTCGCTATCTCTTGAGCAACGTCACTTGACTCTGCAAAATGGTTCTCAAAACGTGCCCTAAATTCCTGCAGAGACTCAAAAGTAACCTCTTTCAAGGTGGAGGCATAGAATTGAAGAGCAGAGCCCTCAAGTTTTAATTTCGCCACTGCAACGGTCTGAGCGTCAGTCCAAGACGTCAACGGTGCTATCTGCACCAAATAATCAAAAAAGGGGGTAACATTGTTACCATTTAAATTAGGTAACATCGTTATAAAGGATGGATTAGGGAAAGCAGTGGCATTGCCACTGTTACCACCCGAATTAGGCATGACTTAAAAAAAAGGGAATATTTCAACACTCACTGCAAAATTTTAGAAGATATGGAAAAATACAGTTATGAATGTCAAAATTTTAGTTTGCCTTACTTTGACAACACACACAAGGGTAAAAGGGCAAGGGCCTTCACGGCACCATTTTGTTGTGTTCCAATACGGAACACTACAATTTAAATTTCACAGTTAAAAAAAAATCAGAAAAGCGTTGTGTTTTAGAATGAATAAACCCAGGATTTCACTTGCCTCCCTTGTGTTTTGTGTTGACAAAATGAGGAGAGCTAAAGGATGGGATTACGGGAAGTTACGAAAATAAATTTTTAAAAAATCCCATCAAAACAACTTTAATGAAAAGGGAGGTTATGAAGTACAGCCACTATATTTTAAACTCCTGATTACCCACAGAATGGCAATTAAAAGTAAATATTAATTTTAAACACCCTGAAGGTTAAAAAAAAATGGCTGGTGAAGAGAAAATTTTATCACAAAAAAAGGTAAACAAAAGAGAGAACACTTTACACTGCCAAACAAAATAAATAATTAACAACCCCCCAAAAGTAAGAAATTACTTAGTGGTTATTTAAAATTTTAATTAGAAAGATCCTAAATTACTAAAACGTTCTGGGTAGAGGTAAATTAAATTAATCTTTAACAAAAGAAAAGGGATAATATAGTGACAACACCACAAAAGTCGTTTAGTAGCTAAGGGATTTTCCAAAATTGAAGGCATAGACTACAATGAGACATTTTCACCTGTTGTGTGTTATGTTACTTTAAGGGTTTTATTAGCATATGCAGCTATATATGATTGGGAAGTAGATCAAATGGATGCTGTTATGGCTTTTGTACAAGGCATGGCTTTGGTATCAAGTGCTGGAAAATGTATTGTTAAAATTGGGATTCAAACAAATTTGTTTTGATAGTTGTGCATATATTAAAATGGATGAAAATAAAAAGCTAGTCATTGTAACAGTATATGTAGGTGATCTGTTAATTTTTAGCAATTCAATAAATCTAAAAAATTCAGTTAAGATACAACTAAAGAAAGAGTTTGACATAAAAGATTTAGGCACAGCAAACTATTGCTTAGGAATGAAAATCGATCGAGACAGGGCTAATGGGTCCATAAGCCTAAATCAAACACAATACATAGAGCAAATGCTTTGTAAATATAATATGCATGAGTCACATCCTGGTGTAACTCCACTTGATCACAATCAAGCCTTAACTAAGATCCAAATTGTGCTGATGGAGGGCAAAAATTAAGTGTCCCCTACCAAGCCGCAGTTAGAAGTCTTTTATATGCTGTCCAGGCAACCAGGCCTGATATCACACATGCAATGAATACATTATGTCAATTCTGTAATGATCCACATAAAATTCACTGGACTGGGGTTAAGCACATAATTCGTTACCTGCGAGGATCTGCTGAACTGACCTTGCAATATTCGCGTAACCATTGTGATGACATCATTGGTTTTTGTGATTCAAATTATGGTGGTGATGCTGGTGACCGGAGATCAACAACGGGCTGTTTTCTGCATTGGAGGTGGTGCAGTATCCTGGTGTAGTAAGCGCCAACCTACTATTGCAACTAGCACTACAGAAGCTGAATATATGGCAATGTCGGCTGCCACAAAAGAAGCTATTTGGCTAAAGAAAATTGTCACAGACATTGGCATGTCTCCTGTCAAGCCTATACAAATTTTTTGTGATAATAATGGGGCAGTCAACTTAAGCAAGATTAACATGTATCACGTCAGAAGCAAACACATTGGTATACAACATTATTCTGTGCTCGAGGTAATCAAGCTCGGACATATTACAGTAGACAATATATCCACTAAAGCAATGATTGCTGATTATTTAACAAAAACTGTCAACAGAAAAAGCACGAACTTTGCAGACAATTAATGGGACTTAAATAACTGTTGATTTATTTTGTAATCCCATTTGATTTATTTTGCGCCCATTTAAAATTAAAGTGGGAGTGTTGAAATTGTTAGTTTTAAATGCCACCACTAGATGGCAACACCACTGTGTAGCTTTGCTTATACTTCATAATGAATAAAGTCTTCACTTCACTCTTACATGCGAAACATGTAGCATGTGTCTTAATTAATTGCTCTGCAAGCCGGATTCTTTGGTATGTGTTTATGTTTTAATAAATCTATAAATACTTTATTGTTTTATAATTATTAAAAATTATTAATTAAACTTAAATTATAGACTGCATTTTTAACTTGCTTCTAAAATAGAGGTTTTGTGTTTTAACAACTTATTTTTAAACCTTAAAAATATTACAGTTGACTCCGGTTATAGTGAACCTCTGGAGACCAGCAAATTTCGTTCACTATATCCGGAGTTCACTGTAAGCGAATTATCCCCATATGAACAAGGAATAAATTATATAAAGTAAAAATAGTGTTTTATAACTGCACTGAATATTTGTGTAAATCATGCATAATTAATTGTATTTGTGTCTTATTACTCCTAAGTGTTACAATAATTTGCGATCATTCACACACTTTCCGGTCATTCAATTGACCGGAAAGTGCTATAGTCAATCAAGCAATAGTGTGTAGTGGTAATCCTTAACTTGTGTTATTTCACCGGGAATGGAAAATAGAATCGTTCAAGGACAAGAGAGATATGTCCGTTTCCATTCACCATGAAATGTACCCTACTTCTGGTTAAGTGCTTAGTAGACGAAAAATGTAATTGATTCTAACCTGCTAAGAATTTAATCCCCTTTTACAGAAGCCCCCAGATAGCAAGCTTGAATACAATTAGGAGGGGCACAGTTTGATGCATTAGATTGAAGCACTTGTGGTCTTTTCTTTCTGGTCAAGAATGAGAATGAAAAAAGTTGCATGTTTCTTTTAAAAATTGTCATTGCTGCCTTCCTCATTGTGGAAGTGTGGGTGTCCTTTTATGCAAAGTGGAAAAAATGAGTTTATGCACTTAAGCTCTGGGGGCATCGGAGAAAGGAGTACGGTGAGGCATACACCACAAGACTTGGGCTGTTTTGCAGGGATGTGCGGTGACTCAACAACTCACCCAAGCAGTCACAATTGTAAACATATGTTTGTTAAAATGGATTACCAACGAGAGATACAGACTTAATAATATGCCTTGGTGAAGGTTTTTTACAGAGGTAACTGGCTCGTAATCATATTACATTAGAGATAGAGAATCCAAAACTAAGGCAGACACACCAGGGCCGTACCCAGAAAAAAATTTTGGTGGCAGACCAAAAGGTGTAAAAGTCAATTTTTCACAAAAAGGCTTCATTATTATTGTTTTGTTAACAAAATTTTAAATCTCAGGGGGGGGGGGGCAGACCCCTGGTACCCCTTGGTACGGCCTTGAGACACACACACACAGCCCGATTAATTATTCCTTTTAACCAATATTCCCACCACAACATCAACACCCCAATTTATGCAAGATATTAATTAATGTAACTCAGCTCCTTAAAGGAGCATAGCAATGAAAAGAAAACCTTTTTTTTTTTTTTTTTTTTTTTTTTTAAGTTCAAATATTTAATTTTATTTGAAGCAAATTTCATTCTTTTTTCACTAGAAGCAAAATGATTGATTACAGAATCGAAAAATATATTTTCTTCTTTTAAGGTAATTAGCAAATAACTTTTAATTGATATAATTCCGAGGTTTGAAAGTCTGTTTTGTTATTCCATATTGCCTTTTGTTGTAACCGGTTATCCAAGATGAATTTTTTTTCACTGCTAAATAGTGGACTATTCCAACAAATTGTTCGTTAAAGATAGCACTTCCAGCAAGCCATTTACATATTTCATAATAAGCCTTTTAAAGTGTCGCATAATGGTTTTTTTTTTTCTTCAATAAATTTGGGCAGGCATTGGTCTTCCTTTTAACAATCACAATTTTCATTTCAAAAAGTTTTCAGACGAAAAAATCGACTATAACATCATTATTTGTAAAATCAGCCATGTTTTCTAAAATTGTGCAAAGCTCTAAATGTGCATAATTTAAAAATAGGATATGAAATTGTCCAAGCGTGGCTTCAGACTGAATTCTTAGAGGGGGGCATTGAACATTTTACACAGGTATATAAATTGTTCAAAATGCAAATTCAACATGTAAAACCGTGATGTATGCGAATCTAAAGTTGTAAAACAAAATTTTGGGGGGGTGGGAGGTGGAGCATAACCTTCACGGCCCTCTCGTGGGAGCCGTCCTTGAAATCATGAATCAGTGAAATTGAAAAAGCACAATGCAGCACACCTCGCAATTTGGTTTTGGCCCATGCAAAATAGACACTGCTTGGTTTATCAGTCACAGTAATGCAGAATATGAGTTTTTGGAGTGTCGTCTCTGATTGGCTATTTCCCTGATGAGATCATGTTTTCATAGCAACACCCCTTCAGAAGACATTGCAGATGGGTTGATCTCATGGCAGAGAAAGGAAGAGAGTCAGAAAGAAGAAAATATACTTGCTTATCCACTTGACATTTACCGTTGTGTTAAGAAATTATGAATATATGTATAATTTTTTTTTTAAATAAGTAAGGTAGATGGTATTTTCTTTCAATTTGTGATATAAAGCAAAATTTAAAAACAATAATAGCCTTATTTTCATTTGCCCAAGCACTGCTTGGGTGGAATGCACGTCACTGCTGCTTTGCAAGGGAATCGGAGAGCTAAAGATAAGTATGCACTGCAATGAATAAATTCCTAGTTTCGCAGAGGTCAAGTGTCAAAAAGCCCTTTCTCTAGTGTGCTATTGTTCCCCTCTTCCCTTTGCTATATTAGCCTAGCAACTGAAAATTCCCCTGTATTTCGGAACAGATGCTTGATAATCTCTTTATGTATTTACTAGCTGCGTGCCCGTTCTTCGCACGGTAAGAAACGAAAATTTTCCTTACATGTGTAATTCGAAATTATTCGTGATGTGGAATTTAAAAAAAAAAGAGCAAAATTATTTGACTCTTAATGTAAAGTTTGTGTTATGAGTACTAACCTGATCATTGCAGTATAATGACTCAAAAAACTACGTCAGTGTCATTCACTATCAAAAAAAGTGGAAAGCTTAATGGTTTGCAGAGAACTCCTGGCTTTCAAAATGTCTTATTTCTACATAATACTGTTTTTTAGGCTCAAGTTGCAGCATTAAATACCTAAGACACTACATGAAATGGAGCACCATTTATTTCTTTCCGAACATGTACCATATAAGGAAAGTATTGTAATCATGAAAAAATTCGACTTCGAGATTTTGGTGTATTTACACGTTTTGAGGTCTTCTGAATTCATTTATGCTATTTTCAAGAGATGTTTTTAAAATAGCTGCGCACCCGCTCTTCATACGGGAAGAAGGGAATATTTTACTACTAAAATCATATCTGCATGTGACAAAACAGAATTTCATTTTTAAAAAAGTTCAAGTAATCTCCTCTGTTGAAATTACTGCGGGATATATTAACGCAAATTAGAATTACTTTTCATTTAGTTGGTTGTAAGACAACCGTTGAAAAAGGATAAACACTTTTAATTTTATGAAATATTTATTAACGTGGTACATTGCGATTTATTCATATTATCTTTACAAATCTAATAATACTACCTATTACGTACATTAATACTATCTGTACTCACTTCTTCCTCTTCAAGGCTCCCTTAAAAGAAACAGCTTAGATTATTTGGCCTCAATGGGATCTTGTGATTCTGTGGCGATTCTTTGCAATTTACGCATTAGCATAAATAATAATCATTTCACATAATGGTTGCCATTACGGAAACTCTCCATATATATTTAATTTATACATAGTTTTATAAGATTGGCGTATTTAGCGCCGCAAACCATTTCATCTTACTGTGGGGAGAAAATATCCAAGGGGTGCCATTTTAAATATCCATGTATCTAATATAGCGATATCTTTTATATCCTCCATAGTCCTGTCTCCTGAAAAACAGGGCGTTTTGTGACAGGGCGTTAGAGTTGCAGAGTTTACAAATTTCACGCATTTTTTTTTAATTTATGACGTCACTGTTTGACTGCCGTAAAGGATACCCCGGTAGATTGAGGGAGTTAATTTCGATATTTCGCATAATTGTTTTCAAACGGTATCATTAAAACTTTGCGTTGGACCTGTATGGAGGAACGTAATTCAACGTTAAAATAAAACTATACTCGCAACCTGCATGCGTATGTTAGGCAACGCCTGTGCTAAATTAAATGCCAAAAATAAAAATAGTAAATAGAAAAATTTTAATACATCGCGCTTTGAAACGACTTTTGTAACTTTTAAAATGAACATTTTCAGCGCCGTGAAAACATTTCAATTTTTAAATAAGCACCAGATTAAAATACCACTTCTAATAATAATAATCGTGAATTTCTTAGTTTATTTCTACAGTAAATTTGAATCAAAATATCGTCTCCGTGCGGGGCCTTCGCTATTTGTAACGGGCCTGCGCGTGTATTTCGATGAGTCATCCAAAGAGGCCTACGGATGCTAGCGTCTTCACATATACATCAAGCATTTTTTAAGCTTTCCAAGGCTTTGAAGCGTTATTTAATGTAGCTTTATGCCATAATTGTGCTACGAATTTTATCAGTTTCTTTACTATGATACATGTGGACATTAAAGAAGTAGATGTGTGTAATTTGAAGGAAAAACAAAGCAGTGCTTACTCTCATGATTCATTATTTTGGCTTGATTTTTAATATACATTAAGCAAATTAAGCTGATTTTTATTATACATTAAGGTAAACATATTCATAAATGATAAACAGTTTATTTATACAGATATTTTTATGAATTTCTTTATACTGAATATTTAAGTTTCACATTTCAAAAGCAGTTACAACCATAACCACTTTTTAAATAAAATTAACTAACAGTTATTAAATTTGCGTTCATTAAATTTTGTCCAGTTAATATATTAACAGAATATATGACGAGGTGCTGGAATAGAAATGAAGATATTTGATATTTACAATTCGCATATACATCATTTAAGTACTACTACAATATTTAATTTTTAATCTTTTGTAAGACGTGGATATTTGGCGAATGTTTACTATAGTTAGAAGTACAACCTGGTGTACTGCATTCCTTTGGCAACTAACTTAAAAATAATGTAAATTAACTTAACGAGAAACATTTAAAATAAATTACTCAATAAAATGTGTCCCATAAATAGTAGTACGAACTTTAAGGGAAGATGAAAGAAATCAAAAGGATTAAGAATCACGTAACATAGCACGGCCAAACACGCTGTTTTCATGCTCAGCTTATGTATTGAAAATTTTACCATTCCCGATATTAAAAGGATTTATAATTTTCGTTTATAATTCCATATATTTTTTTTCTTCCAAGAAAAAGTATTAAATTTTAGAAAACCATAGTAGGAAATACCACGAATATTCTAATATCTTTTTTTTTTTAAGCGATTACTAACTGGTGCTTGAAGACAATGTTTCCGTCCTTGCATTGCTGTATACAGTGAAACTTCTATGAGCGACCATTTCTATTTAGTGACCCCCTACTGCAACGACACATTTTTTAAGGCACCGATTTTTTACCCTATCTAGTTAATGTTAAAAGAGCCTCTAGAAGACACCACAGAACCCTCTATAAGTGACCAGTCCCAGTTCCCAGTCCGAAAATTTTCTTGTATTTTACCGGAAGTAAAGTAAATAAAAACCACATTCTAAACCAGTCGCTCTACTGCAAATCGACAGCAGTGCAAGTACAGGTACACATTATGTACAAATCTTGTACGTTAGAGAAGAGACATGTCTAAGAAACGAGTGATTTTACTACTGGAAGCGCACTGATGTGATCGAATCACACGAAAAACGAAATTTGGAGGTTACTTTTGGTTGTAGGAAAAATTAAAATGCAAATAATTTTATTATGACAAATTGAGAATGCATGAAGACATCGGAATAAATGCTCTTTTGGCAAATGTAAAAAAAATATATACACGTATATATATATGCAGCAGAGAGTGAAGTACACTCGAAGCGAGAATAAAGAATGAAACAATCTGAAATTCCTAAATATTTGATCAAAATTTAAAATTTGTTTACATAATTACTCATGCAATTTATTGTGAAACTACATAAATAACAAAACAAACAATATATTTTAGCACTTTGAATACAAAGTGAGATAAACCAACAGCTCAAGGACTCGAAAAATTTCAGGATACCTCTTCAAAAGCTGCACTAAACACTGTAGCAAACCAAAAATAAACGCTTTCTTATTTAATTATTCTTTATTATAGCAATTCCAAGTATTATATAAAAGTTATTCTTTTGTCGCTATCTCAATCGAACTTTGGAATTGAACATAATGAACTGTTGTACAAAATATTAATCGCATTTGAAGTTTCTACGTATACATATACAAAATTAATAATTTATAATTTACTGTATTTCTGCACTGAAAGCTGGCTACACATGTCTAAATCATACAATCAATGCACATATCTAACTGATAAATAACATTTTCGACTGAAAAATTAAACAGACAACATCGTCTAACTAGTATTACAAAGACACGCTTATTTACTGTATAATAAACTACTCAAGTAGTACGATTTCACATGAATATTAATTCACTAAATTTGATTTACATACCTATTTTTAGAACTTCTAAATAAATTATACAAGTTTACACTTCCTTTACATTCAGAGCAAAATGTTCGAATTTTATGATAAATTACCATAAAAAAAAATGGCTCAATCTTCACAAAATGATTATCTACATCTAAAGTTCTTTAGTACGACAAAACTACAAAAAATCTGTTTTAAAATAATAAAATAATATAATATTTATAATACTTATAATAATAAAATAGAACAGTGCTAATCGCGAAAACAGGCCTCAATGATAAACTCAATTTTCGTGCTGGCATCGAACCAGCAGGCCCGGTTGCTAATAGCGACGGTCCCGCTCCGTGTGTTGAAATAGAGCTGGAATAAATGAGTTAAAATTATGGCGTAATTTTTACGTATCTTAAAGCATTTGACGTCATAGATCCTCACTTGCGAATTGAAATTCTGATATCCCATTTAAAAACTCGATTGGTTGAAAAAACCCTTTTTTTAATCCTTTCTGTGGCTACAACCGAACATAAATTCTAGTGCCGTGATCGCAATGTAATGAATGGCATAAGATGATCGCGTGATGCTATTAAATTCTAAACATTAGGCTGCATTAAAATTTGTAAAAAATCATCTAATTTACATAATTTTTTCGTTTTTATTTTAAAAGAGGGAGAAAAGAATGTTTCACGACTTGTCAAAATATCTAAAAGTTATGACGGATAGAATTCAAGATGCGACAGTTTTAAATTTATTTTACGAAAAAAAATCGCGAAGCAGATGTTTAGTAAAAAAATTCCTAAAAATCGGTAAATCATGTTACGTATTCAGAACAAACTGTTTTTAAAAGAAAATTTCTTCCTCTATCCGATGATACAAATGCCGTTTTGCTGCGAGCGTAATTTCCGCCGTTATTACTAATTAGGTGAGAAAAAATGCCAAAAATCGCATAAAACATAAAATAAAAAAAAATCTAGGTCGAATTTTGAAAAAATCTCTTCGAGGTGCACAACTACTTATTTACATCTTTCCGAGTACCAAATTTGGTGTTTCTAGGTGTAGCCGTTTGTCCGTAACGCTGCCGACAGACACACACACACACAGACACACAGACACCTTCTTTTATAATAAGTAGAGATCAAATGCAATACAGACAACCTTTGAAAATACAGACATCACAAACTTCATCTCTGTCATTTCCAGAATTTTCGAAGTTCAGTTTTTAGGTTCACTGTAACCGAAGTTATATTTACTAAAATCAAAAAATGCTATGCACATTTCTAATGTAAGTGAATCGGGACTAATGATTTGTGTTCCCTATAGCCAAAAGTTCACTATAACCAGAGTTGACTGTATTTTGAACAACTTATCACCTGATGAATCTAATAGCAATATTCCATGTAAAATGTAGTAAACAATTACTATTGTATTGTATTATATTATACTAGCCTCTAAGGTGGCCAGCTTCGTTACCTCATACCTTACTATTCTATATACTCAGTCAGTTTTGTCCAAATTATCGGAGTCCTTTCAATGAAAATCATATTTCGTTGTTTTAACAGTATTCGTCATCAAATTTATTTAGGTTATGGTTGCTACGAATTTTGGGGGTATCATGACAAAAGCTGATGGTGGCCATGCGACATGTGAAAAGATCCGAAAGATTTTGTGGTCCTCACCATGGCACAGTGGTAATGTTGGTGAAAATGATAGATGGCCGAAGTGTGAAGGTACTGGGTGCGGGTCCCATCGCATGGCTGTCGATATAACGGTCTGGAGTTTTGGTTGGTTTTCTCCAGATGTAACGTGAATACGCATTCAAACCCCTTAGAAAGTCCTCCACCCAAGACATCCCCAATCCTTGGCAGATCGCCTTAGAGTAGCATTGCCATAATCAAACCGGAAAGAAACATTTTGCTTTTTCGTGTATGCATAGTTATTTTGTAATCTAGCTACTGCATGACATACATAACCAGTAACGAATATGCTTTCTTCACTTGACGTCATTGAACTGTAAATTTGGATTTTTGTGCATGTGTTATTGTTATTACGCTAATCTTTACATCTAGTTGTTGCTGCTCCCAGCATAGAAATATTGCATATTTGTGTACTGCATACGTTAGCGCATTATATAAGTAGATACTAAATATAAAAAATAATATCTCTTATCTCTAAATAAAATATTAAAATTGAATGATTTCAATGTCCGCATAAGTATAACAACAATTGTTTATTTACTTTGTTTAAATTATTTTCAGAAGAAATATTAATTGTTATTTGAACTTTTTACAAATAATTTTATTTATAAATATGTTTCATGTAATTATAAAATGATTTAAAAAAGCCTGGTTTAAAAAAAAAAAAAAAAAAAAACCTGGTTTAAACCAAAAAAACCCCCTTTTTTTTTTAACGGGTTTTTTTATTCCAACCCTGCTCTAAGAGCTACATAAAGAATTTTTGCAATATTATAAAGATAGTATCTAACATTTTAAAGTTGTAACTTTAGGTTTTCAGCTTATAAAAATTGGTAATCATTGAAATATAGTTGCAATTTAATTGAATGAATTAGCCTTTATTTATCAGCTATAATATTATACCCTTTCCAAGACAGCCACTGAATTTTGCAAAAGTTACTGCGGGTATAAAAGCTGCCACTGTGCAAATTATCCCATATTATTCCAGATTTTCAATGCTGAGTTTTTACATGAAAGTAATTAAAATCATATTACATTCTGTATATGATGTTGCCACATATATACGTTTATTTATGGTAGATTTTGCGATACCACATACACGCATCACCCATCTGGAAAGGGTTAAATATAGTAACATATCTCACAAAATTGCTCAAGACAAATAAAACATGGTTTGGATATTATTTACAGTAGACAACGGTTATAACGTACTCTCATGTGACCTAAAAATGAGTATGTTTTAAGCAGTACCCCCCCCGGTAAGATTCAATATTACACAAAAAAAGAAAGTGGGCTCATAATTTCATTGTAATATGTGTTTTAAACAGGTCGGATTTCTTAAAATTTAAATTAAACAGAAAATTCTTTATTGCTTAATATTTTTTTAGATAAATAATCTGTAGTTTTCTTTTGTTTTAAATGGCCAGATGCCATTTTAAAAATACCATTTTGGATATCCATAATAGACATTTGTAGAGTCCTGCATCATCACTGAGGCATTAAAAAAATCATGATAATGTTTTTGTAGCATTTAATGCGTCGGGTATGCTTGGTATAGGCTCCCCTGTTTCTCTTCTTCACTATCATCAGAATCATTATAGATAGGGCTTTTCAGGAGGCATTTACATTGATGAATGACAAATAAAAAACATGGTCTTGTTCTTAGCCCTACTGAGCAGGGAGAAGAGATAAAATATTGCTCCCTTCATTCATACACAATTCATCTCGTTAGAGAATCTAAAAACTGACAACAAGTGTTTTTGAAGGTACTGAAATTTCCGAGAGCTAGGAAATAAAAATTCTCAAGAAAAGCAAAATTTTATTTTTGGCTTTGGTATAAAAAGTACATTATAGCTGAAGTACGTACTTTTGTTAAATACCCAGCAAACATACATAGGTTCTCTGAATGTCTATTAATGTTCCGAAGACGTTTTCTGAACATTAATAGACGTTCACAGAACCTGTGTATGTTTGCTGGGTACATTTTAACCGAAGTCAAATAACATTATAAATATAGGACTTAGTCGGGACCTAGTTCCTAGGTATGTTATAACCGATAGTACGTTATATCCCAGGTACTTTATAACCGGTGCGCACTGTACAATGAAAAAATTAATTTAGAAAATACCTAAAAATTTATGCAAAAAGTTTTTAAAAATTGTATTTATTACAGGGTACCACTTTTCCGCAAATCGGCGGATTTCTGCTTTTTATATTTTATTTATTTATTAATCATTTTGCATCATCAGCAGAATTTTTCTAAAAATTCCATGGTGTTTATGTTTTTTCCCTTTCTTCCCAGCAGAAATTAAGTATTAATTTCCAGCATCTCTCAATTTCAATCTTTTTCCATCTGCCTTGAAAATTAGTATTTTTCCTTTAGCATCCCTTTATTTAAATCTCTAATGCTGTAAGAATAAAAATTTCAATCTCCCATTTCAAATTTAAATTATTTATTTTAAAGAAACCAGTAAAGGAAAAACTTCGCAAAATAGATCACGTTCAGACATAAATTAAAATGATGTGCAATAGTTAAAGTTGAAACAAAAAATATTTATGAAAGCAGACAAAAAAATGAACTGAATGTTTTTTCTCCATAGATTACATTTTTCTAAAATAAGCTCCACTTATTTGCTTTATTTACATGGGATTTCTTCTTTTTCCACTATTTTTGTTTATTCGTGCACCGTTTCCTCTTTTTTGCTATTTTATGAGTGGCATCTCTGTTATTAAAGTTGAAGAGTATAATTAATATACATATATAAAAATACATTTATTTTTATTGAATAGGTTTCCTTGGAGATCATAAAAGATTTTTTACAAGGTAATGATTTGAAAATATTGTAATATATAAAATTTTAAAAATATGCATATTTAAAATTTTGATAAATGATTTGATATGGAGCTCTCTTAATGTATATTTTCAGTTATTTTTTCTGCTGAAAAAGATGAAATTAAAACTAAAAGGTTAGTAGATAAATTTAAGGTTCTTTATTGTCTATTTAACCATGCTTATATAGATTTATTTTATAATTTTACTATTTTATAGATTTAGTGGTTTCTTCTCTTTATGGAATGCAGGAATTTTAGAAGAAGAATCCTTGATGTCATTTTGTTCATTTTCTCTTGAGTTCTACTTTAATTTGTTTCCTGTTGTCAATGGTAAACCTTATGACTATTTAAACAACACTCTAGGACTTTAATATTAGGGATGCAACGGATATTGATTTTGCCCGATACGATATAGCTGGAGCTCCTTTGGTAGCTGCATATGGATATCTGGCATTAAACATGTGTATTTAGTTATTAAAGGTGTTTTTTTATATAATGACATCAGCACAATAAATTGCAAACATGTTTCACACATCATTAAAGTATTTTTCAATAATTGACTTATAATTTACAAAAACTAAATATCTTTACATATATGCACATAAAAAAATGTTACTTAAAATGTAAACAGTTAAAATATTCTTTTTATGTGTACACTACTGGCAGAAGCAAATAAATTTTAACCACGACACATTTATTAATCTACCTATCATTGTAGATAACTTTTTAAAGAAATGCATATTTTTTATTTGGTGATACCTATTATGCATGAGTTTTTTCCAAACATAGGTTTAATGCCTTTTTACTTCCTTGTACGTAGTATAAGGAAGTAATGTGATCCCGAAAAATTTTGGGGGCCAAATTTCGACATAAAAACCGATTTTGACTACCTCTAAATTTAATTAAAAAAATTTTTTCGATGCATCTCATCGTAGGCTAGCATGCACGATCATATTAACGCGTCTGCAACTCATTTTGACCAGTGGCGAGTCTACTGTGGCCAGTTTTTCCATGCCGTCTGTACGTACGTACGTACGTATGTATGTAACTCGCATATCTCAAAAACTAATGGTCGTAGAATGTTGAGATTTGATATTTAGGATTGTTCTATGATCTAGTTGTGCACCTCCCCTTTTGGTGGCAATCGAATGGATAGTTTATGTACAGGACCGCCCAAAAGATTCGAAATACATTACGCTCTATGGGCCGAAATTCATTAAACTCGCCTAACTCAAAAGCTATTAGGCGTAGAATGTCGAAACTTCATATTTTGGATAGTTGTAACATCTAGTTGTGCACCTCCCCTTTTGGTTCCATTCGACTGGATAGTTTATCTACAGGACTGCCCAAAACATTCGAAATACATTACACTCAATGGGCCGAAATTCATTAAACTCGCGTATCTCAAAAACTGTTAGGCGTTGAATGTTGAAACTTTATATTTAGGATTGTTGTAACATCTAGTTGTGCACATTCCCTTTCGGTTCCATTCGACTGAATAGTTTATCTACAGGACCGCCCAAAAGATTCGAAATACATTACGCTCTATGGGCCGAAATTCATCAAAGCGTTTTTTAGTGGTATTGGGCTATTTCAAACGACTCAGAAGTGATATATGCTGTAAAGAGTTAGAAAATGAATTTCACCATTAAAAAAAGTGTCTTTTTCATTTATAGTTCTGCTACAGGAACACTCAAAAGATTTCCAATACATTACGGTCAATAGCAATTTTAGGGGCATTCATCCATTTCAAGCACAATACCGTCCTACCACATAAGTTAGGTAATGGTCCGACCACGGTCACGTGCCTCCCTCAAGAACTATGCCAAAAGTCGCCAAGCTTGGCGACTTTTGGTGTATGTGTGTGCATATTTAACTCTCAAATCTCAAAAACTATTATGAAATTTCATATATAAGAATGTTGTAACATCTAGTTGTGCATCTCGATTTTTGGTTCCAATCTACTGGAGAGTTTATTTACAGGACCACCGAAAAGAATTTCAGTACCTTAATGTCTATGGACATCTTCAATATAATACAGTCATTATTTGGTACATGCCCAAAATCTCGCCGTCTGTCCTCGACCTTGGCGAGTTTTGGCGAAATATCGCCAAATTTGGCGATAGTCAGTCATTTGGTCCATGCCCAAAGTATCGCCATTTGTTATCGTTCTTGGCGAGTTTTGGCGGAATATCGCCAAATTTGGCGATAATCTGTCATTGTTTGGTTCATGCTTAAAATCTCGCCAAATATCTTCAACATTGACGAGTTTCGCCGAAATATCGCCAATTTTGGCGCCAAAAATTATTTCCTATTTTGTATAACTCTAAAACTTTAACCCGTAGATTTTTTAACTTTGTATTTAGAACTATTGTAATATCTAACTGTTTTCAATATCTTTTTTGACAGCAATCGACTGAGAATTTATTTACAGGGTGAGCCAAATGACTTTAAATACATTGAGGTGTATGGATGCATTCAATTCATTGAAAGTCTGTGGTCAATGACTACTTTGGCTATCCCCAAAATCTCGCTGACTATCTCAAGTTTGTCGGCTTTTGGTGAAATATCGCCAAATAAAGTGTCAGAAGGAAATCTTTCAAATTGAACTCAGCTTGGCGATATCGAAATATTTGGCTAGAAATCGCTAAACCTTACTATTATTGATATTTTATCTCTTTCAAACAAATAAATTTAGAGGAAGTGCATCGAAAATATTTTTGATCTAATGGACGTGCAAGGAAGTCATGTGTTGGACACATCAGATTTTTTTCTGTTGTAATCATTTGATATTAATTTACATTGTGTATTTTAGTTTTATTTTAAATTAAAGTACTTTTAGAGATTGATAAATAAAAAGTAATTCCCTTTTAAATAATAAAAACATATAAAACATTATTTAATACGGCGGATTAATTAGTTAAAGTTTTTTATTTGGGAATAACTTATTCCCCCGTACACGATATATATTTCGGTTACACACATAACCATCATCAGTCGTTTCTGGATCTCACACTAATGGCTGCTTCCTCTTTTATCTCTTCCCTCTTCTTCTGGAAATTTCTATGAATGACGTCATCCCATGATCGGTCGATTGTATGAAGCGCATCGTTGATGCTGCCATCTGTCGTCACTATTTCCAAGCTCTCACGAATGTAGGCATATATACTATTTTTAAAGTTGGCTATTTTTTTTCTGTTTTTTTTTTTTGTGCCACCATTCAAGCTTTTGTTCATCTAATGACACCTGTTACGGTTGAGCCTCCGAATGTGGAGCATATATACAGTAAGTTAAGATGTTTTTCCAAGAAAAAAGTTAGAGAATTTTAGCATATCAATTTTTTAAAAGACTGTACATTTTAAAATTACCCCTAAATTCATGAAAATTAAAAATAGTTTCCTTCTTAACGAATTCTTTTATGATATAAAAAATTTGAGCTATTCTTACTTAAAAAATATATTAGGAACAAATTTAAATATATAGCTAAGTTAATGAAAGAAGAAAAATTTTACAACCACAAACTTCAAACCATGTGCTCTCCGGATAATTACCGTTTAAAAGTCAATAAAATAAACAATTTTTGCAAGAAAGAAAGAGATCTACCACACTAACCACTGTAAAAAACTTAACTTTTGGATGAAAAATAATAAATGCTATAAACAAGCTCAAACTAACAAAGAAGATCAATTCATTAATCTATCCTCCATAACTCTTACTCAACAGCAAAAAGCCACTCTAAACCTCGGTCCCAAATTCATTCTTGATGACAAAATAGATATCAATGATACCGTTGCAAGCATTGAGGCCGCCATTGTCTCATTACCCCCCTCAGATAAACAAGCTATCCGTATGCATGCCCAACAAGAAATGAATAAAAAACTTAAAACTACTGTTAAAGATCATGAAGACCGTAAATGCCTCAGCAACCTAAAGAAAAATAACAAGATCGTTTGCTTAAGCTCTGACAAGACAGGAAAGATTGTTATTCTGGATAAAAAAGATTACCAAGAAAAAATGGAACAAACCATCAATAGCCTAAACGTTTTACCTCTTCCCAAAGACCCCACCACGAAAATCAATAATAAACTAAAAACTTTAATAAAAAATGGTACCTGGCCGGATCAGAAAGGTCCTAACTATAACAATACCGCTAATTTCGCCCCACGGATTTTTGCTAAATTTAAAGATCATAAAAATCCCCCCCTCCCTTCGCCCAATTGTGAGCAAATGCGAAGGCCCCACCTACACTCTTGAAAAAAAATATATGAAGGATATATTGCAAGAAATTATACCCCCCTCTAACAGCACTCTAACTTCCACCGACGATTTCATTAAAAACATCCGCGATTATAAACTTAATGAAGACGATATTATGGTAAGTTTCGATGTTGTAAATCTATACCCGTCAATAGATATTAAAGAAATGAACCAAATTATTAACAAACAAATTCAAAGTAGATTTAAAGATATAGACATAATTAACACCCTAACTAGTGCAATTAATCTAATTTTAAATCATTCATATTTTCAATATAATAATCACTTCTACCAACAAATAAAAGGAGTCCCCATGAACTCCCCCATATCCGGAATCATTGCCGACTGGAAAATGAGAATCCTTGAGGAACAGATTAAACAGACACACAATAGTACCATCAAACTTTGGCTTCGCTATGTCGACGATATCTTCGCTATCCTTTCCACCCACAATAATGAAAAAAATAATTTGATCAATCAACTTAATGCCATAGACCCGAACATTAAATTTACCTACGAAAAAGAAATCAATAATAGCCTCAATTACCTAGATGTGAACATAACAAGAAACAATAATCTCATTGAGACCACTATTTTTCGAAAACCTACTTGTAATACTAATATAGTAAATTTTAAATCTAAAACCCCTTTCAACTATAAAATTGCAACTATTCGTTTCTATATCGACCGCGCTTTCAAAGTTTGTTCTAACACCGACCTCCTTCAAAAAGAAATTGCTTTCATAAGGAAACAATGTCAAGACGCCAACTACCCTCGAGAAATTTTCGATAAAGTTTTCAAAGCTAGGCAACGTAAATTAAATATTATAGACAACCGTCAAAAAGATAAACCACGTTTTACTACCGCTATCCCCTTTAGCCAGGGGATAGCCAATAAACTTTCTAATATCGCCAGTAAAAAGAACATCCGTATTCCAATTAAACCTAATAAAACAATTTTTCAGCGCATTAGATCGGAAAAAGACCCAATCAACCCCATCGAAACCGCAGGGATCTATAAAATTAATTTTTTGTCAAACGATACTAATAAAGAAAATTGCTACATCGGCGTTACAAAGAGGAAAATTAAAGAGCGAAAAAACGAACATTTAAGACATTAACCTCCAGAAACAAAGTACCGCTCTGGCCCATTTTGCTTTAGAAGAGCCCATTACCATTGATTTTAAAAATATTAAAAAAATAGCCAACTTTAAAAATAGTATATATGCCTACATTCGTGAGAGCTTGGAAATAGTGACGACAGATGGCAGCATCAACGATGCGCTTCATACAATGGACCGATCATGGGATGACGTCATTCATCGAAATTTCCAGAAGAAGAGGGAAGAGATAAAAGAGGAAGCAGCCATTAGTGTGAGATCCAGAAACGACTGATGATGGTTATGTGTGTAACCGAAATATATATCGTGTACGGGGGAATAAGGTATTCCCAAATAAAAAACTTTAACTCCCTTTTAAATATTTATAATGAAATTATAATTTTTTCTTTTATAACTTTACACAGGTATAGAACAGAATTTTTAAGGTTATGCATTAAATTTCTTTAATCAAAAATATTTTTTTTAACTACAAGTTAAAAAACAATAATTGTTTAGCTTTTAAATACACGAGACGTCCACAGTCAAGAACTGGAGTTGTTTTGAGAATGTCCATTAGTTGCGAAGTTTTCTTGGACTGTGTACTTACTATTGAAAATTCGGGAAGAGATTTTCTCAGATTGCAAGGCCACTTCACAAGTTGACCAAGACTGAACAAAAATTTCTGTGAACTGCAGAATGTGAGGATGTGTTCAATAAACTCAAGATGGCCCTAACATCTTCATTGATCCTGTCGTATCCTCACCCTGACAAGCCATTTATCTTGGACACAGATGCAAGTAAAGAGAGTGTCAGAGCATTTTGTCCCAGGAGATAGATGGCCAAGACATCATAGCCTACTGGAACAAATGCCTTTCGAAGGCAGAACATAGCTATTATGTCACGAGAAAGGAACTTCTTGCTATCGTTAAGGCCTTGGAGCACTTCTGTCATTATCTGTATTCTGTATGGCCGAAAGTTCCTGCTCCGAACGGACCATGTGTCTTTAACCTGGCTTTTGAATTTCGAGGAGGGTCAGATAGCCAGGTGGATACAGAGATTACAAGAATATGACATAGAAATACGTCATTGGAAAGGAGCATCTCATGGAAACACAGATCTTTATCGAGAATACCCTCCGTAGAAAGTTGTTGCTGTTGCTCCAGGCAGGGAAAAATTATCATTTGAAACATCCCTTTGTCCGCCAAATTACGTCATCAGCTACATCTGAAGATCCCTGGAGTGACAAACAAGTCCGAGCAGACCAGTTAGCTGATAGTGAGATCAAACCTATTGTGGAATTTATGGAAAAATCAAGCTGTAAACCCAGTTGGCAAGAAATACCATCATGTAGTCCAGCAACGAAACAATACTGGGCTTTCTGGGATTCGCTTCCCCTGAGAAATGGAGTCCTGCATTGTAAATATGAGTCGGACGATGGCACGACTCTTTATTTGCAGTTAGTTCTCCCTCATTTGAGGATTCCGAAGATTCTAGAAGAGCTTCATAATGACTTAACTGGTGGCCATTTTGGCATAATGAAGACTCTGCAGAAGTTTTGCGAGCGCTTCTACTGGGCAAGGGCTCGAGACGATCTTGAAAAGTGGTGTCAAGCTCATAACGCCTGTGCTGCCCGTAAAGGCCCATAGAAATGAAGCCATGGGAAACTACATCGTTATAATGTAGGAGCGCCTTTTGAGAGGATTCCCTCGACATCCTGTGACATCTTCCACGAACTTCGAATGGCAACAATCACATCCTAGTTGTCACTGACTACGTCTCCAAATAGCCAGAAGCATTTCCTATTCCCGATCAAGAAGCTATGGCCGTAGCAGACGTATTGGTGCAAGAATGGATTTCCAGGTATGGACTCCCTCTGCCTTCATTCCGACCAAGGAACGAACTTTACCTCTGCAGTTTTTAAAGGTCTATGTCAATTTCTCGGAATAGACCAAACCCAGACTATGCTTTTACACCCACAATCCGACGGCATGGTGTTGAGGTTTAATTGCACTATTTTGTACAACCTTTCACTCCTGTAATCTAGGAATCAAGAGGACTGAGACAAGAAACTCCCCCTCTTCCTGCTGGCCTATAGGAGTGCCGTCCATGAGACTACCGGCTTCACACCTTCCCATATGCTGTTTGGAAGAGATCGTCTTCCCGCTGATCTAGTGTTTGGTCCCCCTCTAGATATGCCTTCATCGCCCGAGGAATACATGGAAAATCTTTGGACATGGTTTGAAAATGTGCATCATTTTGCTCGGGAGTGGATCGGCCTCAACATGGAGAAGATGAAGACTCACTATGACACGAAGGTTACAGGATATGAGTTCAACATAGGTGACAAAGTTTGGCTATGGAATCCTACTCGACAGAAAGGCCTGTCTCCGAAGCTGCAATTGCCGTGGGACGGCGCGTTTCCACTTGTTAAGGCGCGTTTCCACTTGTGTCGTTAATGCCCCAAATGTCGTTAATTCCCCGAAAGTCGTAACGCTAAAGTAGAATTCCGTTTCAACTAGCTTCAGTTATCTCCTTTAAGAACCGTACGTTCCTCCAATGGCTATTAGCGATTTCGCGCATGCGTGTTTAAACTTTTATCTGTTTCCCGTTTTTCTTTTAAATATATCCCCATTTGTTATTTTTAAATACAGAAGACTTTCTTAAATTTGGAATTCCAATTTACGAAATTAGACCTTAAAATAACAATAAATCAGTATTCGAAAGAAAATGTTTTAGATTTTATTAAAAATGTTTAAAAGAATAGCATCTTTCTAATGAGCAATTTCTCAGTAAATGTATTTTATATTTAATACATTTTTCTATTTAAAAAGAAATTGTCTTTTTCTTAAACTTTACCTGATTACAACGATTTTTTTTTAATAATACTGCAAGATTTTTTATAATCTGGAAATTTGTGTTATGCAGAATCGCTAAGTCCCGTCGACTTTGAATTTGAAAAATTCTACTGCATTTATTTAAAGGACTTTTTTAGTTAGCACATATTATACTAATTTTAGGAGGCTTAAAAAAAAAACAAAAAACCTGGGTGTCAGTATTTTAAAGCCTCTAATTTATGGGAATCATTAAGTTAATTGAGCTGTTTTGATAGATTTAAAAGGTAGCCACATTTTCGATAAATTTAAGTACTGCATGCTGTCTTTCACCAAATAAGTAATTAACAGAATATTGATATCTGCTTTTTGTGTGTTTTGTAAATTTAAGAAGTACATTATGTTATTAATTTAATTTCAGTTATCTCTAACATACACTAAAAGCATACAACTATTTCTGAAAAGGTTGTATTGTATAGTGTTATGATAAACCTACACAAGGAGTATTTCGTATTGCCTATCGAAAGGGGGAGTGCCTTGTGCAGGGGACTTTCTTAGTGCTTCTGAAGCGTATTTACGTTGCATCGTGAGAAAAACCGTCCAAAACTCCGAATTTTTAGATAATCAGCCGTCGGGTAGATCAGAACCCTGGACTTTTATACTTCAGTTATCTACCATCTTCAGTATCTTTTCAACTCGGCTCGGGTGGGCACAACATCTTGTTTTTGATGCCATCTCCGGCCTTTAAATGTCTAATACAAAAGATAGTGCAGGAATAAATGTAAATTTATTAATCAAATTTCTATTTGAAAAGTATTGAACAAAATTTTTAATCTGGTATTTAAAGAAACACAAAATAAAAATGAGAAAACCTATGATTTGGAAAAAATATCGGTCTTAAAATTAAAATTCAATAAATACAATAAATTTTATTTATACATGAAGAGTAAAAGAATTATCATTAAAACCAGTTAGTATGTAAAACTATTTTTTTTCCCTTTGAATACTAAGTAATAACTATTATTAATTAATTATGTGAGCTTTCCGAAGAGAAAAAAAATTCATTGAAATATTAATTATATATATATATATATATATATATATTGAATTTTTCAAATACAGTCAATAATATTACAAGAATAAAGACTTAATTTTAATTAGAAATAGATGTCAAAATGCTAGAGATCATCAGAATATCACATGAAATACTTAAAGAAAAAGTTAGGAAGAAGCTTTGCAAAAAATACTTAAATTAAATATTTTTAAATTCAAAGTCATAACTATTTTTTATTATTAATTATCGCAAAATAAATTAAAGAAAAAAATAAGTAAAGTATAGAATAACCTGTTATTATTTTTTTAATTGAAATAAAACAAAACCGACAGTAAAGCAAAGCCCTAAAAAGAGCAGCAGCGGGAATCGAATTCAGGACAACACGACAAGAGGCAAGTACGGAAGGTCCTAGCCACGCTAGACACAACCCGAAGGATGTTATTAGTTAATTTGGACTGATCTTGTCACAGATCTACGCGACACATCGAATAGTTACGAGCCAAAAACAAAAAGAAATAGAAATATTATTAAAAGAGTGACTATAAAACATAAGGGATAAAAACACTCTAAAGGAAGAATGACAGAAATATGATTAATTGTGCATGAAATCATGGAGAAAGAGATTGAGCGCCGGGCTTTTTTTTTTTTTTTTTTTTTTTTTTTTCTCTTTAGATTTTTTAGGTCAGTTGACTGCATCAGTTTTGTCCAGAGCAGATTTACAATAATTTGGAATACTCTTATGAAAATTGATGATTAATTGAACCAAAAAGAAAAGAATTAAGAGCCTATTTATCCTTAAAAAATATCTAGTACATTCTCACTATCGCGACAGCCATATTGGAATGTTTGGGGGACGCGATCAGCCAATTAAAAGCTGGGATTCTTTAAGAACTTAGCGCGCTTAAAGACGGGAAATGAATACCTTTTAAAACGATAAAGACAGGCGATAACGGTCGAAAAACCGGCTTTACGGAGAGTTTTTAGCAGCGGTAAGGGATTTTGGGAAAATAACAACCTAGTCAAAACGCGCCTTTACACAGTCCTAAACAGACTGAACGACGTCGCTGTGCGCATTTGTAAGTCACCTAACTCGAAACCAAGAGTCGTTCATTATGATCGGCTAGCCATTTACCACGGTTGAATATCAAAGCTATTTGAATATTAGACCATGGTCACTATGGCGTAATTATGAGGGAGTTGTCGGAGGTGGATTAAGAGAACATCCTCTCGGCCGTTTACGTGACGTATAGTGAAATTAATAAATCCATGAAGTATGCTGAGGACTTTGAAAACAGGAAGAGGATTCGAATTCAGAAAAGCTACGTTTATTGAAGGTAACACCAAAAACAGTCTTGACGTAAGCAACTTTGATTACGTACAGTATATTGTTTCATAAAATAACACCAGGAATATATCTAATTGTTCCGGCCACACGGCATGCCGGAGTTCCATAAAAAACGAACGCAACCTCCTCTGACGGAGAGCAATAGAGAAGTGTTACTAAAATCTTCCTACAAAACTGCCAGCTCTTTACCGGTTGGCGAGTAAAATATGAGCACTCATAAGCCACCGCCCCACGTGACAACCACCGTCCGGTAGGAGTAAACAATATAAAAATTTGAAACAAACGGATTAAATGATTAATGCCAAGACAGAAGTGCCAGAATTTGGCGAATGTCAATACATAAGGCTACAACACCGTAAGAAAAGCGAAGGGGGCGACCGGGAGGCACCAAGAATTTACACAGCATATGCTAAAGCGAAATTAATTTAGAAGGGAAACCCCGAAAAATCCCAGACATAGCGTCGCGCAAAAGGAAAGAGCATTTTATCGAGCCGAAAAACAAAGTGGCGAGAGATTAATACGGAATACAAAATTTTGATTTAGAAAGACGAAACATAGGAACATTATTTTAAGACGCGAAAAATATGTGAACTTCGTCACATATATCTCTCCACAGCCCAACAAAAAATTTTGATGCCAGAATTTTTTTTTTTTTTTTTAAACAAAAGAACTTTAACCCTTGAATTAAACAGAAAGCCTAACATGCAGCGCTTATGAGGGCTCATCACAAAAATACAATACCAAATAACATAACAAATTATAAAATACATCACAAAATACCATTTGCAAAAATATCAACATTATTCTGCTACAAATAAAAACAATATAAAACGATTCAATTATCCATTACATATCAAAATTACACATGTGCAAAAACTAAAGAAAAATAACCTTGAATATTCAAAATAATATATGTACATATGACGTCATAAATGTGAGATCTCTTTATACGAACAACTTTGCAGATAACATTGCACGTGCAAAAACATTTACTTTCAAAGTCCTTTGCATTATCAACGTCCATGCAAAATAAGAAATGAAAGTTTCTCAATATTATTAACAAATCTCAAATATACTTAGTGCACTTAATCAGGTTTAAAATTTTAAAATAAAGTTCAAAGATGAAGCTTCTAAATAAATGAATGTCAAAGAAGATTCTAAAAAAAGTCATGACATAATTTAAATAAATCAAGTCAAAATGATTGCAATCAAATACCTGAAATGTGTCCAATGCAATTTAGTTGCAGTACAGGTATTGCTATCAACTTTCAAAACAAACTCTCTCTCTTTTTTTTAAAGTTTATTGATTTATTTATTAATATTTTTTCCCCAATATCAAACACAATTTACTTCATGAAAAACATAATAAAAACTTTCAATGAATAAAATATCAAAACATATATAAATATTTTTTTTTTTTTTTTTTTAAACATGAGCTTCAAAACAAATTAAGATTTTTGGGATCAAAAATAGGAAATTTTCAAACAGACGAAACATGAACATAAACAATATTTGCAAAAAAAAAATGGTAAACACAAAAGAAAAAGTTATGTTTGTGTGTAAAGAAGGTGCAGGTTAGAAAAATCCATTAAATTGTGTAGAAAAGAAAAAGAAAAGTCAATTGTGCTGACACAGCGACAAAAGACGGATGCATGACAAGGTTGACAATGCATCAAAAGTTAATCTTGTTACCAAAAAAACGCGAGCGTAACAAGTATCCTATGGGGACACGGGCGAGGCATGCACAAGGCATTCAAGTTCCGACAGGGGGGAAAAAGAATGTCAAGTAGCACCTATATGTGTAGCAAAACATGGAGACCAAAGTGACAGTGTGAGAAAGTGTAAGTTAAAACTTACAAAATTGCAAAAAGCACGTGTGAACAGAAGCTAAATCTCTTCTCAACAACGGGGCGCATGGGACTTGTAAATTTGGAACGACTTAGCTTCAGGGAAAATTACAAAAAGGGACCGCCAATAAGAAAAAACAAAGCATGACACCAACAAAAGAAATGATTCCCAACAACCATAAGCTCACCTACAGAAAACTATTGTTCCTTTTTTTTTTTTTTTTTTTTTTTTTTTTTTTTTTTTTTTAAATATTAACAACTTGATTAACTAAGTTTCATGAAAAAGAGATACATATCATACAGTATACTGAAGTGTACATCTTTAAAAATACTGGACCAGCCAGATACAAACAAGATATTATACAACAGTGTACAAAGCAAAGAAGTGTCTGTGGGTACCTTCACAAACACGCCATAACTAAAACGAAAATATGCATCTACTTTCTAGGTCTTAAATTATACTGATTATGTGAAGTTGTAGGTAGATTAAAATTATCTGTAAAACCATTATGGTAGTGATTATTACTATGTAAAGAAAGATATTCAGAACGTGGAGGAGCTAAAATTAATCTATCAATATGTACTCTCTGAGGTTCGAGATGGGGAGCTTGCAAACGTCTAATAGAGAAAGAAACAGGTGAGTGTTTTTCAGTGATCACATAAGGACCTGTGAATTTAGGTTTAAATTTATCCAAAGACTTTTTATAAACAATGTCATTTACATTTAAATCTCTGAGCCTAGCATGTTGCGAGTGTCTCTGAAAGCGAATCGTTTTGGAAGAAATAATGTTTTGATAAGCTTTCTTATAAATAGAGTCTAATTCTTGCATTAATTTATAAGTGTGTATGTCATTAAGATTTGGCGGAGTTGTCTCAAAGTTAAATGTGTCAAAAATAAGTGATAATTCTCTGCCAAAATGTAATAAATTAGGTGTAAAACCAGTAGTTGAATGTGTTGAACCATTATACAAAGATTTGTGAATTAAAATTGCATGTTCGAAGTTGTGGCCATCAAGTAATAAAGAATTTACAGAGTATTTAATGGAAGTATTTATGCATTCAGCAATCGAATTACATTGTGGATGACCAGTCGAAGAATGATTAATTTTTATACCAAGTTTGTCATGAAAATGATTATAAATTGAGGCAACTAACTGTGGTCCTAAATCTGACAAAATCACTGCAGGACGACCAAAAGTAGTAAAATATTTAAAAGAGCCTCGACTATTACATTAGCAGACGTAGAAGTAAGAGGCACAAGCTCCATATGGCGAGAGAAATGATCAGTGATTGTTAGAACAGTGCGACCATTACTGAATGGACCAACAAGGTCAATAGCAATAGTATGTCCTGGATAAGTTGGTGTGTATGTTTGTTGTAAAGGAGCAGGTCGAGTAGGATGATGTTTCACCTGTAAACATACAGTACAAGAGGCAACAAAATTGACAGTATCAGTATAAATACCTTTCCAAAAATGCTTTCTTGTTAGAAATTCGTAAGTCTTTTTTCAGGGTGTCGACAGATCAGGGAAATCATGGAAAAATCAGGGTACTTTATCGGTCTGGAAAAATCATGGAAATATCAGGGAATTTTGTAAAAATATTTAAAAATCAGAGAACTTTCGTTTTTGCCTAGTAAACTAGATTGTTTTTAGTTATCAATCAGCGTCTGACTCGCGGCTCCGTTCCGGATCATACGATACTCAACTGAGGCAAACATTTTAGGAATCCGAAAACCAGAATATAGATCATACGAGAACATAAAAATATGAACCACGATTTTGAAAAAACAAGGTGCACATGATAAAGTTTTCGGATTTCGCACAAACTAGTCTTTATATTCAGATGACTAGATGTCGTCTTTTTTTTATAGATAGGGCTCATTTTGAAGCCTTTTTACATATATTTTTTTTTAAATTTGAAATGATACATCGATAAATAAAATAAGTTATTAGGTGGCCAGTTTATTTTGATCAGTCATCCTTACGCTTAAAATTGAACACTATCTTAAAAAACGAGGAAACTTTCTGCTATATTGTCTTTTTGTGTTCAGCTAAATTTTATGTTTGGATTTATGAAACTCAACTACAATTTTATTAATATTAAGCACTTTTGTGGTTTTCTATTATTTATTTCCCTACATGAAGCATTCACCTTCATGTGTGCATGCTACACAATGGTGATTTACATTAAAGATTATGGTATGTATATAATTAGTTCTGGAAATTTGATAAAGAAAGTCAGGGAAATCGGGGAACTTTTTTTCTCAATTTCTGTAGCCACCCTGTTTTTAAACCATAATGTGACAGATGAGAAATTGTTAAAGCTTTTGCTTTTAATGAATGTGGAACAACAATTACATGATGATAAGTTTGATTATGAACATTATACTTCTCACACATCAATAACATAGTTTCTGGATGAATAAAAAAGGCAGGATGAGTTGCAGAGGAACCCTTACTTAAAATTTCATTATAAATGACAGACAACTCAGGATCAGCATTTTGCTCTCTGAAAAAGTTTCATTTGAAATTTCCAACAGTGGATCAGTACTATTTGAGTTTTTTGTAACTAAAAAGTTCACATATTCATTATTTTTAGGAACATTATCAACAATTGGTATAACACCTTTATCATAAATTAACTGAGGATTACTGTCAAGAGTTTCAGTATTATTTTCAAAGTTGTCCCTAGATAAATAGTCAGCAAGTACATTCTTAGATCCAGCAATGTGCTGAAAACTAAATGAATATTCTAACAACTCAAGTAACCACCTTGTGATTATGTCAGCTGGGTTGGTAGTCTTTTTATATTTTTTCAAAGGAGCACTATCAGAAAGAATTATAAAATGTCTATTATACAAATAATATTTAAAGGCATTAACAGATTTATATATAGCCATTAGTTCCAACTTAAGAGCAGGATACTTTTGCTCAGCTTTATTTAAAGCTTTGGAAAAATAAGCAACTGGAAGTAGTTTATTATCATACATTTGTAAAAGACAAGCACTTATAAAAATGTTTGAAGCATCAGTATTTAAATAAAAAGTCTTATTCCAGTCAGGAAGTCTTACCATAGGTTCAGAGAAAAATATTTGTTGCATCTTTTGAAAATTTTGTTCATGTGTAGAAATCCAAACAAATTTAGCTTTAGGAGTAGTTAATTGAATCAAAGGTTGAGATAACTCGGAAAATGCAGGAATTAAGTGTTTGTAAAAAGTTGCCAAACCAATAAAGCGTTTTAATTGTTTTTTTGTTGTAGGAGTTGGAAAAGAAACAACTTTTGCAATGTTACATTGAATAGGCTTGATAAAATGATTTTCAATTTGAAAACCCAAATAGTTTGTTGTTAATAAAAACATATAAAACATTATTTAATACGGCGGATTAATTAGTTAAAATTTTTTATTTGGGAATACCTTATTCCCCCGTACATGATATATATTTCGGTTACACACATAACCATCTTCAGTCGTTTCTGGAACTCTCACTAATGGCGGCTTCCTTTTATATCTCTTCGTTCTTCTTTGTTGTTTTATGAAAAGAACATTTAGTAGGAGCAAGTGTCAAATTATATTTACATGAAACTTTTAAAACTTTTTCAAGTTTATGTACAGTGTCTTCAAAAGAATGTGATCCTATAATAAGATCATCCTGATATGCGAAAATTCCATCTGAGTTAACCTCGTCTAGTAAAAGATCCATAAGAGCCTGAAAAGTTGAGGCAGCGGATTTCAAACCAAAAACCATTCTTTTAAATTTAAATGAGCCAAACTGAGAAGTGAAAGTTAATTTATCTTGTAAATCTTTTGGTAAATCTATTTGATGATAAGCCTGTTGTAAATCTAAACTGGTGAAAAATTTATATGTTGATAGATTAGCAATAATTGTTTGAATTTTAGGTAAAGGATATGATGAACCTTGTATGACAGAATTTAACATACGCAAATCAAGGGCTAACCTATACTTTTGTTTGCCAGAAGAGTCAGGCTTTTTCTTTACTAAAATTACAGGACATGCCCATTCAGAACAGTTACGTTCAATTATACCTGCATTCAGTAATTGGTCTATCTGCTCTTTAGCTTCACTTTGAAGAGCCTGAGGAATTGGAAAGGGCAATGTTTTTATTGGAAAATCATTAGTAAAGTTCAACACAGGAATAACTCTGTCAGTGTGTCCTAAAGTAGACATATCTTTTGAAAAAGCAGCAAAATTGCTTAGTAATAAATTACTTAATTCACTTTGTTCATTACATTCCAAATGTGCTAAGTCAAAATCAGATGAAGTTAATTGCTGTTTTCTTTTATTAAGCACTTCTGATGAAGGCTGTATTAAATTACACATTTGAAAATTCTAAGAATCATCGGTTAGGTCTCTTTCTTTAACTTCATCAATATCATAAATATTACCAATCTTGGTATTCTTATTTAAATGAATTTTCTGTTCAGATACATTATGAATAAATATAGAAAATTTTTGAGAGCACTTGTTACCATTTTTGTTTTGATTAAAGTTTTCATTTAAATAACAAGCCTCATAAGAAATGTAATTTTCAGCATCATTTGGTGAAAAAAGAAAATATTCAGTACCAGACTTATTATCACAACAAACCTGAGCATAAATGTGCTCATCCGATCCTAAAATGAGCTTTTGACATAGATAAACAGAATTGTCATTTACTTTAATTGAATTAGGACCTTTTTCATTATTATCAGTTGCACACACATGCACATTGCTAGAGTCTTTATTATTTAGAAAATATACCTTGAAATCATTAACCATAAGACAAGAATTTTTCATATCAATTGAAATATTGTTTTCTCTTAAAAAAGGAAAACCTAAAATACCATCAAAATGTTCATTAACTGGAATGTCAACAATATAGAAGCAGTTGTGAAAAAACATTGATTTAATTTTAAAGGTTAATTTAATACAAGCAGAGAATTTTATTTTTGAATTAATTGTAGATATAGTGACTGAAGAAGCCAGGTGTTTGTAATTGATTTTAGATTTAATTTCATTAAAAACATCCCTTGTAAGCAAAGAAATAGAACTACCGGTATCAATCAAGAATTTAAGTTTTTGTTTATTCACCATCACTTCAATTATTGGTAATAAATTACAATCATTGTTCACATTTGCAATAAAATATTCATTTCAATTTTCATCTTCAAAAAAATTATCAGTCTGTACATATTTAGATTCAGCAATGGTAACAGGTACAATAGTCTGAGTCGAACAAGAACGAACTCTACCAGGGTGTCTACCATCATGCAAAGGTCACGAAAGTCACGGAAAAGTCAAGAATTGGAAAAAAGGTCAGGAAAGTCAGATTGTGTAATATTTTGTAAAGGTCAAGAAATGAAGCACTAGGTCACGATTAGCGACTCAACTTCCTTTTTTCATTTCATTCAAATTCTTAGTTGACAATTTTCGTAACTAAATTTCCTAAACTTTTTTGCACCATTTTTACAGTTTTGCTAATAAACGTATAGTTTACCGCATAATTCTATCGATCTTTGTTGTAGAGATATTTAATTTTGAAATCGGGGCTTATTCGCTGATCATCCTGTATATTAATAGTATTAAATTTAAAAGTCTAATTTTTCTTCATTCTATCAGTATGATGCAGGGGTGCAGAAACTGTTTTTACTCTCAACATTTCCCTCAACCCATATGCAAATTTCCCCAAAATTTTATGATATGTTTATAGACTTGCATAAGTTCTGTATTACCATAAGTGTAAAAATATTTGCAATGTACAAGGTACATACATGTTTACTAAATAGCAATTGGTCCAAGTTAAGAAAAAGCAAACTGCTGATCGGTGAAAAAGTTGAAAAAAAAATTGCTTTAAAAATAGGAATGGGAAAGAATAACTCGAAGAATTTTGTAATTCATTGTTAAAATCGAAATCAGTTGTATATTGTCTGCAAAATTTCCCCCTATCCTAGATTGCCGGATCGTACATATTCTGCATCCCTGGCACGAATGTATTTTTGATATTAGTGTTTCGTATTTGTTATGGTCAAGAAAAGGTCAAGAAATCAAGCTTACTTTATGTGGTAGACACCCTGTCTATGCTCATTAGACAATTTTGGTAAATTTTTAGACAAAATTGGGAAATTATCTGGTGTATGTATGAAAGAACGAGATGTGTTCCCACCAGTCAAATCACACCTCGAAATTAATTTAAATTACAGTCATTAGAAAAATTTCTTCTTGAATTTCGGAAGATGGGTCGACGACCAAAATTATTATTTTGTGGAGTATTGTTCAAAACTTTAAATTTTCTACACTGGCGTGCAGAATGATGTCTGCCGGAGCACAATTGGCAGATAATACTACTTTGACCTCTATTTCTGTCATAATTTTGAAAAACTGTATTTCTGTTTTTAAACTGTGTATTATGAGGTCTACGTTGTCTGAAAAAATTCTGTTGCTCAGAAGCAGAAGCATTACGAGTGGTGTCAGCAGAACCAGAAGTAGAATTTTTAAAAGTTAAATCATTAATTTTTGAAGCTAATTCCTCAATTTTTTCAGAAATAGCAAACACTGGGGCTTTTTGTTGATTAGCCAAAACAAGTGATTCAGATTGTGTAATATTTTGTAATTGCTGGGCACGCACAACAGCTTTAGAATAGTCAGTTATGTTATCCTGCAAAATTTTAACTCTAATGTTAGATGGTAAAGCCGACATCAATTTAACATATTTAATATCATAAAGAGCTTGAGAATCTTTAATTTTATATACCTTAGAAACCAAAACATTTAATCGATGAACAAAAGCAGTTACAGAGTTAAAATCTTCAAATTTCAAATTATTAAGCTCTGTTACTGGAGCTAGAATTTCATTATTACAAAATTATTTTTCAAATTCTAATTTAATTACATCAAAATCTTTCGCTTTATTTACAACCTCATTTTCAATAAAAAACTGTAATGCTGGTGAAATACAAAATAGTTTTTTCCTCTGACCATTTATTCAAAGATGCTAAGTCTTCCAATATACCAAAGAAATGTTTTAATTCTACGGCATTACCATCAAATGATGGAATATTAACAGAAAAATCAGAAATTTTAGACATTCTACAATAGTAAAAATAAATGACTTACCTACAAAAATGACATAAAAACATCACAAAACACGAAAATCATCTAATGAGTGAAAATCAAAATATTTATCCCTGTGACACACATAAAAGTTCCGAATCCATTATAAAAACACACATAATTCTGAACACCACACACGTCTTTCGGTTTCCACTAGAGTTGACTCAGAAATATCAGCGAAATACAGGAAACATAGGACTTCGGGAACAACAAACACTGGTAGCTGAAAAACACAGGGCGGCGAAACCAGAAGCGCGAGTCGAAATCAGAAGAGCATCGTAACACCGGAACAGTCACTACGGAAAATGTAGATACAAAGAACCATACAAGTCTATGACTTTCGATTTCGGGAGTGTCATACACACCGCTGGCTAGAAGGCACAGGTATCAGCAAATTCTTTTCGGTTGCACAACGCTGGGTAATCAAAAATCCGAGAAAGTTCACAGCACAAGAAGCAGTTACTGAATCACTGCAGGGAGACATCAAAATTCCGATGACATGGAGACAGGAGAGTCTGCAGAACATTTCTTAAGAACAGTTTTTTTTTTTTTTTTTTTTTTTTTTTTTTACACATTCTTACCCTGGCAAAAGGAAACTCCGACAGCCGGTGACGTACCGGGAACAATTACTCGTGTAAACGAGCTGGTCATGACGCACCAAGTTTATATGAGGGAGTTGGAGGAGGTGGATTAAGAGAACATCCTCTCGGCCGTTTACGTGACGTATAATGAAATTAATAAATCCATGAAGTACGCTGAGGACTTTGAAAACAGGAAGAGGACTCGAATTCAGAAAAGCTACGTTTATTGAAGGTAACACCAAAAACAGTCTTGACGTAAGCAACTTCGATTACGTACAGTATATTGTTTCATAAAATAACACCAGGAATATATCTAATTGTTCCGGCCACACGGCATGCCGGAGTTCCATAAAAAACGAACGCAACCTCCTCTGACGGAGAGCAATCGAGAAGTGTTACTAAAATCTTCCTACAAAACTGCCAGCTCTTTACCGGTTGGCGAGTAAAATATGAGCACTCATAAGCCACCGCCCCACGTGACAACCACCGTCCGGTAGGCGTAAACAATATAAAAATTTGAAACAAACGGATTAAATGATTAATGCCAAGACAGAAGTGCTAGAATTTGGCGAATGTCAATACATAAGGCTACAACACCGTAAGAAAAGCGAAGGGGGCGACCGGGAGGCACCAAGAATTTACACAGCATATGCTAAAGCGAAATTAATTTAGAAGGGAAACCCCGAAAAATCCCAGACATAGCGTCGCGCAAAAGGAAAGAGCATTTTATCGAGCCAGAAAACAAAGTGGCGAGAGATTAATACGGAATATAAAATTTTGATTTAGAAAGATGAAACATAGGAACATTATTTTAAGACGCGAAAAATATGTGAACTTCGTCACAGTAATCCTTTCTTTTCTTTCATCTCCCATTTCTTTCCTGTCTTTCTCCTCCTTTTCCCTCATCTCCTCTCAGCAACTACGCCATTTTTAGGGTACATATTTGTAATATATGGGTTTTTATCAATGCATATTTATTTAATTACATATTAGTGTGTAATTATTTATTATGTTGATTATTTATTTATTAGTACATATTTGCTTATTGTGTTTATTGATTACTTGCTTAAATTATGTTGTTAAGATCTTGTTAAAGGTTATACACTGTACATATTTGTGTGACCTCCTAAATAGGGATTGTACTGCCCGGGACGTGCAGTCCTTGGAAGAGGGCAATGTTATGAATTTTTGACATAACCTGCTGTTTTGGGGTTTAAAATTCGTATTCTATGCGTTAAGTAGTTAAATTTTACTTTTTGTTGCATCAAAATCGTTCTACTAGAACAGGAGATACGGAAGTTTTAGTTTCACCTTTGATTTGTATGCAGTTTCTAGAAATCTGGAAAAATATTAGTGATAGGCCTTTGGTAACTTCACTTTTGGGGACTTATTTTTGATGCCAAATTTCGCGATATTTTGGCAAAAGATGCCAAGCTTGGCAGCATTTTGGTCATTTGGCTCGATTTTCCCTATGGGGCTTGTAAAGTTAGTTTTTCTGCATTAACATGCATAATAGCCTAATATTTCTCTTCTATGACATAATCAAAATTCACGCTTTATGTGGAATCTTTGAGAAATAGATTCTGCTGGAAGCTTCTTGTAGCTTCTGTGTCACCTATAAATACTATTATGACAGAGGCCCCAGTTCAGTGTGAATCGAGCTTCCGATGACACACACACTGTCACAGTGCTTTACTCTGTGAACTGTGTGGTAGAAGTGGTGTTTTTGTGCTTGTTTATGAAGCTTTGTTATTAAGTGCTGTGTGTAAATTCTTAATTGTTGAGTCTTGAGGGAGTGTTGTGTTATCTCTCATATATATTTCCACTGAATTTTGCCTGTAAAGTCTTTTATTTTGTGTGAGACTTACATCATTTGTGAAAGCTTCGGTACTGAGTGGACTGTTATAAACGAACTACTGGCCATTAGTGCCTGTGAATTTTGTACAGCTGATTGTTCTACGAAGCTCTAGAAATAATAAAGTTTATGTTCCATCCTGACAAGTGGACTCTTTTCTAGAAATTTCTACACCTACTTTAGAATGACAAACCCAAAAACTAGCAGAGTGTTCTGCAACAATATCATATTACAACATGGCTGTCTGCACAAGCAGCCATGAAATAATTTTCATTAATGGATATTTCACAAGCACGTTTTAAATGTACATTTTTTCAGGAGACTTAACTTTAAAAATCAATTGAAACTTGCTGAAAATCATAAGTGAATATAAATAATTAAATTCAATTAAAAAAATAAATATGTAAAATAAGTGTTAACTTTTAATCTTAAGGTATTGGAGACTTCAATAAAGGAATGCACCATAAAAGATTCTCATGTACTTTTTGTAAATGGCTATCTTTTACTGGGATGAAGATTGGAAATTTCTCCCTACCTCTATAAATAAATTTTAAAGACAGAAGAAAAGAAGTTTTTGTTAATTGTCGGATTTTCCAAATGAAAAATATCAGAGAAATTCTATGGGGTGAGAGTGTAATATTACATTATTTGTGGGATTACCATGAGAGAAACTGCATATACTGGATACACATATTTTTCAAATGATATTACACAGTGCTTATAATTAAACTTCCCCTATGAACAGCAGTCTGAAAAGGATTAGAAGCTTGCCTCCAAATTTGTACATGGACACTACATGAAATATGCTTAAGCTTTTTTTTTTTTTTTTTTTTTTTTTAAAGTTAGAAAAATGTCCACCAAGCGGCACTTTGCAGCATGAAATCAGCTCTACACTCAATATTAAGTCTACTCCTAACTAGTTATTATTGTGCTCAAAAACTACTGAACAAATTTTGAAATTGTGTGTTTATTTTGAATTTCCAGTGTTTTAAATTTGCTGTTTTTTCATGTTTAATAGTAACTTGAACATTTTTAGCTTGACCTTTTTAATCAAAATTCTCTAAGTACTTCTTATGTTAGTCTATAAAACAAATTTGGTTGCTATCTGTTCACCTGTTATAGTGGTAGAATCCTGTTTACAGGGGAAGTTTAATTACATCAAATATAATTTTCCATCCTGTCCCATGCATATTATTGATAGAACTTCTGTAGTATAAAGGGTGTCCAGCCTTAATGTGACCCAATAGCTAATTCCCGAACCGTTGGGATTAGATATGCACTTCCAATTTGAAAAATGGTTTAAAAAAGGTAAAGAATGTTTTTACGTGCTTTTCGAACCAAAAAACCCATTTAGAAAAAAATTACAAAAATTAAATTTTTATACGGTCCCCAGGTCCTATCACTTATATTTAGGAAAAGATGCAGTACACAAAAACAAAGTAAACACAAAAAGTTTCATTTTATTACGATAAAAACTGACCAAGTTATGGAACTTTGAAAATCATACATTTCATCCATTTTCTAGGCCAATTTCAAGAAGCTAGTAAGGGACAGTCTCCAAAGTGAAATTAATTGGAACTCTGCCAGGAAACTTTCGCTCTTGCATGTCACTCTTATGTAAATCGTTTTTAAATTTAAAAGTAGATACATTATGTTAATATTACAATAATTGAGTACTTAAGAAATAAAATTTATTCTGTGTATGTGTAAAACATAGATAAAATAAAATATTTTGGACGAAGAAAACTTTTCAAAAGCAGTTCCAAAAAAATAGACTTATTTGCCTGTGGCTTCAGACTGATTTGCTGCGGTACTGATCATGGCGAGCGTTAAAAATCTGTTGTGTAGTCGCTTGCAATTGCATACAGTCGTATTCTAATATTAAGAATTCTAGTATGGGAGAACAAGATGTATACAAATGAAGAATACTGCGAAATGATACTGTTGTATGGGCAGTGTAATCGAAATAAGAGAGAGGCGGCAAGACTTTATGCCATTAAATTTCCCAGTTGAAGACATCCATCTTATTGTACAATTGCTCGTACTGTTCAACGCTTGTATAGAACTGGGAGTTGTCATAGACGTATGCCCTTGTCTCGTGCCACACCTTCAAGCTTGCGGATACCCGCTGAGGATGTTCTAGGATATGCCCTGGCTCATCCTGAAAGTAGTGAGGCTTGTTCCTACTCAAAATCGACGGTGTCGAACATATTACATACGTACGGTGCATATCCTTATCGTCCAGTCCTGTCGCAGGAACTAATGCCTGGAGACCAGAAGCATCGTTTTGATTTTTGCAATTTCGTGTTAAACACACTGGATGAAAATCCAGATTTTTTGAATGAAGTTCTGTGGTCGGATGAATGCCAGTTCTCGAGGCAAGGCACTATTAATACACAGAATACGCATTATTGGTCCCTCGAAAATCCACATCTAATACGACCGAATCGCCACCATGGAAGAGCACCTTAATTGGCCCAATTTTTTTCGATGGACCTTTAACATCAGAATCATACACGGAAATTTTATCTGGACCGTTAGCCGATTTTTTAGAAGATGAAGTTTCCTTATGGGATTTGTCACGCATGTGGTACCAGCATGATGGTACACCCGCACACAAATCTGCGCAACCATGTACATTTTGGGCGCAGACATTCGACACTCGAATAATCGGCTACGGAGATCAACAGGAGTGGCCCCCGCGATCACCCGACCCAAGCTCTGGATTTCTTTCTCTGGGGCTTTCTGAAAAGGAACATGTACGAACGTGAATCCACGAGTAAATCCGATTTACTCAATCGAATCAGCATGGCATGCAGGTCTGTGACACCAAATATGTTGCAGAAGCTGCAGGCGGAGTTCTGACGCGGGTTCGGTACTGCATTTCTCCGAAAGGCAGTCATTTTGAACATTACTTAAGTTAATTTGGTCATTCTGATATACACTCATGTCCATAAATTAAGGATAATTCAGAATCACACAGAAATTGATCTCTAAAATAAAAATTTCACCTGTGGAATGATCACACACATCTTGAAGAAGAATATGCAAATTACAGGAAACCACCAGATGGCGTGGATGGTACGTCACAATGACGAGAGTGTAAGAGAGGGGTAGATAAGGAATGGTGGCAAAGAAGTAAAATTGTTCACAAGCGCTGTGAAAGCCTTTCAGTGCAAAAACTGCATAGTTATGGCACAAAGGAGGCATTTGGATGATGTTTTACGTGGCAGAATTATCGGACGACTGGAATGTGGACGTACCCAGCTGGAAGTATCCGAGGAACTTGGAATCGCCCAGAGTGTCATCTCCAGGCTTTGGCAACGATTCCAAGATGATGGTAATGTGAGTAGACGTTACAGCACAGGTCGCCCCCGAGTTACAACGCCGAATGAGGACCGCTATTTGGCAGTTACTGCCAAAAGAAACAGACGGAGTACAGCATCAGACCTGCAGGGATGTTAATTCTGCGCCGAGCTGCGCCGAAACACAAATTCTTGCGCCGAACTGCGCTTTTAGCTGATTTTTGCGCCGGTCTGCGCCGAATACGTCATTTTGACTCTTTCAGGGTGCGCCGAAACACAAATATTGCGCCGAACTGCGCTTTTAGCCGACTTTTGCGCTGGTCTGCGCCGAATACGTCATTTTGACTCTTTGTTAAATTTTTGTCACGCTCATTTATCTTTTAAAGCGTGTATGGAAAGCTAGTTAGCAGTAAAGCAAGATTCAAACTGCGTACGAAAGCTGCATTCCGAAGCCATTCTACCTGCCCCGGATCGGACCAGTCGGGCTTTGTTAGTCACCTCAATCAGGGCCGGCCAGATAGGCAAACAAGTAATCATCGCAATGGGCACCATTTTTTGTTTATGAAGGGGCACGATTTCCAACTTAAAATCATAAAAGCAAATTTTGAAAAAAGTAAAAGGGACGTCTTTTTCTACGTTTGCAGGGTGGAGTGGGTGTCATGTACCGCAGGGCCGCCCCTGATCTAAACCAGACCGGTCTGTAAAGAAAACAGTATATTACGGTGACGTCCCAGCCCCTAAAAAATCACGGTTTATGACCCGGCCCGTAGCAAGAATGAAAATTGGAAGCATGACCGGTTTAGAAATCAGAATCTAGGCTGTCTGAATTAATAGAATATTTCATTTCAAAATAATCCGGAAATCCGCTGCCAGTGGTGTAGTTGCGGGGGGTAGAGATCTGTGCGGGCCCAGGCTTTTGCAGCATGATTCATTCAAGGCACGGGCTGACCTCAGCATTTTCTAGAATGGACCGGAACAAGCGTGTACTCTTAAAGACGGTCCTCTGTGCTTGCAAAATCGAGCCTTTCCGGAAATTTTTGCCCTCCTAAAATTTGGACAAGACCAAACGATTGGCTTGTGATTCCTCCCCCCCCCCCCTCCTTAAATCATGATTAATATACGAGCTGGACCGGGTCTGAATTTTTTATTTTGATTAAATGCCGGGCCGGGCTAGACATTTTCGGCCCGTGAAGATCATGAGCGGGGAGATGCCGTCTCACTACTTTTTCATTCGAGCTTATGTCAGCAAAAGTAAGCGTTCTTCACTTTTTATCATGGACGCATGATTTTTGAGTCTTCAGTTGCGAGTGTTCCTAAACCTTTTTTCTTAAAACTACACCACTGTTTTTCTTTTTGTGTGTGTGCAGGCTCTACGAGAGGGTGCAGACAGGGCGACGCCCCTGGGCCCGTGTTCAGCCAAAGTGCGTCCGCAAATTTTTCAGAATGTGTTACGAATTTCATTTATAAATCCGTAATTAAAATCTTTATTTTAAAATAGACTAAATTTTGAATACATAATTCTAGAATGATATAAACGGCAGAAATGTTAATTCTACCATTTAAATATTAGTATTTTTACAACCTTCGAACATGCATTAAAAGTACCATTGCATATAAGAAATACTTCCCTCCCACTCTCTTTCCATTTAGCATTTATATGAAAACCATTAAAAAGAGCACTTTCACACACACACAAAAAAAATTCCTTCCGTCCATGTAAATCCATGTATTGTTTTTACCAAGTTGCTGATAGCATAGCCTGTATACACCCTTTTTTTTCCAGAGCTTTCCTAAAGTGCTTTCAAATAGTGGTTTGCTTTTAGCAAATGGTGTTTGCTTGCAAACTTTGCTTTTCTTGTATGCATTTATTGTGTTCCTAAATCTTCAATTTTATGCTCCAAAATCATGTTAATTCTGATCTCGAATCTTAGTTTTCCTCTCGGAAACTATTTTTTTGTGCTCCCGAGGTGCTCCCAAATGGAATTTTTCTGCTCCCGAGGTGCTCCCAAATGGAATTTTTCGGCTCCCAAATAGAATTTTTCTGCTCCCAAATAGAATTTTTCTGCTCCCAAATGGAATTTTTCTGCTCCCGAGGTGCTCCCAAATGAAATTTTTTCTGCTCCCGGGATGCTCCCAAATTGAGTGTTGGAGTTAACATCCCTGGACCTGTCTCGTCAGCTCTCTTCAGCTACCGGTACGACAGTTTCAAGGCAGACCGTGTACAGACGCTTAGGGCACATTGGTCTATATGCTCGTAGGCCTGTCAGATGTGTTCCACTTACCGCAACTCACTGTCGCCTGCGATTAACCTGGAGTAGAGAGCATGCATTGTGGACACCGCAACAGTGGTCTTGTGTGATGTTTTCCGACGAGTCCAGGTTTAGTTTGGAGTCTGATTCTCGCCGGACATTCATCTGGAGAGCGCCAGGTACCCGTTACCACCAAGAGAACACCATTGAAAGACACCGTTACGGTGGTGCAGGATGGCTCGTTTGGGGAGGAATTATTCTTGGTTCCAGAACTGACCTGCATGTTCAGAGTGTAACGATGACAGGCCACATCTATCGGGATGTCATTCTGGAACAACATGTACGTTTGTTTCGGGGCGCCATGGGTGCTGAATTTGTGTTTATGGATGACAACGCCCGTCCTCACCGTGCAAACATTGAAGACGAATGCCTTCAATCGGAGGATATCACCCGTATGCATTGGCCAGCATACTCACCGAACTTGAATCCAATAGAACATGTGTGGGATATGCTTGGCCGACGAATTGCAGCCTGTCAACCCCCCTCCCACCTGTCTACCGGAACTTCGGAGTGCATTGCTTGATGAGTGGTGTAATATTCCCCAAGATCAGATTGATCATTTGATACTCAGCATGCCTAGTCCGGGCATCCGTAGCATCGTCCGGGAGGCATACTCCGTATTAACCATCCTACTAACCATGTTATACTGTTTTTTGTAAATAGGTTCTTTTTTGAAATTTGGTCAAGGAAGTAAAACTTGCAATTTTTATTAATTATGTCAAACATATAGCATCTTTTTTGCTCTTTACTTTTTGTTTAATAAATAGACTTTACAAATAAGTCAAATTTGTTTTGCTTCTTTCTCTTTCTTTGCCTGAACTTCATTATCCTTAATTTATGGACATGAGTGTAATAAATCCCCTGATTCATGATTGGCACATCATTCCACATTATGCTATAATTTGAACGACAAATCCTGTATTCCTTTGCTGCTATTTGTTAAAACAAGCTGTTTTAAACTTTTCGGTAAAAGTTGTATTTCCTTAATTTAACTTTTATTGTTTGCCATACTGCAATACAAATTGTCAATCATTGATGTTTATGTTTTAATATTAGTGATGTTTTTTTTTTCTCTCTTTCTGTAGATAGCGAATTACTGTTCTCTATATTCAATTTATATACGACCCCCTTTTCTGAGCAATTCAGATGCTTCAACTTTATATAGGCATAACTCGGTCAGTTTTTATCGTAATAAAATGAAACTTTTTGTGTTTAATTTGTTTTTGTGTACTGCATCTTTTCCTAAATATGAGTGATAGGACCTGGAGACCGTATAAAAATTTAATTTTTTTCGAAATGGATTTTTTGGTTCGAAAAGCACGTAAAAACATTTTTTACCTTTTTAAAAACATTTTTCAAATTGAAAGTGCATATCTAAACCGAACGGTTCGGGAATTAGCTATTGGGTCACATTAAGGCTGGACACCCTGTATAGCCAGTAGTTATGATTCAGATATCGGATGGTATTTCGGATATTGAAAATTCAGCTGGATACTGGATACTTGCCAGATATCCGTTACATCCCTATTTAATATTTACACATCCGAGATTTTTAAGCAGGTGAATAATAACTATCTTAACAGTAAAGCCTATCTTAATAACAAATGAAAATAATAATAATAATAATCAGTAATTTAAAGCTGAATCACTTTAATTAGTTTTAATATTCTTTATAAATATGGTTAAAATGGTTTAAGGAATACTAGCCATATTTTGATAATATCTGCTCTCGATTCTCTTTGATATTTTAAATAATAGAAGTATAATAAATATGTTTTAAAAAACTAGATATAGTATAATAAAAATAGAAAATAATTAGAAGTTGAAATCCCAGGAGCAGAATTGTATTCAGTGTTCTTCAACATGACCTCAAACAGTTGCAAATGTTCTGCAGGCAAATTTTCCAAATCTGGCAGATCATTGTAAAATGCAAAATAGATATAAAAAGTGGAGTGAAGAGAACGCTTTGCTTAAATTGTTTTGTAGAACTTATTTTTATTTTTCTTTCTTTTGAAGATGAAATGTTCTGCGAGACAGATTGTTCTCTATGTACATCACACTGTTAAGCACTTTCTGCTTCTGGGGTTAAAATCAGTTTATTTCAGGTGTTGTATACATTGGCTTTTACTTTGTCATTCTTCTTTTTTATGTATGTGTGTGCATTAGGGTGGAGCGAAAAAACTTTTTTTCGAAATTTACATTGCCTGAGTCATTAAATGGTGTCAAACTAGCTAAAACCAATTGTCTCCAAATTTCAGCTTAAAATATTGACATCTTGAGGTTCCACATCTCAAGTGAATATTTATATTGGCATTTTTTTCAAGTTTTTAATGATTTTTATGTAAAAAACATTTTTAAAATTTAATATTTTACTAAATAATTAATTAATTTCTAAAATAATATTAATAATTTACTTTATCATTAATAAATTGTTTTATTGAAAGGTGACTGCCAGATATCAGATCCAAAAATGCAGTGGCGTAGCCAGAAATTTTTCATGGGGGGGTTATGACTACTGCAACTCACATATATGCCTACGAGTGTGTGATAAGGGAGTGAAGAATATACATTTTGTATGGCAAAAAATTTCTCATGGGGGGTGAGGGGTTGTGACCCCCCCCCCTTGGCTACGCCCCTGCAGAAATATCTTTTTGTACATAAAAAAGCAAATTATACTCTAAAATCTAATAGATGGCAGCACATGTTCTAATCTGATAACTATTTTATCATGACCTAATAAGGCACGTCACTATTATTGTGTGGAATGATTCGTTTTTGCGATTGCCTTGTTTCAACCACTTGTTTCTAATTTGTAAAATTGAAGCAGTACGTTTTATTAATTTTGATTTATAAATGGCATAATAACATGGAGTTTTGACATGAATATTTGATGGAAATATGACAACTAGAAGTGAAACCTTTTTGTAGTGTTTTCGGAATTCCAGTACAACTGAAAGAGACAGTGTTACCATCAACGTATTCTAATTTAATGAAGCATTTCTTAATCACGAAAAATGGTATACTGTGGAAGCAGGGGAACAAGAAGGATCCTTCAGTAAAAGAGATCATCGAAATTGTTTCTTTGTACGCTGAAAAAATTTAGAAGAAAGCCTCCTTGCCTGAGCTAAGTCACCAAGAAGTAATTCTACTTATTAAAAATTATAATGAAAAGATACGATCACAACTTAATTCTACACAAGTAACGCAGTCTTTGTCTCCATATACTTCTTGGAAGAAAGGACAAAACTATAATGCAAGAAAAGAAGAGAAGCTCGTTAGATACGACTGTAGCTGTAGAAGAGTATATTGTTATGTTGTCAGAACCTGGTTCTGTGTACATAGGACATGTGATTCCGTAGTCAGGCTCTAGTGCTGATATTACTTGCAGCATCACCAACTTCGTTACACAGAAAGAGATTACACTTTCGGATCTTGTTGCCGTTGGGTGCGATGGAACGAAAGTATACGTTGGGAAGAAAAATGGCGTAGTTAGACGGCTTGAAATCTTCGGCGGCTATAAATTGCACTGGTTTTTATGCTTATTGCATACTAATGAACTGCCTCTTCGCAACCTTTTCCATAAGATTGAAGGAAAAACATCTGGGCCACACACCAGTTTTTTGGAACAACAGGAAAATCTCTGGAAACGGACGAATTCTGTGACAAAATTTGTTTCTATTCCTGTTGCTCTGCCTGAAATTAATAAAAAAGACCTCAGTACAGAACAAAAGCACCTCTTCGATATTAGCAGTATGCTCAGGACAGTGCCATCCAGATTTGGCAAACAGAAGTCCAGGAAGGATCTCCCATTCATGCTGGTTCACTACAGCGAACAGAATACTGCGCCTGTACGTATCGACTGCCAAGCGAACAGAATGCTTCAAACTCCTAGTAGACTATGTGATGAAAGTGTACGTGCCATCCTGGTTTGAAATAAAGAAAATCCTAGGAGCTACTCATAGAGCATGGAAGGATAAAATGAAGTTTATTCTTGCCAGAAGATTTTAAGTCAATCGTTCATGAAGTTAGTTATTCAGAGGAACTCTTATTCTGCTCATTCTGAAAATATATGCTGTTGGCAATGCTGTTTGATGAACGATCAGATATTCGAGAACTTGGCCTAAGAAGAATATTGAAAGTAATAAAAACTGAATGGGAGGGACAAAATACGCCAATTTGATCTTCCAAATATAAATTTCGAAGCGGAGGAGTATTTTCAGATGATTCACTGGGACAATCCTTTGGAACCACCAGCTACCATGAACCTCAGTGAAGAAGACGTAGCAAGTATGATCAGAAACGGTTCAGAATTTGAAAAAGAGAAGCTCCCTTGCCCTTCTCAAGCAGTAGAAAGGTATGTAAGACTACTAACTCAAGCATCATTGGTAACATGTGGAGCAAAATCCAGAGATGGATACATTCGTTGTGGAATTAAATCACGAAAGGAACTACCAAAGTTCATTATTTTGCCCGGCAGGTTGACTCCAAAATTGAAGACTGATTAAAATAAAGTGTTTTATTAGTCAATAATACTCGAAAGGTAAATTTGGTATCATTTCCTTTTCTGTTTTAATGTGTGCTTTCTAAATATTAATTGTCTTTAAAAATGAAGTAATATGTAAATATTTAATAACTATATATTCAAAATATACCCCAAAACTTATGACGCTTGGTTGCAAGTTAGTGACTTTTTTTTCTTCTTTCTTTCTTTCTTTTCTTTTCTTTTTTCTTTTTTTTTTTTTTGTTAACGGCAATAAAACATTGCCGTACTGTTTCTTTTTAGTAGTTAGAACTGTGTTTGAGCCAGAAAATAAAGTTATTGTAAACATTAAAATTAAATTTTAAAAAATTGATTTTTTGTCTTTTTACGTTAACATTGCTTTCTTTGAGCCCAGTGTGGAACCTGAAGACAATCAGTGAATGGACTAGAATTTTTTTTCTGTGACTTTTTTGCCATACAGCACCATTTGTTGAGTCAGGCAATATTAAAATAAAAAAAAAATTTTTTTCTGGCCATTTTCACTCCACCCTAGTGTGCATGCACTGAGAGAAGGTCTGTATAAAAGACTGTTTAAGTTTGAAAAATTTACTTTATTTTTTGTCAAGTAAATTTAAGTGTGTAGTTTATTTATTTATTTATTTTTTTTTTCAATCAGTTGGAAGTATTATTGCTGTGTTTTTTCAGGTTAAAATTAAATTGTATGATGAACTCTATTCACCATTTTAAGAAGTTATTCATTATTGTTATGACTAATTTTTGAACCTCCCCTCACCCTGCTGAAAATAATAGCTATTCATAATTTTATATAAATTGCTTTACTTCTATGAAATTTGCTTTCCTACGGTCTATGCATAAATTAATTTTTCTGCAATCCAAAGATGCTTTACTTACTTTTGTATAGATATAACCATTTACATATGCAGCTTATATAAACATATCTTCTGTGATGCTTTAAATGCTGAGATTTAAATGCTTGTTTAACCTTATTAATTTGTTGAAATTTAATGAATAGTTTTAGCTAATAGAATATTTGAATTGCGGAATACCAATATTTTTGTAACATTTAAACTAAGCTGTAAAAGTTTCTAGTTATTGAACTGCTTGAAAAAGAGGTCAGATTACCACACAACTATCAATCAAATTGTCTGGATTTTTGGGCAGTTTTCTCCAAATGCAATGTGAATACGCTTTAAAACCCTTTAAAAAGTCTCCTGCCCAAGGCAGATACCCCTTGTGTAGATTTGCAATAGTACAAAATATCTAAGCAAACACCTGAAAAAAAGAGGTCAATTTAAAAAAATTACATTTTTTTAAGTGAAGTTATTAATAAATACCACATGCAGCAGAAAATTAAAGCCCAACACTTTTCATTGTAAGAATTTTAGCTTAAAAAATCATTATGGAAACTAAGAATTATCACAGTGCTCAATACTTGTTTGTTTGTTTTGATAGTAACTTTCTTTCTTCTATTATTTTTCACAGATCTCGATGCTTTTGGTGTAGTTCTTGGAAATTCAAGCGCTAATACAGTGCCGTATCACTTGCTTAATAAAATAACAAAGGTGAGACTTTTGACTTATGCACACAGTTTAGTGAATTGTAGAGACTGCACTTCTGAGTTACATTGATGTGTTATAATCTGACTGTAGTAGTTTTGTAAAGCATGCAAATTTGTAACTGGATAGTTATCATTGAGAGAGAGAGAAAAAAAAAAAAAAAAAATTAGGAACTTTATTAAAAAAGGATATTTATTATGCTTATACAGATGAATTTGTGAACTATTTCAAATGAGGAATTTACTTTAGATAATATAGCATACTTTAAACAAGCCACAGATATAAGTGAGCATTTTAAAAATTATTTTTACATTACAGATATGTATTTATTATTTTAGGCTGCAAGAGAAAGTATACAAATACAGGGTGATAAATTTAAAACATTGCTGCTGTTTTTTTCTTATTATCCTTAAATCTAACGGATGTGGCAACTATTCTGACATCGAAGTATATTTGTTTAAACCTTGTTTAAGTGTAGGAGACAATTTCCAGAGCTGTGGGACTGTTGCAACTTTATTTATTAGGTAAAACAGAAATGGAGACACACATTACTTAATCCTGTGATTTATTTTTGAAAAACATAATTTAATTCAAAGTTTTTACATTATCATTCCTTAGAACAACAAACATTCACGAATTAAAACAAATCATAGCTGAAGAAATCTCTGCAATAACACCAACAATGTTGCAAAGTATGTCAAAAAACTTGGCTCAGTGTGTTCATGTTTGTATTCAAAATGGTGGCGAACATTTTCAACATTTGCTGTAAAGCAAGATAATGTAAAAAAATTGAATTAAATTATATTTTTCAAGAATAAAATTATCACAGGATTAAGTAACATTGCGCGTCTCCATTTCTGTTTTACCTCACAAATAAAGTTGTATCAGTTCAACAGTGTTGGAATTGTCTCCCACACATAAACAAGGCTAAAATAGTTATATAGTGGAAACCCGATTTTATGTTTTTCATGGGACCAGCGGTAAAAAAACGTACTAAATGCAAAAACGTGCAATCAGAGTCCAATAGAGAAAAGCATTTAAAGAAAACAACCACACAAAAAAACTTATCAATGCCATATTATTTTTAAAAATCTGTTATTTTTGACTGCTCTTTCCTTTCAAGTGTAATTTCACTTAAACTTTTTTCAATACATGCAAGTTTTTGCAAATTTGTTTCTTGATTTTCATGTCCAGTTAAATTTTTTAAAAGATATTTAAACTTGCAATGGCCTCTGCCGATTAAAGCATGATTTCTCCTGGATTTTCATTATCTGAAACTTCCTCAATACAGGGATGTTAATTCTGCGCCGATTGCGCCGAAACACAAATTCTTGCGCCGAACTGCGCTTTTAGCCGATTTTTGCGCCGGTCTGCGCCGAATACGTCATTTTGACTCTTTCAGGGTGCGCCGAAACACAAATATTGCGCCGAACTGCGCTTTTAGCTGATTTTTGCGCCGGTCTGCGCCGAATACGTCATTTTGACTCTTTGTTAAATTTTTGCCACGCTCATTTATCTTATAAAGCGTGTATGGAAAGCTAGTTAGCAGTAAAGCAAGATTCAAACTGCGTACGAAAGCTGCATTCCGAAGCCATTCTACCCGCCCCGGATCGGACCAGCCGGGCTTTGTTAGTCACCTCAATCAGGGCCGGCCAGATAGGCAAACAAGTACCGTAATTTATGGAAGAAACGCCGCGGCGTTTATGAGTTTAAAAGTTTAGAAATAGTAAGTGCGGCGTTTACAATATTTTTAATTTTTTTTAGCCGATCTTCAACGAAAAATCGAAAAATTCGTTTCGTGGTAATTTTCTCAAAAGATGGCGCCACCACCGACACGTACTCTTTAGCGTGCACAGATCACAGCGTAGCGAATCAGAATGTGAACCTACCCCCATAGAAAAGAGGTTTGATCTTTGATCCAGTTTTGGTGAAAGTCAGAGCACCCTAAGATGGGTCCATGTCCTGTGCTCTGAAGTGGATGGCTTCATACATCCAACCGATGTCTCCTCAATTAAGTAAAAAGAAAAAAAAAATAGAAGTAAATCTTTTACATCTACATTTTAGAACTATAATTAAATTTTAATGAAGTTTTGAATATATATTTTGAAGGGTTAAAGTTCTGTAAAATACCGCAAAAGTGCACTACCCGCTATTAAATGAACCCGTTTTTCACATGAACCTCTATTGTTCTTAAAATACTGAATTTCAGCCAAAATTAGTCAATGTTGCGCACGGTGCGAGTTTAACCCTTCCCCCCTCCCCCCCCCCCCCCAAAAAAAAAAAAATAAATAAATAAAGTTAATCTGAAAGATTTTTTTTTTTTTCGCCGTGTGGCTTTGCACCCTGTGCACTCTATGGAATAAACACTTCCAACTAATTGGTATGCTCAAGAAATGCTGAGTGCTTTTAAAATAAATCCCAATGTTATAAATATAAAAAATAATAAATAAATACCATCAAGAGTTGTTGCACAACATTCAGTTTAAAGCAACAATTTACTGAAGCAAGCTCATTACGTAATCACCAGCTGGCCATCCTGAAAAGGATTACTACTTAACTGATTATATTGTATTATAGATTAAGCTATTCAACAAACAAATTAAAAGTCTTTGGCTGAAATTGAATAGTCACTGGATTTTATCTGTAAAATAAGTTTTTGTAGATTCTAGGCAGAGTTGAAACTCATTTAAGTTGAGTTGCACAGTAGAAATCTTTGGTTTTGAATATGCGTTTAAATAAGAAAGACAAATTAGGTACCTTTTTTCTGTAGTTTATTGAAACAAGATGATTATGGTAGGTTTACACAGTGCACATGGTGAAGACACAATACTTAAGCAACATCCGATTAGTGGCACAAATAAAAATAAGCTTTCTCGAAGATAAGTCGCCAGCGGCGATCTTATTCTGGTTCACAAAACACATCACATCATATTGAATCATCTAGGCACCGCAGCACGGATCCCTGATCCGGCTCTACTTGAAACACGTCGGTTGATTACACACACAACATAGCAGACCGAGAACTCTCACTGTCTGACCGACTGAAAGGTTAACTTGTGATGCCCTTTTTATACCTGCCAGTTAGTGCGGGACTACGATGGATATTTGCATAGGAAAAAAAAGAGTTCTTATTTTATGCAAATCAGGAACAGCGCCATCTATCGGCGAGAAATGTAAACTTTTTATTACGGCGTTAAAGACATGACGATGTTTACACCGCCATTTTCAAATGCTAACGAACTTACGTTTTCACTTAGAAAACATTTAAAGGATTTTACAAAAGTTTCGTTTTTTCACTTTAGCAAATTTTGAGATAAAATGTCATGGAAATAAAAGGTAAGTAAAGAAATAGCGTTTTTTTTCCTAACAAGGGCCCGCCTTCCATGACATTTAAGAAACTGGCAGATTCAAAGTAAACGAAAATTAGAGGTAACCTTTCCTCTTTAACGAAAAATTCAGTTAAGCATGATGCATGAAAAAATGCTTCAAAATTCACTAAGGGTTAGTAGAAACACTATATACAGTTGTTGCTGGCCAGCATGGTTAGTACACATTTAAAAAATTACTTCATTTCAAAAAATTTTCAACTTGCCAGAAATTACTATATAAATGCATTCAAATATAAACACTTATGCTAGAACATTAATAAACACATATGCTAGGACATTAATAAACACATTTCTAATCATAAAAATATTCATACTTCAAAATTACTCTTGATATACGTTCAGTGCACTTTAGAAAATACTCACATTTTGCAAAGTTCATTCAATATAATACAGTACAGTACATTGCAATGAAAAAAAAAATATGAATTAAATTTGAAAAAAAAGCTCGAATTGAAATCCAACTGAGATCGAGCTGGGATGCATCCCGGGAAAATTTGAAAAAAAAGTTTGTGTTATAGGTTAACACATTATATGCCTGACACAACACCTTGCAGACTAGGGTGGACATATAGGAGCTTCCACTAGCAAAAATGGGACTTACTGAAATAAAACTTTAACATCTCCTGTGATTGGGACGAAAATACTCAACTCTTAGAACTAACCAATCACCTCAGAATTCTCTGGCAAATTACAGTTTCACCTCGCGAGACGCTTTTGAGGCTGCTGGAAAACTTCAGAGAAAGACCAGAGCTAAGAATATCGCACTCCGTGGGGAACTTTACTCCCTCGACTGTAAAGATGTCAGACAGACATAATAGGACAAACACGATTACATAGAGTTCATTTTTCTTCGTTTTTTTTTTTTTTTTTTTTCCATCAAAAATTTCAAAAAATTTCCCACCCTTTCCCCTCAAAAAAGGTCTCAAGCCGAAGGGCTTATAGGAGACAAAAAAATTGCCTAGGTTCCCACAAACGGGAGTAGGTCTTTCACACTTAACTAAAAATTTTGTCATTGAAAGTGGACAGGCTGATTTTGGGTAAGGGTTTTGTGAAAATGTCTGCGGGGTTTTGTTTAGTGTTAATATATTCCAATTTAAACAATTTTTCTAAAACGAGGCTTCTTAAGAAATGGTATTTTACATGTACACTGCTGGCCACCGTAAATGCAACACCCTGAAGGAAGCATGCAAATAATATGAAATTTACAACATGCATTAGCTGAGGTGAGATATGCAAATGATTAGAATTTCAGCGCAGACGCACATCAAGCGCGCCTGTGGCGCCACCTCAAAGCGCTATTTAAGGCTTGGAGATTTCGACAGTTTCAAGTACAGCAATTGTGTTTTTCTTGCTTTTTTTTCAAAAAAACGATAAATTATGCCTCGTAGGAAACAACGATCATCTTTTGATCAAGTATCCGAGTTTGACAGAGGAAGGATAGTGGCATACCGAGATTGTGGGTTATCTTTCAGGGAAATCGGTCGTCGTATTGGACGAAACCAAACAACTGTGATGCGGATATGTGATCGTTGGGTGCAGGAGGGTACGACGGACAGACGTGATCGACCGCATCGACCTCAGTGCACCACGTCACGTGATGACAGGCAGATTGTACGCATGGCAGTGACGGACCGCTCAGTCACATCACGAACCATATCACAGCAGATTCAGTCTGTAACGCATCATCCAGTGTCTGCGCGTACCATTCGACGTCGTTTACAGCAGAATGGTCTGTCCGCAAGACGTCCGTTGCTTTGTCTACCTCTGACGCGGAACCACAGACGTCTCCGCCGCCAATGGTGCGATGAAAGAAGGATGTGGACGACAGAATGGAATGAAATTCTCTTTACTGACAAGTCACGCTTCTGTATGCAACACCACGACGGTCGGATTCGAGTCTGGAGACACCGTGGAGAGAGGATGCTGAACAGCTGCATTATGCACCGTCACACTGGTCCTGCACCGGGTATTATGGTATGGGGCGGTATCGGATATCTCTCTCGCACTCCTCTAGTACGCATTGCCGGTACTTTAACCAGCCAGCGCTACATCTCCGAGGTGTTGGAGCCAGTTGTCCTTTCTTACCTTCAGGGCTTGCCAACAGCCATATTTCAGCAGGATAATGCACGGCCACACGTGGCACGCATTGTCCAAGGGTTCTTCGTCAATCACCAGATTGAATTGCTTCCCTGGCCGGCGCGCTCTCCGGATCTTTCGCCGATAGAAAACATGTGGTCCATGGTTGCTCAACGACTGACCCAGAGTTCATCCCCAGCTGTCACACCAGATCAACTTTGGCAACGTGTGGAAGCTGCTTGGTCTGCTGTACCCCAAGAACACATTCAAAGTCTCTTTGAATCAATGCCGAGGCGTGTGGCAGCTGTGATCTCCAACAACGGCGGCTACTCTGGGTACTGATTTTGGCAGGAACCACGCTTCATAGAATGCTGTAAATTTAATCATTTGTTACTTGGTCAACATGTTATCTACACAATAAATTTTGTTGTGATATCTCTTGTTTTTCTTGGTGTTGCAATTTGGGTGGCCAGCAGTGTATGTGTTTGGTGCGATTGTTCTCTATAGGAGAATTTGAAAAGTCGATAGCTGCACGATTGTCACAAAATAAGGTAACTTTTAAATTTTCTGGAAGAATGTCTAAACCTTTTAGTTCATCTAGGATTCTATACATCCATAACAGCTCTTTTGATGCCTCTGTCAGGGCAATAAACTCAGATTCCATAGATGACAAGGCTACACATTTCTGCTTTAAAGTTCGCCACGAGATTGGGGTTTTGTCTAACATTAAGATGTGACCTCCCATCGACACACGATCATCTCTATTTGAGGCAAAATCGGCATCAGAATAACAGTTTATTGAAATTTCATTAATGTTGGAAAGTTTTAGCTTTAACTTCGATGTTGACTTTACATATCCCAGTAGTTTTACTAATTGGTTCCAATGATGTTGGCCGGGGTTAGATTGAAATTGAGAAAGGATATTTACAGCGTAAGATATATCAGGTCTGGTTCTACTAGCCAAGAACGATAAACATCCCAAAATATTACGGTAGGGCAGTTTTTCCATTTCCTTAGTTTCAGCATCGTTACTAGGACTTTGCGTCTTTGACATTACAATTCCAGTTGCGATTGGCAATGAAACTAATGGTATTTGATACTTCTTAAACCGCTCATAAATTTTATTGATGTAATCTTCCTGGTGAATAAATAGACCTTCCCTATTTTCAACAAATTGTACCCCGAGTAGTTTCTTCGTTCTACCCAACTTCTTTAGATCTACTTTATCTTCTAAAAGTTTAATTACCTTCTCTATTTTTTCTTTGGTTTTAGATATAAACACCATGTCGTCAACATACAGTAGTAAAACTAAACTATTTTCATAAATGTAGACACAATTAGCCCACTCTAGCTTATTAAAATTTAACTCACTTAGAATTCCGTGTATTTCATTAAACCATTCACGTCACTCTGCTTTAAGCCGTAAATAGCTCTGTTGAGCTTACAGACGTAGTTTTCTTTACCTTCCTCTTCGAATCCTTTGGGCTGCTTCATATAAATATCTTCTTTTACTGGGGCGTATAGGTATGCAGAATTTATGTCTACTTGCATATGAAACCAATGAAAATGTCCAACTAAGAAAGAGAAAAATAATCGTATTACAGAAAAATTGACCACTGGACTAAAAACTTGGTCGTAGTTTTCACCTTTTCTTTGACCGAATCCTTGAGCGACCAGTCTAGCTTTGTATCGTACTATTTTACCATTTGAGTCGTGTTTTACTGTGAATACCCATCTATTGCCTATTACTTTTACATTTTGAGGTACGGGTACAAGTTTCCACACTTCTCTTTCGTACATAACATTCATTTCTGCAGTCATAGCTTTCTTCCACTCTTCTGAATCTTGAGAATCTATTGCTTGAAAATATGAGTTTGGAATTACTATATCCTCTAGTCAGGAACTGGTTAAATTCGTTTCGTCTTTCACAATGCCGGTGTAGGTATCTTTACCTTTAAAACTAAATTTTTCAGGGTCATACTTAAGTCCATGTTTCTTGCAATATGCCTCGACCTCTCTACAGGATCGTAATCTTATATTGCTTCCTGATATACCGTAGTATATATCATTTCTGGACCCGTCTGACCTAGGGACGGCTTTTCTCATCCAAACTACATCTTTAGGTGGTGCTACTCGGTCTTTAGACTTAGAAAAACGAATTGTTTCTTCTCCCTCCTCCTCATCGGATTCACCGCTACTTATTTCAAACTTTTCTTCGGATGTGCTAGGTTTTTCGTAATCTTCTGTTTCTGGTTCCCTTTCCTCATCGGAACTTTCTTCCGCTGTAATGGGTTCCAGCACGACTCCGCTGCTCTCACGAGTGGGTAAATTTTCATCAAACGTTACGTTACTTGTTTCAACGACTTTTCTGTCACTCGGTAGCCATACTCTATAGCCACGGGTAAACATTGCGTACCCAACTAGTATGCCTTGTTTTGCCCTCATTTCGAGCTTACTTCGTAATTGACGTGGTACACCTACGAACGCTTTTGATCCAAAAGTTCGTATATGCTTTACTGAAGGTTTGCGACCACAAAATAGCTCAAATGGTGTTTTAGATTGGTTTGCGTGGCATACCCTGTTCCAGGTGTATGTGAAACATAACAATGCTTCCGACCAAAAACCATTTCCCAGTTTACTGGAGTGTAACATAGCTTTTACAGCGTCCAAGGCCGTGTAATTAAATCTCTCACTTACACCGTTCTGTTCCGGCGTATGATCATTGGTTCTTTCAGCTTTAATGCCCTCCTCCTCCAAAAACTTCTTAAATTCATTATGGCAGAATTCCATGCCATTGTCAGTTCTGATATTGATAATTTTTCTGTTTAAAAACCGTTCTGCACGTTTTTGGTACCTCTTAAAATTTTCGAAGACTTCAGATTTCTGCTTCATAGGATAAACAATGACTTTTCTTGAGTAGTCATCTGTTATCGTTAAAAAGAATCTATGTCCCGATATGGATGGGTTAGGTAAAGGTCCACATACATCCATGTGCAAAAGTTGGAGGGGTTTGTTCGATCGAATCTTGGGAATACTTTTAAAGCTCTTTCTTCTAGTTTTTGCTATTTTACAAACATGACAGGGTTTATACGACTTAGATTTAAAAACGGGTAGGCCAAATACCTTTCCCTTACTAGTTTCAATTATAGCGTTACAATTAATATGACAAAAACGGCTATGCCAAAGTTCTAAGTTCTGATTGTCACCTTTTGAAGAGAAATTAGCTTCTGCTTTCTTTTTATTAATTATTGTAGGGTAAACATGGTACAGACCACGTTTCTTGTGTGCTGTAAATAGTTTTTGTCGGTCACGTGAAAATACCTCTACTTTATTATTTCCCCCTCTAAATGTAATGCCCTCAGTGTCCAATGCAGGACCCGACAGGAGATTTCTCCTTAATTTAGAGGAATAGAGGACGTTTTTTAATGTTTTTAAAACTTTACCACCTTGAAATTTTAACTCGACTGTTCCCCTTCCCTCTATGGAACAATCAATGCCGTTTATGGCGACCGACATCGACTGGCTTTAATTGGTTCAAAGTTTTTAAAAAGTCTTTTATCCCGACAATAATGAGCACTAGCCCCTGTATCAAAAATCCATGAAGAATCATTTAAATCCTCACTTGTGTGGGCTTCTATCATATGATTCTTGGGTTGTCGTTTGTTATTTTTACGATTACTAGGGGGAGGGATCCTACAGCTAGCAATTAAATGTCCGATTCTACCACACCTATAGCACTTTCTAGTGTCTTTCTTTACACTATTCTTAGGTGGAACACGTTTCACTTGACTAGACATTGCGACGGTAGCTTGATCCCCTACACTTTGCTTTAGTCTGGCCTCTTCAGCCAAAAGTTCGGCTAAAACTAAATCGAACTTAAATGTTTCGTCAGGCCAGCGGTAAATTGTTTGAACAATTCCCTGATACTCCGAGGGTAAGTACCTTAGCAATTGAAATGACTGATACCAGTCAGCTGGGGGAGCGTTAGCGTCTTTTAATTGCTTAACTATCATCCTCAACCTGGCTGCAAATAAGCCTATTTCCTCCCCTTCGTTCAATCTACATGAAAAAAAGTCATCTGTGAGTCTCATAGCACGAGCTCTAGATTCAGGTTTAAAGTGTTTATTTAATTTTTCCCAAACTTCCTTGGGGTCATAAGTGCCAGAAATAAGAGGCTTATATTCATTTGAAATGTTCAAAAATATCGTGCTGTAAGCACGCCCGTATCTAATCTTGTAATCCCTTAATTCCTTAGCGTCAGTTTCAGGGGGTCTTTTTTCTACACCACTGACTATTTCCCAACAATTCCTATCCATCAACAATACCCTTACGTCTTCCTGCCAAGACTCATAATTGTCGGCAGACAATTTTTCTATGTGGGTAATTGAAGCTTCCATTTTGGAAAGTTAGGATACAACACAATTTACAAGAAAAGATTAAAAACACTATAGGCCCGCCCTCTTATAATTTTAAGGCACTTAAAATCTGTTTGTATACGTTAAAAACACTTTAAAAACAAAACACATTATAAATACACTCGACATATTCAAAACACATTTAAACTTGGGCTTGAAGGCCCATAACCGTGAAAAGGATTACTACTTAACTGATTATATTGTATTATAGATTAAGCTATTCAACAAACAAATTAAAAGTCTTTGGCTGAAATTGAATAGTCACTGGATTTTATCTGTAAAATAAGTTTTTGTAGATTCTAGGCAGAGTTGAAACTCATTTAAGTTGAGTTGCACAGTAGAAATCTTTGGTTTTGAATATGCGTTTAAATAAGAAAGACAAATTAGGTACCTTTTTTCTGTAGTTTATTGAAACAAGATGATTATGGTAGGTTTACACAGTGCACATGGTGAAGACACAATACTTAAGCAACATCCGATTAGTGGCACAAATAAAAATAAGCTTTCTCGAAGATAAGTCGCCAGCGGCGATCTTATTCTGGTTCACAAAACACATCACATCATATTGAATCATCTAGGCACCGCAGCACGGATCCCTGATCCGGCTCTACTTGAAACACGTCGGTTGATTACACACACAACATAGCAGACCGAGAACTCTCACTGTCTGACCGACTGAAAGGTTAACTTGTGATGCCCTTTTTATACCTGCCAGTTAGTGCGGGACTACGATGGATATTTGCATAGGGAAAAAAAGAGTTCTTATTTTATGCAAATCAGGAACAGCGCCATCTATCGGCGAGAAATGTAAACTTTTTATTACGGCGTTAAAGACATGACGATGTTTACACCGCCATTTTCAAATGCTAACGAACTTACGTTTTCACTTAGAAAACATTTAAAGGATTTTACAAAAGTTTCGTTTTTTCACTTTAGCAAATTTTGAGATAAAATGTCATGGAAATAAAAGGTAAGTAAAGAAATAGCGTTTTTTTTCCTAACACATCCGCGGGGGGGGGGATGTTTACTTTTAACTGGAGACTCTTCTCACACATCGATTGCTGTTTTCATTTTAATGGCGCCTGGTAGTCTATCCGAACTTTGTGCGGATGCAAGAAGGTTTTTAGAATTTATTTTTTTATTTCTATAAATTCGCCTTTGTGAATATAAACATTGATATCTGATTATTTGAAAATAGAAATCGTAAGCTTCGAAAAATAGTGGCAAATACTTTAAAACATTCTATGGGAAGGGGGAGAAAAAAGGAGATATTTTTTGTTAATTAAGAAATTATTTTAGAAAACATTAAATTTTATCTGGCATTGACTTCTGACAACGATCACCCCCCCCCACACACACACACACCAACGATCGCGGCTGCGGCGCTTTTGACGATTTTCTAGCTAACTAAGCTCATTTTCGTGGGTGCGGCGTTTCTTCCATAAATTACGGTAATCATCGCAACGGGCACCGTTTTTTGTTTATGAAGGGGCACGATTTGCTATTTGGAGATGAAACATTATGGACCAATTCGTTTTTCAACATGTACACATGCATTGTTTTTTTTTTTTTTTTAAATTAATATTGTACCTTTTTGAGAAAGAAAAATGGAGGAAAATGTTTTTTTGGTGCAAAATAAATCTGCTGTCTTTAAATGAAAACTTAAAGGAGAAATCATACGCCTTTCATAACTTGTTATTCGAAAAGTTTTTATGTATTCACACTGTTTACAAAAGCGATTCATATGTTTTACCTTTTCGAGCTTAAAAAAAAAAAGCCCCCTCCTCTGAAATGGGTAACGATCCGCCACAGCTCTATGTATATGTATTTTCCTGATTTGAACTGGCACTATTTTTTTCGGGCCCCACCACTGAAGCAGGTCACGAGCCGCCACTGGCTGTAATAGAAAGTGAACAGATTCTATTAACGGAAGGGAAGGATATACTTGCAATACCATTAAAACTATTAGAAGAAAATGAAAAAGCTCAAGAAGAAATTAATAAAAATAAAAAAAAGAATAAATAGAAAACTAGATAACTTATGATACTTTATTTGTAATCTCATTATTAATTTCTCATAATCTTAATTTTTAACTTCCCATAATTCTTAATTTCTCTCAACAGTCATTAAATATTTTTTGTTTACATTTGCTTTGTATATTGTGTTCAAGTATTATAGATGAATATGTAAATATTAGATGAGGTTAAATTACTGATACAAAAGCATATGCTATTAAAAGTACACACATTTAATTATTCTAACCATCAAATTTATTTTGTTTTCGATACTGCTTACCAATTACGTGTTGTTGTATAAGAGGTATAATATTTAGGTTTTCAAAAATCTCCATTTAGTACTACTTGTGATTTGTAATAGTACCAAAGAATGAGATAGAAGCTTTTGTTTTAAAATTTAGTTTTCATTTTATTTGTGCTCTCTTTTTCGAGAGGAAGATTCCCTAAATAATTCTGAAAAAGAGAAAAAAAGGGGCAGGGATTGGCAACCTGTGGCTCGCAAGCCGCATACAAATCATACTCATGGTTCTTGAGTAGGAAAAAAATGACTTAACCACAGAAAGGTTGCTGACTCCTGATATGTATTGTTTTTACCAAGTTGCTGATAGCATAGCCTCTATACACCCTTTTTTTTCCCACAGCTTTCCTAAAGTGCTTTCAAATAGTGTTTTGCTTTTAGCAAATGGTGTTTGCTCGCAAACTTTGCTTTTCTTGTATGCATTTATTGTGTTCCTTAATCTTCAATTTTATGCTCCAAAATCATGTTAATTCTGATCTCGAATCTTAGTTTTCCTCTCGGAAACTATTTTTTTGTGCTCCCGAGGTGCTCCCAAATGGAATTTTTCTGCTCCCAAATAGAATTTTTCTGCTCCCAAATGGAATTTTTCTGCTCCCGAGGTGCTCCCAAATGAAATTTTTTCTGCTCCCGGGGTGCTCCCAAATCGAGTGTTGGAGTTAACATCCCTGTTCAATATCATCCATACTTTCATACTGTGAAATCAAATTGGAAATAGTCTGAATGTGTGCAGTAGCAATAACATCCTTATCACAATCAATGTACTGATCAATATTGATGTCAGCAAGTTTAAATTCATCCTCTTTTGTATAGTCTTCCATAGTGACTATTCAAATTTTTCTTGTGGTGGTGCTTCACCATAGAGATCAGATTTAGAAAATCCTCCCTTACAAAAGCATTTGAAATACATTTTTCATTAACACTATCAAGTTTCACACTAGGAAAAAAAATTGGGTGAGATTCTCCCACTTAAGCTTTAAAATTAAGTGGGATTTTTTAAAATCAAAGTGAGAATTTGAAAATTTTGTTTATTTTCAAAAATTTAATTTAATTATTTACTTTTTCACATTTTACAAGCAAAATTAATATCATTACAAAAACACAGTGTAACTAAGATTATAAATATCAAAATTAGCAATATAATATACAAATGAATTTGATAGCAATGCAATTTAATGATATCTTTGATTCTATACCCTATTAAATATTTTAGCTGCTTCATGAAAATCGAACAATTCAGCATGCGGGAAAAGCCCATGAGTATCATTTTTGTGAGTGGGATTTAGTGTGGTATAGCGGAATTGCTCAATCCCACGGTCTAGTGCAAATCCTGACTATTCCACCCTGATGAGATTAAATGAAGAGCTTCTAGCATGTTTATCTTCATTTTCCAAGTGTCTTGAAGCTCACCAGAATGAAGTCCAAAAAGGGCTTTTCTTACCAGTTGCTTTATATAATGCATTTTGAAAGACCAAATTATTCCCAAATCACAAGGCTGAAGTAAACTGGTACAGTTGGGTGGGAAAAATTCCATATGCACGTTCTTTAAGTTTAGATTAATGTGAGCAGTGCACTGATCTACGAATAAAATTATTTTTCGCTTTTGTAAGCGCATTTTCATATCCAATTTTCTTACAAAATCTTTAAAAAGATTTTGGACCATCCAAGCCTTTTGATTGTTATTGTAATCTGTCAACAAATTTTTAACATTTTTGAAGCATCAGGGCTTCTTGGATTTACCAATCACAAATGGTGTTAGCTTCTCAGTTCCATTAGCATGGGTACATAACAAAACAGTTAATTGCACTTTTGATAGCTTCCCACCGTAACAGTTTTCTCTTATCACCGTGCATGTTCTATAAGGGAAGAGATTAAAAAACAGTACGGTTTCATCGGTGTTGATGTCTTTTTGTGAATAATTACACACAATAGAAGGCAATGTTTTTTCCATCCACTCCTCAATGAGAGCAGTATTTACTCCATTTGCCTCACCACAAATAAACCTGTAAGACAAATTGTGCCTCTTGTTGTTCAGAGTTTATTTCTATGGAGACCTCTTGTTTTAGGATGCTTAATGTGGAATGTGCGATATTGAGTGATTTTTGAGATCAACTTTAGTTCCTTTGAAAACTTTGGATTTTTTGATTATTTGTGCCTTTTCGGCCACGGAGAAACAATTTCTTTTTGACATCCTACTTTAGACTGATGGCGTAAGCGATGGCAAATAATGGCAGACGATTTTCTCTGAGTTGGTACTGCGCTAATTCCGAGAACAAGAAAGTGAGCAACATTACTGTATGGTCCACATAATTCGTGTCTCCTGAGTCACGTGATTTCGGAAGGTTCCATTGAGAAGATTTGATTACAGAATTCATTCCATAGAAGAGAAAATCCGAAGTAGGGTCCACATAATTGGTGCCTTAGCGTGCGTTTACTACCTTCCGTTCCTGTAAACAGAGAACTTTTTTTTTTTTTCTTGGCCATTCTTAACTATACAAATCAGTATGCCGTGTTACTCTAGAGACAACAGACGGAAAGAAGACAAATGTGTTGTACTGTGGATGAAAAATCTCAGCACAATCACCAGGTGTGGACAAATAAGGAACCTGTTCCTTAGGGGGAAGGATGAACCCCGATCATTCATCACCACAAAATTCTCCCCACTTGGCGAATGGGGTTTATCTCCAAAAATTGTAACCTTTTATCTTGAATCACGGACTAAGAGGCTTTAGGACGATCATCGGGAAGTGGCAGTCGGGCGAAACTGCGTCAGCCTCTGAAAGGAAAATATGCGACACCCTTTTAATGATTAACGGCATGGGTGCCCTCTGACGACACACGGCGTAAGCATCTCCTGCGCGGTGCTTCCGTTGATATTTGTTTACGTTTTAGCTACTAGCACATGACGCATGCGCCAAAAAATTAATGGCTACGACTCCCAGCACCACCTTTTAGGCAAATTTCATTTAGTTCTTTCACAATGCTTGGATGATTGTCCTGTACCCTTTTAGTCCGTGCCTTGAATCTTCCTATATTTCCTCTTCTGGAATGGAACCTTCCAAAGCCAGATGGTCCATTCCACTGCAGGTTGGGTTGAAATGACAAAAAAAGTATTGCCCCAAGTTATTGTGGGTGGACGAACAATTGTCCATTGTCACAACAGTATTCATAGGGAGGGGTGAAAGGAACTGGTTTGATAACAAGCAACCAGTTGACCACATGGAAAACATTTTTATTCGTTTGAAGATTTTTTCGATGGGTGGAAGAAGATAAATTTTCTTGAGGTAATTCGTCTAGAATGACGTACCAAGCAGGAAACATTAAGAGTAAATGATATAGAATCAAGTTACTTTTAACATTATTGGAATAGGGACCAACAAAAAATAATGTACGAAACAGGTTACATAAAATCTGGGTTCCTCTGTACTTTAATGTTAGAATAGTTGCGATATATGTCAGATTTAAGGATAATAAGAAAAACACATGGGTACTCTTTTAAATTTATTACCACCCTATAGCTTTTTTTACAGTCTAATGAGGTAGCTAAAATTTTGCAAACTTACTTCATACTATTATACAATGAAGAATTTTTTTTTTTTTAAATAATGATGTAAGTCCGGTAACAAATCAATACTTTATTTGACTTTTTTCTAAGTTTTAAAACATTTTAAAAGCTTTGGGAAAATTGTCATGTTCTTGTAAATTTTGTTTAACTTGTTTGTCAACACAATACAGTGATAAAATTCTGTACTGTGACATGAGCCAGATGACACTATTTCATTTATTTTTTTCAAAAATTTGGTGTTTAAAGTTTTTCAAAGTGTATATAAAAATGACTGAAGTGAATGAAATTAAATTTAGTTACATGATAAGAAAATGATCAGCTTAAATTATTTTCAGAATATTGAATGGATTTTAAAGTATCATGAAAAAGGAATAAAGTTAGTTGCTTAAGAATTTTCTAGAACAGTCTGGAATTTTGGGCTGTTTTCTCCAGGTGTAACATGAATGCATGTTAGAACTCCTTAACAAGTCCCTCTAACAAGTAGCTCCCTTTTCTAGTGACAAGATGAGTTGGGGGGAAAAAGCATGATTTGAAAATTTTCTTGTTATTTGAGCTTTCCAGATACTTGAATGCAGGATAATCAAGCTTGTACTGCATTATTATTATTTCCCCCCCCCCATTCCCCCAGCTTTTCCATTTACCTCAAAATCGATTGGTGTTATTATACTTTGTTAGTATTTTATTAAAATGTCTAACCCTTTTCTTTACAATTTTAGTATTGTCTTTGTTTAATGTTTACTCCATGTTTTTCTTTTAAATTTGTCATTTGGCTGCCTTTAAAATAACTCTCTTAAAAACATTGCTTACAAATCAATGTTTGTATTACTAGAGGCTGTGTATATATTGCTATTACTCATTTTTTAATTTTTCTTTTTCATACAGCTACTAGAAATTCAATGTACTGAAAGAGTATTGCAAAATTTAGCACCTCTTGTAAAGAGAAGCCAAATCAATGCTTCAAGTTTGTTAGTTTTTGTGAAAGCTTTTATTAAAACACATAGAGAAGCATCAGCTTTATTATCAAGTAATTATAATTTTAATTTATATCAGTAAAACTTTCATGCTGTAATGATATTGTACTTGTACAGTTATACTTATGCAATATTATTTTTTAATTATTCATTTTGATACAGTTGAAAAGAAATTTTATTTTTACCATTTATGTATTAAACTATAATCAGTACATTATTCTTATTACTTATGCATGGTGGTGCAGTCAGGAGCGGATGCAGAAATTACTAAAGGAGGGGGCGATTTTGTACCTGAAACAGGGGGGTAGAATGCGCAAAATCATTTTATAATCAATTATATCAATTAATGTAATTAATGATTTTATTGATAAAATGCATGTATGAGCGATTATTAAAAAGGACAGGGAGTAGTACCCGCACTACACCCCTTAGAAAAAGGCTACATAATTTTCATTATACTTTCATAATATATTTTAACAGATTATAATTATAACAGATATTTGGACTTCGCCCAGAAGGGACGATCGCCCCCACCGCCCTCCCCTTGGATCCGTGCCGGGTTGCAGTGCTCGTTATATATGAAATGGATGATTGTTTTTATTAATACAGTGGACTCCGCTTAATGTGATCGCGGTTAATGTTATCAATCGCTTATTGTTATCGAAATCACTTTGTCCCGATTTTCTCTATTCATTTGTATGTTAAAATTATTGCTTTATGTGATCATTACATCGGTTAATGTTATCAGTTTTTGAACCTCATTTTAACTGGCAAAGGAGTATTCACAATGTATTCAGAAGGAACCCATTCTTTTCTTTCCCTTTGCTGTTGTTTGAATTTCCCGGAATTCTCCCTCTTCCACCTATGCTTCCACCTAGGGAAATGAGGAATGAACAAAGGAGTGAGGAATTACACTTTCCGGGAATTCCCTCCCCCCTCCACATACATCCTGCTGGTGGTCAGTGGTTGTCAGATAACCGTTTTCTGGCCCGTTTTCACTTGCTGGGTATTGTAATTGAAAAATTTATGGCTTTTCTTATGACCAGTCGGAATGAGCCGACAAACGGTAACCCATAAAACCACAGCCCTCACATGATGATAGATAGACGGAACGGGAGCCTTTTTCCTCAAAACGTTTCCTTCAATACATTGTTTACCCCTGGAGTTCCCCTCAATCTTCAGCGCATGTGAACTGGACATTATCAGAACTCAGAAGGAGCGTATTCACATTTTATGCCTTGCTCCCTTACATGCAGCTTGTCGATATGGAAGCCAGAAAGCGAAATGATTTAACGTTAAAACAAAAGATCGAAATTTTAAATCGTTATGACAGGTTACCAAAAATGAGTCAGAGCAATGCTGCAGCGCAGTTAAACATTTCTCAGCCTTTATTGTGTAAAATTTTGAAAAATCGTGATGAACTTACTAGAAGAGATAAACAAAATGAAAATACGGAGTGCAAACGTAATAGAGCTGGTAAAGATGAGCAAGTTGAAAAGGCTCTAAGACTTTGGTTTGAAAATGTTCGAGAACGTGATGCTCCAGTCAACGGACCCTTTATGCAACAAAAAGCAGAAAGTTTAGCTGCTCAAATGGGAAAAAAAGATTTTGTTGCAACAAATGGTTGGTTTCAGCGATGGAAGACACGCGGAAATATTGTTTACAAGAGAATTCACGGCGAACAAAAAGATGCCAATAAGCCAGCAGTGGAAAATTGACATGCGATTGAAATGAGACATGCATTAAAAGTGTTGAAACGTGGAGTTCAACACCGCTCCGATGACTTTAAAAAACATTATGAATACGAACAATTTATTAATAACCTTCTAAGAAAAAATTGTAGACAAACAATCATTGATAATATTTTTTAATTATCTATACAATTCTTGTGTTTTAAAGGATAATATACAGTACATAAATATAAGGTGAGTTTTTCCATTTTATTTTGAAATTTAGTACGTGTAAATTAGAATGAGGGGAGGGTAAATTTATCTAATTTTGCATATCGTTTATTGTTATCAATCGGTTATTGTTATCAAAATCACGGCGTCCCAAACTGATCACATTCAGCGGAGTCCACTGTATTACAAAAAAATGAATTTATTCATACTTTTTTTAATTCAATTGAAATAAACTGTAGAATTTTAATATCAAAATTATTAAGAAACCAAGAACAACAAAAATATGTAGACATTTGTCAGAATCGTTAACTTAGTCAGTGCATTTTTTAAACAAAACAACAACAATTAAAAAAAAAGAAAGATTACAAGTACTTTTAGTTGTACATATCTGTACAAAATTTCAAGCTGATTAGTCAAACAGTATAGAAGTTCCCGGATGAATAAACACACTTTCAAATTTATATATATTATATATAATATGTATATATATATATATGTAATGTATAAAAAGGTAATTTGGGTTTTACTAGTTTGGCTATTGTTCAAGCGGGTACTTTCACTGTAAGTTTTGCTTTCCTGTTATACTTGCCACGCACGCTCTGGAGCTATGTATTATTTCTTTAGTTAATTGTCAGACACCAAATCCTCGATTCTGTGTTCTTTTTAGTGTACACGTGTCCCCTCGCCTTTGTAGTTGCGGATGGGGGTCATGTTGGTAAATGTGTGTGGTTCGATTGTATGCCTTGGGCGGAAGACTTTTTGAAGGGTTCTGACGCGTCTGGAGAAACAGCCATACGGTAGGCAGGAACTCTAGAGCTATACACTTCAGCCGTTTACCAAATTGTTATGAAATTAGTAAAAAAAGTATTTAAACTATAGTGCAAAAGGTCAAAATATATTTTTTTAAAGCTTTATAAGTTAAATTTATATCTTCTAAAGCTCTTTCTGTACTTTACAAAACTCAGTAAACTCTAAAACTCTAAAAAGAAATTGCTGAAAGAAGCAAGAATGACGATATAGAGAAAACTAAATGGATAAGTTATCGAATATTGAACTTCATATATGAAAAAAATACAGCAAGAAGGAAAAAAATATCTGTTAAAACAGTTATTATAACTTGATGTAAAACTGTGAGAACAACTCAATTAAGAAAGGGGAAAATGTCATTAACTTTTGTTCACCAAATAAAACTTTTTTTTCATAAAATATCTTGTATTGCATTGAAAATAAAAAATGCAAAAAAATATATATTTTTTAAAGAAACCCTAATATTTAGAAATAATTTAAAACCAGTACAATAGATTGGAAATGAGAAAAATTGTTTAAACCGCTTGTTTAAATTGAAGCGCTTAAAAAGTAACCCTGTTTAAATTAAGCAACCTTGACAGTGAACTTTTAAAAAAATATTTTTTCAAGACACAGACTGGAGTTCCTGTTCGCATTTTAAATGGAACAGTTAAAATGACCCGTTAAACAAATGTTAAAAAAAAGATTTTGAAACGAAGTTTGGAGGTGGGACACATGCCCCCCCCCCCCCCCACACACACACACACACAGAGCTTGTCATGGTGTTTGTTTTAGATTTTTAAACAAATTATTGTTTAACTGATTTTGGTATGAAATTGGGGGGGGCATAGGGAGGTACGTGCCCCCCCAATCGTTTCAGCACTACCATAGATTTTCCCCTGTTTGTTTTGATAAAAATGATTTCATCCATTCTGTAGATGTATTCGGATATTTCCTTCGGAAGAAGGACCCCTTCACCAAAGCCACCTAGAGCAGTGAATCAAGCCTAAAGCATAAATCCGTGACGTCACAGTCCGGGTCCCTGGCCGTCCGATAAGCTTTGCTACAAAGACGCTGTTCTGATTGCTTTTGTGAGTTTATCTTGGGAACAATTTTGAAATTAGATCCCTTTCACAAAGTGAAAAAATTTGCTTGATAGAAAATATTTATTTTTCACGAAATTTACTCTGAAGAGTAAATTTCTTTCGATATAAAATATAGTTTGAAAAATAAATATTAGGGATCGACCGATAGTATCGGCACCGATACCTCCAATTTTTTTAGGTATCGGTTCTTTCGATTCTAAAAGTATCGGGAAAGTATCGGTTTCTGTTGCTTTCATCCATTTTCACCGATACTTTTCAACCGATACTTCGCTTTTCAGAAGAAAACCACGCAGGCGCAAAACCATTCGAGAATCTTTATTTTGGTAATGAGATGAGAGGCGTCGTTTCATTGGCACATTTGTTTGCACGAGTCCTTTCGAACTGTGTTTTTTTTTTTAATTCTAACCATGGCTAAATGGATGTCATATCACCAAGTGTGGTCGAAATTGTGGACGAAGAATCGTTAGATGACAGTTTAACAGGACAATCGTCTATTCTTCTAAATTATTTTGAATTGGTGCCCAACACTATACGCTCTCTGCAAGGATTGCAAAAAACAAATGTCGAGTGGTAGGCTATAATTTTACTTCAGTTTTATAAACGTTTATTTTCTCACTGTGTGGACTCGAAAAAGAGTTCATTCATATCTGTATTATATACACACAATTGAATCTCCCTATAACGAACTCGCTCGGTTCCAGTTAAAAAATTCGCTACAGAGAAAATTTCGTTGTACAAAGATTAGAGATTTTTGCAATTTTTTCAACAAATATTACAAACTTTTTAGTTAATTCGATGTTTAAAAGTATTAAATTATGATTGCCGATTGTTAAAAAAAATTGGTATTTATTATAAATTTGTTAAACTTACGGTTTCTTACTTTTCATTGTATAAATGAAATGTTCAAAAGTAAAGAAAATCCACGAATTTAGAGAATAAAATATGTAATGCACTTACGTTTATTTTACTTTAAAATTCCGTTATTTTACATTGTTTTGCATTCTGTGATTTTAAATTTTCATAAAAATATTCACATCTTAAAAATCCGCTGAAAATAGAGTGAGACACATTCTCTTCCATTTGGAAGCCTTTTTAATGGTTTTGAAAGGTAGAAGCATTAAAGTTTGATGTGGTTTTGGTCGTGAAAGGCAGGGCCTTATTATTATATGGGCAAATCGGGACTTTGACCAGGAACCCAAATTTTAAATGGTTTTTCTGAAATATTCTTTTTGTATCAAAATTTTATGAAAAATATAACAAATTTCATAGATTGGGGCCCCCAAATCTATCAATGCCCGGTGCCCCTGTTGGTCGTAATCGGGGGCTGGTGAAGTCTTCATTATCGAGTCAGTTTCACATTCCTGGCCTCCATTTTTATCATCTCTTACTCCTCCACTAAGTGGTCTGTTCAAAAAATAAAATTTTCTTCAAAGCTATTAAAAAAAAAAAAAAAAAAAAAAAAAAAAAATCAAAGTTAAATCTGAAGTATTCGCTATGGGAAGATAAGCTCTTCGTTATAGGGAGAAATTCGTGATAAGGAGACTTCATTATAGGGATATTCCATTGTATATATAGGTTTTTGATACCGTTGGAGAAAGTCTAGCTCTTGATATAGATTTCACGCTTAAGAGACATGCTTTAAATTTTTATTTAAAAAGATTGGCGCAAGGACATCAGATTCGGCTTGGGTATGGTATAGATATCAAAATTAATGGGGGAGACGGTCCTTGACGTCGTTTGATATTTCAGAGGATGACGACCTTTAAAGTGTTAAAGCAGGTATGGGCAACCTTTGAAAAGTTGTGGACCAAACTTTAGGATGTTCGCGAAGTCGCGGGCCAAACTTGCGGATTTTAGTGAAGTGGCGTGCTGTATAATTGGGTTTTATATGGGATATTGAATGGTTATATGGAGTTTTTAAATGTTCTGCGGGCCACATCCGGCCCAAGGGCCGGAGGTTGCCCAAATGTGTGTTAAAGTGTAATATTTCAGCCTTCGAAATACGTTTGAGGAATTTGTCTGTATCTGAAGTTCTAGAAGCTAAATAGAAACATTTTAATATTATACAGCCGGGAATATTTGAAACCGAAAGTAGCATTCTGCTATCGGATGTGAATCGTATTTCTGAGCATGCAAACGGGTATAAGGTTTGAACCGAATGACGTTTGTCGGATATACCCCCACATGGTGCCTCTCTGCAAACGTAAAAAAAGGCGCCCCTTTTGTGCTCCAGATCAGTGGTTCTCAAACTATGGGCCGCGACCCATCGTTGGGTCACGGGAGCAATTTCGGTGGGTCGAAGAGGGTGGGAAAAATTAAACTTTAGTATTTTATATACATAGTAAACAGAGGCGTAGCAAAAAATTTTTCATGGGGGGGGGTTACGACTACTTCAACTCATTTATGTGTATACGCGTGTGGGATAATGTAGTGAAGAATATACATTTTGTATGGCAAAAAATTCTCATGGGGGGCGGGTTATGACCCCCCTAACCCCCCCCTTGGCTACGCCCCTGATAGTAAACTATCCTATTTTATATAGCCTATATTGGTTACCGTTATGAAGTAGTGGGTCACGAAAAAAAAATCTACTTGAAGATTTTTTGAAGAGAAGGACAAAAAAGTTTGAGAACCACTGCTCTAGATCAAGATTTTCTCAGTTTTAGTTCAAAATGGCCCCCAGACCTTGCTTACCGTGCCACGCCGCCCTTGCTCAGAGCTTAGAACTAAAACAGATAAAATTCGTTCATATCTGTCACAGAAAAACATGTTAAAAATGATCATAAAAACAAAAACACTGAAGATCAATTTCATTAAATATGAATACTTTAAGTAGCAACTTTTTTTAAGACTTGAAAATTGAATTTTGTTTATCATTTTTGGATTTTTCTTTAACCTTCATTTAATCTCGTCATTTTTAAGCATCTTTTATTTAGACCCTCCAAGGCGTAGCTTGAAAACGAGCAAAAATATTTTTCTTCATATTGTAGCTGTTTCAATGACAAAATTAATTATACTAAAATTATAAATGAAACCTATTTGTAAAAAAATTTATTCCTTTTTTGTGTCGCAAAGAAGTTAACTTTTTGGCAGTGACTTGAAAACTGGCGACTCCCGTGAACTTTAATTTATGTTGGTCCAGAAGTTAAATGATTCATATTTAAAACATTACACACTATCAAAAGTACGAATTATCAAACATTTAATGATTTTATTATCTATCAGATTAATGAGAGACCGTAGGATTTGTGTATCATTCTGTTTTGAGAAGTGTAATAGTTATCAATATCTAATAATTATTTATATTGTTCATTTAAAAAGTTGAAGCTGTATTAGTATAATTAGTAATACTAATTATTATTTAGTTTATTTCAAATTTTGGGGTAAAAAAACATATTTCTTGTGAATAGTATTTGGTTTATATATAAGGAAAACACAGGAATAATCGATGTGTACCTGTTCTTCGTACGTGATCAAATACAGGGATCATCCGGATTAATTGTGACTTAACCCTGTCCGGAGAATCAAAATATTCGGATTTTAAAAAAGAACTTAAAATGATGATATGAGTTCATATTAAAAAGAAATCTTGCTAAAACATTTAATAATTCACTTAGTGGTTAAATAATTGGAGCAGATAAATAGAACCATTAATTAATGTGAACTTATTATGCATTTTAAGGGAAGAATTTACATACGTATTTAATGAACAATATCTAAATACATATGTACTTACATAATAGTGTACAGTTTATACATTATCACAATTTAATGCAGTTTCAGTAATCTAAAAAATATTTTCATATGTGAAAGATTTATAATTAAAGAAAATCTAAATGAAACTTGCAATTTGAATAAATTTCATGTGTTTACTTTTGTAAGCACAAAATCGAGGCATGAACGAAAAACAAAGACACATATAGTAAGAGCAAGCAGGAATCTGTTTTGGGTCTAATATGGAAACCTTTTATCTGGCTCATAGCAACAATTAGGCGACAAAATAGAGGTTGAGAAAAATTGATTTAAATATTTGCACCAGTCGGCACTGGAAATGGATTCTCTTATTAATATATCCCACAGTGTTTGTGATCTGTCAAGCCTAAATGAGGGTCATCTACCTATGGGGGGGGGCTTGGGCGGAGGACTTTTTAAGGGAGTCTAACGCATATTCACGTAACATCTGGAGAAAATCGCCCAAAACTCTAGACCACTAGGTCGACAGATAGAGCGAGGAGAAAGAATTCCGAACCTGCACACTAAGACGTTTCCCAGTGCACAGCTTTTTAATAATTCGGCCATTCCTTGGCATGATTGAATAGAAAAGAAAGACTAGAACTACTGTAAATTCACACTTCAATGTGTCCACTGCTTTTTCTTTTTAATGCTTTCTACTGGGATCACATTTCATCATGCTGTTATTCAATTTAACGAGAACTACACTCTCGTTACAAAAACTGCCCAGAATACAGATGTAGGTTTAAATGACGTTAAATTATATAAAGTATCTGTATCGGTTAAGTATCGGTATCGGCCGATACCATAACTTAAAAGTATCGGTATCGGCTATTTCTGAAAATAAATTTATAGGTAAAGTATCGGTCATCGGCAAAAATGTAGTATCGGTCGATCCCTAATAAATATAGAAAATATTGTGAAAAATAAATATAGAAAATATTTATTTTTCACGAAATTTACTCTGAAGAGTAAGTTTCTTTCGATATAAAATATAGTATATCTATACACCAGTGGCGTAGCCAGAAAATTCTCATGCGGGTGGGGGTTACGACTACTACAACTCGCATATATGTATACGTGTGTGTGATAAGAAAGTGAAGAATTTTGTATGGCAAAAAATTCCTCATGGGGAGGGGGGTGACCCTCCTAACCCTCCCCTTGGCTACGCCCCTGCTATATACATTTAAAAAACAATAAATTTAGAATCGAAGAAAAAATAGAGAATATTAAGAATATTCAAACATACTTTGTGTACCCGATTGTTAGTATAAATCGAAAATTCAACCTTCTTATCCCCAAAGAATTTTGAGTTTGAATATTATTCGCTAACTAGAATTCTTTGCAAATAACAAAAGAAAAAAGTTTGCAAAACCTAATTTATTTAATCATATTTTATTTATATTAACATACTTCATTTTAATTAGTTTAAAAAAGCCTTTGATTTTTTTCTTTTAAACTGCAGGAATCTTTTTATCGAACTTCAGCTGTAATGAGATCAGATTGTGAGGTCTATTTTATAGTTATTACAACATAATAAAAGCACTAATTGAGGGGGAAATATATGTCATCAAATGAACGATTCTGAATCGGGGAAGAATGTTTTATCTAAGTTGCACTAGTATTTATATATATATAAATGTCTGTTATACTAGATACTCATTGATGTGCTTGAATCGTCCTAGATTATACTAGATACTCATCGTTGTGATTATTGTCCTTAAACTGCTATTAAGCAATAATTTATGGTTAAATTGCTTTTCTTGCTTCTGTAAAAGAACTACAGATGCTGCATATAGTTTTTCTTTTTTTTTTTTAATAGAGAGCATTATTTCGTAAACCGGAATGACATACACTAATTTTGTTTTATTCTTGAAATATATTTACGCTCCAAAATACACTTTAAAAACCATGACTGTCTATAAAGCATAATTATTGAAATTATTGAGTGCCCTAGAAAAATAACTATCCATGCTATATACATAATTTTTGATGGTATATGTTTAAGTATCAGTGGCGGATTTCCCAATAGGCGCATGAGGCGCGCGCCTCGGGCCTCATATTTCTAAGGGGCCTCCAAATTCGGTTTTCAGAAAGAAAAAACTATATGTAAATATCTATTCAAGAGACATTGTTCATAGTTTCAGGATTGCTTCTAGAGTAGAAAGCGCTTTTGAACAATCTTTTCTTTGGTGACTCCCTTTCCTCTTCACAGCATTGGACCATAATCGAAACTAATACTTTAATACGAATACTTTTAGTTTATAAGTAACTGATGCTTTAATTCCGTATTTCATTGTAAAAATATCCAGAAACGTTCCTTGGAAATAAGGATAAGTTAGACTTACAAATACTATACAGAAAGTATACATTTCCCTTTGAAAACTTTATTGTTTCGTTCAATCCGTCACTTAACCGAATAGTGGTCTGACGACCTTAAAAAAATAATCAAAAAAAAATTCCAGTAGTGTTCCTTGAAAATAATAGGCAGCTGAGGTGCCCTAAATTCGAAGGAAAGTTGCACGAAAATACCAAGAACTTTACTGAACAATATGCAATTCAGTGGATCTTTCCTTAGCTGTTCAATAAAGTTCCTGGTATTTTCATGCAACATTCCTTGGAATTTTAGGGCCCTCAACTGTCCATTATTTCCAAGAAAAATTCCTAGATTTTTTTGCATTGTTTTAATTTGTTCATGATATTTTATCTCATAAAATACAGGTGCAGAGGGTCCCTAGGCCTTTTTCCTATCCGAAATCAATCAGTTGTGTTGGGTTGAGGGATTACGGCCAATTATCTACAAGCAGGATCTATGCCGATGGATGTGGGTGATCCCATTGGGGGTCTTTCTAAGGGATTCTAACCCCTATTAACGCTAAGTTTTGGAGGAAACCACGGAAAATTCCTAACGGTTTGGTTGGCGGACGCGACCTGGTTTTGAACCAGGCACCTTCCGTCTCCCAGTTCAGAGTTCTATGCGCTCAGCCACTGGTTAGGTCGCACTAAATCAGATTGCGGCTCATTAGCTGGTATTGCAGTAGGACATTCAAATACACCTGCTTTATAGATTGCCACCCACCCCAAATTAAAAAGTGTACAGTCTGATAAGAATATTTCTCATTTTAAAAGAGAAAAGCCTGAACCGCTTTATTCTACAGCTTGAGATTGAAAAATTTGTCAAAAATTAAATATTGAAATCTTCAAATATACCTAGAATATATAATTGTTGTTGGTTGTCACGATGTAAAAGAAATTGGAAACAATAATTTATCTTCTTTCGAAAAATCACTAAAATTAAAAATTTAAGCTATGGATAACCGATTTTATCTTTTTTTTTTTGGAATCGAAACAGTTTCGATTCCAAAACCGGGGACCGCAATGCTCCTTTTTTTTCCTGTTTTTCCTTTTTTTTTCAATTGGCTCCTTTTTTCCTATTTTTTTCTTTAAATACAGTTTCCCCTCCTATTTTCAGCCTTTTCTTCCTTTTATTCCTTTTCCCCTCTCGCTTTCCCACAGTTCTCTTTCTTTGATTTTTTTTTTTTTTTCTTTCTTTCGGTATGACGGCGCCGATAGTGCGGCCAGTGATTGGCTATTCTTATCTGTTGAGGCTATTGGGAATGAGTCCAAAGAATATAAATATCACTCGCGTGAAGAAGTCCAGCTCCCATAGGGATAATGTAAGAGCAGAAACGCGTGCATACGCGACGTTGGCGGAAACCGTTGTGGTTAAAAAAAAAACAACTTTACAGGGCTCAAATGCTGATCCGAAACTATTTGAGTTAGCTGGGAGTTATTTCCCCCCCCTTCTGTAACGAAGAAACGCTGTTTAAAATTCTTCCAATCATAGTCAGATAATGTAGACGCATGCCGGATGCGGATACATTCAAAGGTCTTGCAGATAGTTTTCCAGTAATTCCAAGTTGTTTTTTTTAAATGGATAGTTACATAAATCTTTTTTAAGTCACTATAACCCAAGCAGAGCTCATTCTAGGCGGGGTCAGCCGGCCGCTGCGCTGATGATTAAAAATTAGACATCCTCTTTTGCCCGCGAAGTTTTTTTTTTTTTTTTTTTTTTTTTTATATCTACGGAAGCTTCGTTATCCCTTTTATTTGTTCTCTTATTTGGTGGAGAGGAATTTACACAACTTTTATGCTAACGCACGCCCCTCTCTGTGGTGAAAAGGGGGGATGGAAATCAACTGTGTAAAAATTCATTCATCTACAATTTTTTTATTAATGGACCAATTTGTTTGAAATTTTGGGAATTACTTTTAAATGCAAAAATTTATTCAGAGTCCAAATTTTAAAAAGACATCTTAATTTGAACAAAAGTTAGAAATTTATTGTCAGAATTTTTTTTTTTTATTTTTTTGTGGTTTTCTTTCCGAGCTAGACTGGGGGAGAAAGATGGTGTTGAGGTTCTTATCTCTTTTCAGGCTGTTTCAATACTGCCACTTATATAGGTGACCAGCTGATTGTTAAAATCAACAAAAGAACACTTATAATAGCTGCAGATAATCCTGAATTTTTTTTGTTGTTGTTGTTGTCCATTTTCAAAAAAATTAATAAATTACTGGAATTTGTAGTGGAATATGTATTGAATAACTGGAATAGACATTTAAACCATTATATGGTAATTTTGAACAGAAGTGTTATTACTAATTTCATGCATTAACTATATTTTAATTGTTTGTACTATTGGATTAATTCTTACAAAGACAAGTGAATGATGAAAAATTAAATGAATTATTTTTAGAAATGTAATAACTTGAAAACTGAAAAAAATTAATAAAAATGAAGATTTAGGTTTAGAACAACTTAACTTTATTAAGTGTTTCTTAATTTAGTTAAACTTTTATTGGTGATTCTTAACAAGGTGATCCAATAAATAGTTTATTAAAATGTGCTTCTTATGCAAAATGCTTACTTAATTAAGCATTTTCTTGTCTGTTAGGTATGTTTGGGTGATTATTTTTGTTATAAAAAGAAAAAACCTTAAAAATCTTTTAAAGAAATATTCTTATTAACTTAACTATTTATAATTTATTTTAATAAGTTAATTAACAAAGTTACTTAAAATGTAATTCTTTTACATTACTTAGCTTTATCAGCTTAATTAATTTTATCAAATTTTTAATAAAGACTAGTAATAAATTTATTAATAAAGATTACTAATTAATTATTATTAATCAATAAAGCATTGGTTTACTCACTTTTTTAGGGGATTTTTGCAAATTAGAATTAGGATATGTACTGCCCTTTTTAAGAAACACAATGCCCTTTTAAAATAATGATGCCCTTTTTAAAACCTTTGCACCTGCCCTTTTTCTACTTAGAATGAGCTCTGAGCCCAAGCAGGTTGCACACATGTGTGCGCATATGCATATACACATGTTTATATACGCATTATGTATTTAGTTATCACGAACTATTATGGGTCTGCAGATAGTTTTGGATTATGTGCGCAGATAGTTTTTTCTTTTATCGGACTATGTTTCCAATTATAAAATCGGGTAACGATCGGCAAAACAATATTGGTGTAATTAAAGTTGACCATTGTTAAAGTTTACACTTTTGGGAAAAAATTTATTTATGAAACTTAATATATTTTAATTATTATTTTGCTATGGGGATCGCTGCTTAAACTTGTTTTAAATATAAATTCAGGAAACAATTGATGAAATAATATTGAATATTGGTTTAATCCAAATCCAGTTGTTTGAATTAACACTTTTGGGGGAAATTTTAACTTGGAGCAAGGGTTGCTTTTATTATTATTTTGTAATGAGAATCGCTGTCACAGATTGAGGAAAATGATGCAAAGAAAGCACGAATGGGCATGCGGGCATTTTTAGTAAATTTTTGCAAATTACTGAAACAATCTTTGCCTATAAATCATTCATTTTTGAAAGATCTGGAGCAGCTGCATCCGGCTCTCAGATCCTCTCAGAATGACAGCGCCATTCAAAGCTTATGTGTTTGTTTAGCACCGTTAAATTTGTCTAATGAAATTATAGACAAAACAGTTTTGGAATACCAAGCTTACAGATTAGATGATGAAGTTGATCTAATTGTAAAAAGCTTTAATGAACGTACTGATGATGACAGACAGCCAATTGACGGGTACTGGAAAGAAGTTTTCAGTCTTGTTGATAAGATGAACGGAAAAGAAAAGTATTCAAATTTATCCATTATAATCAAAAATTGCTTTTCTCTGTCGCATGCCAATTCTGATGTTGAAAGAGGTTTTTCTGTAAGTCGCAGCATTCTGTCTTATGAACGACATAATCTCTCAGAGGCTGCGATTATTGGAATTCGACAAGTTAAAGATACCATTAGGAGAAATGGTACCATTAGTAATATTGCAATTACAAAACAGCTACTTAATGCTGTGACTAAAGTATATGCTGTTTATTCACAAGAAAAAGCGATAAATAAAGCAACTGAAGACATGAAAATGAATGTTAGAAGAAGAAAAAGAAGCCAGTGAATTAAAAAGGAGAAAAGAAAGAAGAAAAAAAAAAAAAAACAGAAAATTGATGAGAAAGTAAAAGGTCTGCAGGAAGATCTCCAAGCAGTCCAGACATACCTTAAAGAAAGCAATACGAAATTACAGGATGCAATTAAGTAAACAATATTCCGAACATGAAGATCGCTACTACAGCAATTGAAATAGCAACACAAAAAGTTGAAAGTATTACAAAAGAACTAAAAGAAGCTGAAGCTGATAGAAAAATCTTGTAGACGAGACTTTACTTGTGACAACTGTATCAATTACTATTTGTGATTTTATGTTGAAAAAGATACAAGTTAATGGAATTTAAATATTAATTAAAAATTCTCGATAATTAATTTAACAAGAGCTTCATTTTTTAATTCCCGAGTGTCTTGGAAAAACATAACTAAGTAGCAATAGATGTAAACTTATTTATTTATTGTTAGCAATTAAAGAAAAATAACTGACAGAAAGTTTGTTCTTAATAGTTTCTTTTCAATAACAAAACAAAGTCTTTTGAATGAAAAAGTAACTCTTTTGTACTATCATTGTCAAGTCTCTTGAACTTGGCAATAATAGTACAAATGGTTACATTCTTATTAATAAAGAGTACCCAGTATTTCTTAAAATTTCTTTAGAAAAGATTCACAGTTAAAATTTTTAATTATGTAGTTTGTTTTGCACATATTTATAGATAGATTGATCTCCCAAAGAACAGTAAAAAGCTCCTTTTTTTTTCCTTTTTTTTCTTTTTCTTTCCTTTTTATCCTATTTTTTTTCCAAAATTTTTGCTTCTGACCCTGTCGAAACTTTCCTAGTATGCAATGATAAAAAATTGCCGACCAATAATTAAAAAGATATGAGCTGATACATGTGCGATAACACTTTTTTGGGGGGATTGGGGGGAAGATGTTTGATAGTTAAAAAAAAGTATTGAAAAATTAAAAAAAGCAATACTTAGCGTCACCGAAATTTCACATGCGTGCAAAGTTTCAGCTCAATCGGATGATAGTGGGTTAAAATTCATAGACAAATTTTGAACTGGAATGTCACACACAGTTAATTAAAAACTTAAAAAAAACAAATGATGATTAATTTAATTTTTGTTTTCAACTAAAAAATATTTATGATAACTATATTATAAATACGGCATGTATTTTATAGTCGCAGATGAAAATGCTAATGATAAACCTAGGACCGAAGCTTAAAGCATACCCATTTACCCATTATAAAGTGGAATTTATTTTTAAGTCAATAATATTTTTTGTACTTTAACTACTTAAAGTATTTTTTAAAAATTTTTATATTGTAGTTTTTTTCATTCTATTTAAAATATAGAATTATGTAAGTGTGTGTGTATATATATTATTCATACCTAATTACTCATTAGTAATAGTCTTAAACTTAGACAAGTATTGACAGTTTTTGAATAAACACAAAAATTAGACTAAACAGAAAGTTTACTTTTACTATTAAACTGCTTAGTTTTGCAGTTCCAAACGGGAAATTTATGAATATATTTAAATATTTATAAATGTATGTTCTTGAAGGAATGTTAAATTTCTGGTTCATTTTATCCAAGTAAAGAATTCTTCTGAACTTTGTGATGTCAAAGTCATGTTTCTGATCAAGTTTCCCTTGTTCTGACCTTCAAAAGTACCTGTTAAGTAGTCAAAATTTTCATGACTGAAACAAGACATATGCCAGTGGTCCACAAAAAGTAATTCGACGTAATTAAGTAACAGTGAAAAATAATCAATATAAAACTGCAGTTGCTGGGTTATACTTAGAGGTATGCTGATGTTTATTTAGTGTTAATCATGAAAAGTGAAACGTAATACAAAAATTATTGAGATAAAAAATGTTTTTTAAGATGAACAAATCTATAAACATAAAAATTATTGTAAAATTTTAATACTCCTTTTGTAGCAGGCCCTGACTATCGGACGGACACTTGGTGCACGTGTCCTGGGCACACATGAAGAAATAAGCCAAAAAATCGAGTTTAACACAATATATAGGGGCACAAAAATTGAGCCAGCAAAAGGACACAAAATCTGAAAAGTGCCCTGGGCACAAAAGTGTTATAGTGAAAGTCAGGCCCTGGTTTGTAGACACAAACTAGATATAAAAGGAATTAAAACGTTTTAAAATAATTAGTAATAATGTAAAGGAGTTAGTGATTTCTTTCTTTTTTTTTTTTTTTTTTGAGGAGGGGGCCTCAAAATTGAGTTGCGCCTCGGGCCTCTCAAGAGCAAAATCCGCCACTGTTAAGTATATAGAAATAACATATAAAATCTATTGCAATCAGTACATCTTTATGGAAGTCAGAGCACTGACAATGGACAAACAGTTCGGGAGGAATCAATTGCAGATTTACGAGTTGAATTTGCAGTGTAACGTTATAAAGTTCTTCATCAAGACACTGTAACGCTATAATCCAAGTAAAACACTACTGAATATAATTACGTGGTTTAATTAGCGAATTAAATAGTGACAATTAACAAAGCGAAGCAAACAGCGAATACAAAACAAACGAGGAACGTGCTTAGGTGTTGCGCGAGGTAGGGACCCGGGTCATCTATTATATAAATGTGAAAGTTTGTCTGTTTGTTCGTTCGTCCGGGAACTCCTCCCACACCGTTCGACAGATCGACTTGAAATTTTGCACATACATGTAAAATGACATAGAATAGACCGTAGGCTGCTTTAAAATTCTGGAAGTCCACCCGTTCCCTAATTTTTTACGATTTTTCGCAATTTTGAGGGCAGAAAGGTACTCAAATGTCCGATTTCAGCATATTCGTGAGCATAGTTAACAAAGTTAGATTTCTTTTTTATTTATTACTTTCAATAATTCAAGTGAGACTGACGTCATTTTGATGTCACGAGTGTAAAAATGCAATAAAAATCCTAATGAAGTTAACAAGTTTGGACAAAAAATTACACCACGAGCGAAATAATAAACTTCCAGAGATTATCAGATGCTGTAGAAAATAAAATAACGTGTTTTTTTTCTTTCTTTCTTTTTCTTCTTTCACTAATTCATGTTAGATATCACAACAGAGAATGATGTCATTTTGACGTCATGAGTTTAAAAATGATTTAGAAATCTAATTACATTAAAAGGCTTTGATGCAAAAATTTACTATTATAAAAATTCGAAGTATTTTGTTTAATGCACGTGTTACCCTTAGCGATTATTGAGCTCTGTGATTTTTCAGCAACCATAATTACGAAAGGAAACTTTTTTAAAATGTGGGAAATTCAAATGTCGCCACAAGATGCAAAATACTAATTAACATAATGCATAGTATTCGCTATTGGTTTGACGACGGTCGTTGTATGTATTCCCAAAAATTGTGCAATTTGTCGCAAAGTTTGGACGACTTTTAACAGTATATTATCTATATCAGATATACTTTTTTTGGGTTAAATTTAAGCAACTTAACAAGCTCTTGCAGGAAAGTTACATCATTAGCAAAATAGCTCCGGAGAATATTTGAAATACCGATTAGTTAGAATAACCCCAATAATAACTCTCTAATTAACTTTAATAAAGTTCTGTTGCAAGCGAGTTTTTCAATGTCGTATGTTTCAATGTTACTCCGTTAACAATCTACTGCTCGAAATAAGTAAACTCGACTACCCTGGTTAGAACGTGACGACATAGATTAAAAGTTGTCTGAAATTCGTAAACTCTGCAATACAATTTGACTCCCTATTCGCAATTTGAGCTATTCCAAATAGTTCCTCGAGATTGCACAGTTTGATGTTTTGACGAGCCTGAACCATGGTGGATTTAAATACTATTTAAATTGGTACAGCTTGGATGTTTTCCACCACCGCGAGATGAAATATTTTGCTGTTCTAAATACGCCAATCAGACAAGAATTATGCTTAAAAATATATGGAGATCTGTTTTAATGGAAATGCATAAATTCCAGAGAATCACCAAAAAGCAGAAAACGCATCATTGGTTTTAAATATCTAATCTCTTTCTTTAAATTGAGCATTAAAGACGGAGAAACGAAGATACATAATATAAATATAAGTAATAGATAGTATTCTCATTTTTTTCTCTTCTAGTAATAGTAGATTTGTTTGGATAATATGGATTAAAGCACAGTATACCGCGTTAATAACTATTTCGTGGAATTAAACGTGTTATATTCATTATTTTTCAACGATCGTCTTACAACTAACTAAACCATAATCCTACGTTGCGTAATATATCCCGCGGTAGTTTCAACAAAATGACTATTTGAACTTTTTGACATTTTGTTTTCGCATAGATAGTTACGATTATATTTTAGTAAAATAGTATTCATTTCCTACCGTGCGAAGAACGGGCACGCATCTAGTTATTTATAAATTTAGATTTCAGATGTAAGCTCAGTGGTGTAACGTTATCACATTGAACTGCCATTTCACGGGTTCGTGATTCGATTCCAGGGCTGAGGAAGGTTGACACTGCCTTTCCTCGAATGGGTTGTTAAATGGGGACTAAGCTTACTTAGGGCCGTATTCACCAAACTTTAAACCCTGGAGTTAACCCAGCAAAGCGAGCTACTTCGAGGGTTAGTGAGAAAATGGTATTCACAACTCCAAAATCAGGGGTTACCCCAAGAATTGACCCTGACTCCAGGTGCAGATTCTAACCCCGCAAAATCGGAGGGTTGACTCGGGTTTATAAATGGCGGATACGAGGGTTGTTTTTTATAGGTTTGGAAAATCCCAAATATTTGCTAATACTTGAATATTTTGTGCTTTAACAGACGGAAACTGCTGTGAAAACCACCCATCAAGCTATAAAAGCCGCCAAAAGTGATAAAAAATCTTAGTACAATGTTTCCAAAAACTCTCAAGAATGACTGTACTTTTTTTGCCGTAGAGACTGCAGGCGCCATCTGTCGGACTTATCTTGGTTTGCTTTTCCATTCCCTCTCTTTTCTGATTTGAACGCTTTTTTACTCATAATTATTTTTTGTGTTGAAAATAAGTAAGTAAATTCTGATCTTTCCTATTTATTTTCTTGTCTCTATTGTTCCACAGATGAGGGGCGATTTGGCCAGAGCACTGTGGATCTACTACGCCCGCGCTTTTTTTTTTTTTTTTTTTTTTTTTTTGTAAGAAGAGGCGGGATAAAAATATTTACATTGAAGAGATTAATCATTTATGTGTAAAGGATGAAAAAAAAAAAAGTGTTGTTGAGGGGTTAAACATTTTTGTCTGATTGTAGTGTACTGTACTTGGGAATAGCGAATTAACAATTTTTCACACAAATGTGAGAAGAAAAAAAATATGTTTCAGTATCATAGAATTTTTTAAAGACATACATATTCTATGTATAATATATAAAGTATCTCAAAAAGAAAAACATCAAAACTGCATAAATTAATTTTTGTGTGTTAAAAAATATGAAAATTCCTAAATTAAAAAAAGTATAACAGACATGAAATTTTATTTATAAAAAATATTGGATGTAATTTTGTATTAAATGTTTAATCAGTCTATTTTTTTAAAATTAATTTTCACATTTTAATGCGCAGTTTGCATAAAAACAAATTAAATATCATGAAGGAAGTGTGTGTGTGTGTCGTGGGAGCTGGGTTCGATCTCCCGAACATTAAACCTAGTTCACCCCCTTCATGGAATCATTACTCTTACCAATCACAGACGAGCTTTCAAAGTTGGCTGAGACAACTCCAGAGTCAAGTAACCCTGGGCGGAAATAAGTTGGTGAATACAGTTTCCGAGTTGTCTCCGAGTCAAACCGGCAATGCAGGTTTCCCAACTCTCGGATGATGGCGGGCTACTCACAGTTTGGTGAATACGGCCCTAGGAGGCTTTGTGTTATCCGTCATTCATCAACCCGCGACGAAGAAAGAGAGTATATTCCTTCACACTGCGTACCCTCTTCTCCCGGGGGCTATTTCTGATAACACACAGTTCTTTCTTTGTGCTTCTTGGAAAAACGTGAACGTGACCTTGACAACTCAGTACTCAATTGTTAGTGACCTCACCTCCCTCCTCCCTCTCCCTCCAGTATTTAACTGAAGGCTAAGTGAAAATACAAGTGTTTCTATTGGGGGGGGGGTATTCAGAGTATGAAGCATGTTAGTGTAAAAATGATACAAAAAAAAAAAAAAAAAATCAAATACTTTAAAAAAAAAAAAAATTCACTTCAGCAAAAGGCGCTCTTTCCGATGCCCACTCCTTCCTTACACCCCCTCCCACACACACACACACTCATCCAAAAAAATAAAACCCTTCAATATTGTGCGCTTTTTTCCGGGGCGCTTTTTTCCGGGTGCGCTTTTTTCCGCCCACCAAGGTGAATGCATATTTCTTAAAAATGAAAATAAAGTAATAGGAACTTCAAATGTTAAATTTAGTGAGAGAATTAAGTGTGTGGAAGCCGAACTGGAACCCAGTAAGAGTAATAAAAGATTTGTATATTTTCAAAAAAATGATATGGATTTAACCAGTCTTGAGCAAACGCATGGTGAAATCACCCTCTCCCCAGATGAAAACATCATTTGGATTAGACGTGCTGTTCCACTAAAGGATGGAACACGAGTTGATATTTATTATAACATTGAAGGTAAAAATATGCGTTTAAGATCTGGTAATGAGGTAGAGAAATACTGTAAAGCGCATAACATTAAATTTGATAGTAATCTGTTTGATTTTAGTGGTAAGAACACTTATTCAGGAAAAGTGGCAGATCAAATAAATTTAGATGAAACAACGGACAATTGTCAACCCGAAGCGCTTAATATAGAAATAAAAATTCCCAGTAATCATAATGAATGTATGTCGTCTGCGGAAGTCGAAAAATGGCAGTGTGCCATGGCCGAAGAATTAAAGATGATGCATGCGCGTAATGTGTGGGAACTAGTCCCTAAACCTGATAATAAAAAGATTATAGGGAACCTCTGGGTATGTAATTTAAAATGTGATGAAAATAATAGGATAGTAAAATATAAGGCCAGACTTGTAGCGCAAGGATTCGCGCAATATAGAAACGACACATATGACGAAGTTTTTAGTCCGGTAGTTAATTTTTCATTAATTAGACTATTCTTTTCAATTCTTGTATGTTTCTTTAATTGGTGTTACTGTCAAATCGATATTAAATGTGCGTATTTATATGCACCTCTACAGGAAGAAGTTTATATGTATCAGCCACAGGGATTCAAAGATCCCAACCATCCTGATCACGTTTGCCTACTTAAAAGAGCTTTGTATGGTTTACGGCAGAGCGGTAAAGAATGGTTTTGTGAACTTGACCGAACACTAGAAAAATTAAAATTTAAAAGACTAGAATGGAGTAATTGTACATACGTATATAGTGATAATGTTGTTCTTCTCATGTCTCTCGATGACATTTTAATTTTTGGAAAAACATTGGACTGCGTCAACCACATTGTAAGTTTGTTTAAAAATGAATTTGACATCACTGTTTTGGGAAAAACAAAAATGCTTCTAGGAATTGAATTTGAAGAAAAGTTTGGAAAGGTATTGTAACGTATCGCCCCGTTCAGAAGCTGAAGGAAGGCAGCCGCACATAACCATGCAGTTTGCTTAACTTTATTTAGTTTATATTCTTGGTTAACATGGATGAATTTTACACACAGACGACACAAAAATACACATATTTACAATTTCAATAACCGAGCGAACGCCTTCGGTATCACAAGGGAAAATTTCCTCGGAGCCCATCCTCTCAGCGTCCTTTTCTCTCTGCTGCTCGAGAGGGACTCTCTCTCTCTTTGGGGGTTGCCAGTAACTTTTTACTTTCTTGGCGGTGTCCGTTACAACCCCTCCTTCCATTAAAGGTTGGCTTTCCCGATATACAAGGGAAAACAATGAAAAAAAGTTTATGTACAGTATGTAATAATTCGTTCTTAGTTCGTGTGCACATTATACTTTCACACTTTATAGTTCACAGTTTAGTACGTTATACTTCACAGTTCAAGTTTGAAAAAAAAAAACTGTAATTAAGTTCGCACTTCAAATCTGAGAACTTTATATCGAGTTCTCATTTCAGTGTAGATACGTTAAAGAGTCCACAGTTCAAGTTTGAAAATAACTGTAATTGAGTTCTCATTTCAGTGTAGATACCTTAACGAGTCCTCCACCCATTACCAGGCCATAATAATTTTAGGTAAATATACAGATAAGTTCACACATATAATAGTACAATCAATGAGGATGATATAAAAATATCCACCCAGTTAAATGGTATTTGTTATACTGAAAACATTTTTCTTTTTCTCTCCAAAATTTGAATAAAGCACAAATTTAACACACAATAGTTACACAACGTTAGACACAATAATTACACAAATTTAAACACAATAATTACACTCTTAAAATCAAAAACATTTTTATGACCTTGGTTTTCTAAGTGGCATATTTGGGATTTCGACTTAAACAGTCAACATTTGAGTTTTCTTTTCCTCTTTTATGTTTAATTGAAAAATTAAAAGCTTGCAAGGCTAACGCCCAGCGAATTAATCGTGGATTATTGCCGGAATTTCTTTGCAACCACACAAGTGGGTTGTGATCCGTCTGGATACAAAATTCTGTCTGTCCATCTATATACCCTTTAAGCTTCTTAATGCCATATAAGATGGCCGCACACTCTTTTTCAGTGGTAGAGTACTTCTTTTCAGTTGGAGTAAATTTTTTGCTAAGGTACAATAAGGTAAGGTAAGGTTGGATGTTCCTCCCCATTTTCATCCGTTTGTGACAAAATAACCCCGTATCCTAAATCCGATGCATCTGTTTGCAATATGAATGGTTTTAAAAAGTTTGGCGCGTGCAAGAGAGGTTTATTAGTGAGTTTTTCTTTAAGTAAATTAAATGAAGCAGTGCATTCCTCATTCCAGGTAATTTTACCTTTCTTGTTTTTCCCTTTCAACAAATCTGTTAGAGGCGCAGTTATTACAGAAAACATTGGAATATATATTGTCTGTAATAGCCTGCTAATCCCAAGAAAGCCCTGATTTCAGTTTTTGTTGTTAGGACCGGAAAAGATTGTATAGCCTTTATTTTGAGTTCAGCTGGTGAACGTTTTCCACGTCCTACAACGTGTCCAAGGTATTGTACCTCTTCTTGAGCAAATCTACACTTGGCAGGTTTTATAGTTAAATTAGCCCTTTTTATCCGTTCCAAAACCTCCTGCAAATGTCCTAAATGTTCATCCCAGGTCTGAGAAAAGATCGCGATGTCATCTAAATATGGAATCGCATAACTGTCGCACCCTTTCAAAATTTCACTCATCAGTTTACTAAAGTAATACGGTGCATTTTTAAGACCAAATGGCATACGTAGTGGTCTATATACACCAAAGTTTGTGGCAAAAGCCGCAATTTTCTGAGCTCTTGGGCTCAACGGAATCTGCCAGTAGCCCTTTGTCAAATCGATTAAAGTGATATATGTAGCTGCTGCAACTGTTTCAACTCGCTGTTCTATATTCGGAATGGGATAAAACTGAGTGCGTGTTATTTCATTTAATTTTCTGTAATCAATGCAGGGCCTAGGGTCCCTATTTGGCATCTCTACGAGGATCATTGGAGAAACGTATTCGGAGTCTCCCAGTTCAATTACATTATATTGTATCATTTTTTTAATTTCTGCTTTTAACAACTCGTTTTGTCTAATTGTCATTCTATAAGGATTTTGCTGAATAGGCTTATCACTGGTTAATTCAATATCATGTTGAACTAAGTGTGTCTTGCTGGGCATGTTTGAAAAGATATTAATATATTTTAGTAACAAATTTCTTAACTCGATAATTTGGTCATCGTTGAGTGTTTCTTTCAAATGATTTATTTCTACTATTTCGTTAAAATCAAAGACTTTAGGATCAACTAACATGTAAGGAAAATCCCCATCTAACTCTGGTGTGTCTAAGGACTCATTATTTTCGCCTAATGTCACTAAATTTAAAATTTCGGGCCTTCTGTAATACGGCTTCATCATGTTTACATGATAAACCTTGTTTATCTCTTGGTTCCCTTCGAAACTGACGACATAATTTGTCTCGGATAATTTCTTTTCAATTTTACCTGGTCCCTTCCATTGAAGTGCTAATTTATGTGCCTGATTTATTGTTAGAACTAACACGGAATCTCCTTCGTGAAATTCTCTTTTTATGGCATTACGGTCATACCATTTCTTTCTTTTGTCTCGCATCTCTTCCATTTTTTCTTTTGCTAGCTCCTTACTCTTTTTTAATCGATTTATCAGTTCGAACACATACTCAACTACAGCATTCCCTTCTTCTGGGGGCTCTAACCATTTTTCGTATAATAACACATTAGGGGTTCTAAGGTTATTGCCATATACAAGTTCTGCAGGACTGAAGACTGTACTTTCGTGAGTGACAGTCCTTAAAGCAAAAAGAGCAATTGGTATTTGAGTTTCCCAATTAGGAGCAGCTTCGATGCATAAAACTTTCAATATCCTTTTCACAGATCGGTGAAACCTTTCAACTGGATTAGTCTGTGGGTGATAAATAGAACTTCGAAGGATTTTTATCCCAAATTTCTCTAAAAATCCAACCGTTAGAACACTCATAAAGGATCTCCCTTGGTCCGTCTGAATTTCTTTTGGGAAACCCATCCTGCTGAAAATCAACAAAAGTGCATCGACCACCGATTTAGAAGTTATATCTGGGACAGGGATAGCGTCAGGAAATTTAGACCCTAAACAAATTACAGTTATGAGGTATCTATTCCCTTGAGTTGATGTTGGTAAAGGACCACAAGCATCAACATTTATTTTGCTAAAAACTTCCGAAATAATGGGTACACTCATTAGGGGTGCTTTCTTTTTGTCAGTCGCCTTTCCAACACGCTGACATGGACAGTAGCGGATCCAGGGGAGGGGCTAGGGGGCTTCAGCCCCCCCCCAAAAGAGATTGCTCAAGGGTAACATTCTGCTTTATTATAAACTTTAAATAGATAAAATGATCATATTTTATTACTTAGCCCCTCCCAAAAGCCTAATACATTGGTTTAGAGTAAAATTTTGATTTATAGTACATTTTAATTGGGTGAAATAAGCTTTTTAAAAAATTTAGCCCCTCCCAAAAAAAAAATTCTGGATCCGCCACTGGACATGGATCACAAGTTTTCACATATTCTTCTATTTCTTTATAACAATTTGGCCAGTAGAAGTGCCTCACTAACTTATCTTTTGTCTTAAGAATTCCTAAGTGGCCTGAAATGTCATCATGGCATAAATTTTTAATTTGCTCCCTGAGAGTTTCCGGAACAACAATCAGGTTTTGCTCATCACCAAATTTATTTAATTTCGTCTTAACTAAAATTCCATTTTGGATTTTAAAATCAGCCTTGTCACCCTCCGGTTTTACTGACTCAAATAACGGTACTAATTCTTTACTCTTCCTCTGCTCATTAATAAAAGACTGAGAATCCATTTGAAATATATTATCTAGGGTAGTATTGGAATCTACCTGAGGTAAAATGTCGATATTCTCTAAGTTATCGTCCTCATTATTTCCCTCCAATGGAACGTCAGGCTCCTCAATGACTAACTTTTCGTCTGATGGACTTTTATCATCTTTCAGCTGTCGCCTTTGAGACCGAGTCAAGACAGCATTAACACTCTCAGTACTTAATGGGACATTTTCTCTACTTTGCTCTAAGAGAGCCGAAGTTTGATTCCCTAAAATATACCGCCCTTGATCCAACTTGTTCGCAATTACAACTGCCTTGGTGGTTATTGTACCTAATTCGCATTCTACGTCTACTTCAGCAACGGGTAAACAAGTCATATGGTCATCGAAAATATGCTGAACCCAAACGTGTTTCCCGGTCATTCTGTTTTTGTCAACATATTTTTGACAGACAACGTCTACTGTGGCTCCGGTATCGCGGAGAATGGGCATCTCAAATCCATTAACTTTCCCGTTTACAGTGAAGGGATCTAATAAATTTTTTTCAGATTTTTGTCCAATTCTATATACTTCCAATTTTTGAATTCTTAAATTGGGGTACTGAGGTTGTAAGTGGTCGTAAGAGCCACATTCAAAACAGCTGAGCTTTTTCTTATGCTCAAAGTTTACACCCGTTTTCCTTGCAAAGGTACGCCCGTCATTTTCTTTCTTAGAAATTCCGTTTGAGGGCTTTTTGCTAACATTACCATTGTTGAAATTCTTTACTGGTTTACTATTTCCCTTAACTGAAGATTCTCCTAACTTACTCTTTCTCATTATGGTTTTCTTAGCATCCTCAAATTCCTCAACTTTCCTTACCAGTTCTTTAGGGGAAGTAATTCTAGACCACTCATCCAAAAAGTGTTCCTTAAAATCGTTTGGCACTCGCCTTTTAATCTGGTCTACCAACATTAGATCTTTGAGTTGTTCGAATGTTTTAATTTCAAGGCCTGTTAGCCACCCCTCTAAAAAAGTGTTTAACTCGTGATAAAAATCTTGCCAAGTAGAATCGGGATTTTTTTTAGATTTTACCAGCATTTGCCGAAATTTTTCCGCGCTGAATTTAAATCTGTTAAGCAACAACGTTCTAACATATTGGTAATCCTGAGTTTCTTTCTTCGGTTCTCGCACTATTACATTATTTATCTCCGCTGGTAAGGTACTAATTAAGTAAGAAACCCATCTCTCTTTAGGTATCTGCATCAATTTAGCTTACCTCTCAAAAAGTTCCAGGAATAAACTTATATCATCGGTTTTTAAATTAAATTTTGGCATTAGTTTTTGAAAATTTTGACTATAATTGGAATCTACCACAGCCGCGGATACTGTTGTTTCGACCCCCTGTTTTGCTTTTAAACACTCAAGTTCTAATTTTTGCCTTTCCAATTGAATTTCTCCATCTTTAATTTGCTTTTCCATTTCTAATTTTTGCCTCTGCAATTCCTATTTTGTTTTTCCATTTCCTCTTTGTCTAATCTTTCTTTCAACGTGCTATCTAATAGATTTCTCACAAATTCTTCCTCATAGTTTTTACTACCAAGGATTAATTGTTTTAATTCGATTACACGTAGATCTTCAGTAGCCTGTTCACAAAGTTCTAAGGCTACCGAAATTAAATCCGATTTTAATCTCTTCCCTAAATACGACATTTTCAAAAAAAATATCTAAGTAACAGCTCAAAGCAAAAGAACATACAATAAATATAAGGGATAAAAAAAAAATGTCTAACACCTAATCACTAAAGCAAATTTCTACAGTGCGATAAAAAAAAAAAGAGGAAAAGCAAGCTCGTTAAATTCTTCTACCATACCATCAAAACACAGCAATGACTCATAGCATTTTTTTTTTTCTTTTTCTGAAAGCTTCGCAGATTCAGGGAAAACGCGAAGAAACAGCATAAACAACAAATGAGTCAGGCTCAAGTGTCCGCTCGGACACCTGCACAGTGTGAAGCGGGGAATCCTGCAATGCCCTCTTATCTCCGTTCATAGAGGGAGAAGTAGTTCAAAACAAAATATAAACACACGTACTATAAAACTGTTCGCTGGTGCAAATACTAGGAAGTTATGTTTTGTGCACATAAAAATAAGGGATTTACACTAATATTATCTCTGATGAGAATTTAAAAACACTGTTATGCATAATATATAATACTTCTAGTTATTTAACTCTGATGAGAAAAATACTATGAATTTTCCAATGGCTGGAAATATATAAACATATACTTTCAAGGCGAAAGTTTGAAACCAACAAAATTAATAATACTAACACTGGTGCGCATAAAATAATAATATTTCAAATTCACAATAAACTCTCTTGAGAATTGTTCTCATGAATTTCCCATGGGTGGAAATATATAAAACATATACTTTCAGGACGAAAGTTTGAAATTAATAATTTAATAATACTAACACTGTTGTGCATAAAATAATATTTCAAAGACACAATAAACTCTGGTAAGAATTGTTCTCATGAATTTCCAATGGCTGGAAATACATAAACGTATACTTTCAGGACGAAAGTTTGAAATAAACAGAATTAATAATATTAACACTGGTGTGCATAAAAAAATAATATTTCAAGTACATAATAAACTTTGGTGAGAAATGTTCTCATGCCTTTCCAATGGTTGGAAGCATATCTTACTAATGTACTTAATCTATTAAGGCAGCAAAACCTATACTTTCAGGACGAAAGTTTTAATTCCATAAAAATTATTTTCCTCAGGATGAGAAATTCGATGCTCGTACACTGGCGTGTACATAAATAAAATAATTCACAGTAAAATATTATACTCTGGTGAGTATATGGACTTAATACACTTCTAATGGTTAGATCCTTACTTTTAATAACATTAGAGCTATTAAAAAGCAATATTCCGCATGTATAATACAATACAGGATGCAAATTATAAAACAACAGAACCTGTATTCTCAGGGTGAGAACTACAAGATACTCTTATAGAAATTTTTAATTTTTCCCTTTGGCCTGGCTATGGTAAAAGGTGGAGAACATACCTGACCTTGATACCCTTGCATTCATGGTATCTCGGTGGAACCTCCAATTTTTCATCATCTATCGTCTGTAACGTATCGCCCCGTTCAGAAGCTGAAGGAAGGCAGCCGCACACAACCATGTAGTTTGCTTAACTTTATTTAGTTTATATTCTTGGTTAACATGGATGAATTTTACACACAGACGACACAAAAATACACATATTTACAATTTCAATAACCGAGTGAACGCCTTCGGTATCACAAGGGAAAATTTTCTTGGAGCCCATCCTCTCAGCGTCCTTTTCTCTCTGCTGCTCGAGAGGGACTCTCTCTCTCTTTGGGGGTTGCCAGTAACTTTTTACTTTCTTGGCGGTGTCCGTTACAGTATACATACACCAACACAAGTACATAGATAAAATTTGCGAACAATACAAAAGTTTTAATTTTCCACTATCAACTCTCCCCATTGTTAAAGGCTGTATCCTGTCAAAGATGGACAGTCCTGCATCAGAATCGGAAAGAAATGAAATGTTAAAGTTACCATATAGAAACGTTGTGGGATGTTTGTCGTATCTCGCGAATCGTAAGAGACCAGACCTTTGTTATGCTGTAAATATTTTGGCACAATTCCAAGAAAACCCTGGTGTAATAGAGATGGGCGGTTCGACTCATTTTACTGATTCGAATCTCAACTCACTCACTACTTCGATGATTCGAATCAGTGATTCGAATCTTGAATCAATAAAACAACTAAAGAAATTTTCCCTCTCTCTGCGCCGAAAGCCGTACTATTTAAACACCCTTCACCCATTCATCGGGTTTCTTCTCCGCTGAGTTCTCGGGCAGCTATAAATTTATAGCATCTCTCTCTCCTTGCTCGAGTAAAACTAGTGTTTAAACTGCCCGAAATGAAAATACAGGGGAGCTTCGTATGACCCCCTGGGCCTGTAAGATTACAAGGTTAAGTTTGGTGTCAAAGTATTCGAAATTTTATGTATCGATGGGGGTCTACGTCTAGGGGGGGTCGAGAATCAATAAAAACGCGCTCCGATGGATAGTTTCCGAGATATACGTTAATTAATTATGGTAATTAGACTAATTAACCATGATTGAGGCTTAAAAGGACTGCAAACATGTAGAAATTGGCTCTGGGATGGTTTCCAGACTTTGGAGATGCCGCCGGAGGAGGCTAGTGTTTAAAATGCCCAAGTTGAAAATATAGGGGAGCTTCGTATGACCCCCTGGGCCTGTAAGATTAAAAGGTTAAGTTTGGTGTCAAAGCATTCGAAATTTTAAGTATCGGTGGAGTGTTGAGTCTTGGGGGGTCGAGAATCAATAAAAACGCGCTCCGTGGATAGTTTCCGAGATATACGTTAATTAATTATGGTAATTAGACTAATAAACCATGGAGCTGTTTTTTCCGCTATCCGGCATCGTCATCAACGGAGAGAAAGCAGTAGCAAAAGCATCACAAGCTGGTATTGATCTCAGGATTTTCTTATCGCCGGCCTCAGAGGCGTAGCCAAGGGAGGGGGGTTAGGGGCGTCATAACGAGGAAGTCCATGAGGAATTTTTTGTCATACAAAATGTATATTCTTCACTACATTATCACACACACGTATACATATATATGAGTTGCAATAGTCATAACCCCCCCCCCCCATGAAAAATTTCTGGCTACGCCCCTGACCGGCCTGTATTTTTGACCTTTATCGAATTCGAGATTTCACTGAAATGAAAATGGGAATATCGGATATTTGATGTTGAAATAAAACCGATATGTCGATATGTATCGATTTTTGGCCCAGTCCTACTGAGGGGCTGCTGCCCCCCCCCCCCAAAAAAATGGGACCCTTTACTTAGCTTACAATTGAACTTTATCTTTAAATTTGATACCCAGACCACCCCGAAATAAAATCCTGGCTACTCCACTGTCAATAACACTAACTACGCCACTGCTTTAGACCCTATTTTGTATTTCTCTGAATTACGAAAGAAAATAAAATCGTTCCCCTTAAACGAAAAACAAAGTAAAAAAAAATATCTTAAACGAAATCTGCAGCAATAAAGCGAAATGTTATTTTGCTTACTACAAAGTCCTTTTGTGAGAGCGCTTAATACCGCCCCTGTATCCTTCATTAAAAGTGACAAGCACAATCCTAACTTTATTTCATTCTATTTCCCTTCACATGAAAACCCGCCACCATGTAAACTTAACGTTCCGTTTTTTTTTTTTTTTTAGGGTGGGGGCAGGGGGACATATATTGAAGTTAAAAGTAGAAAAGAGATGTTTCATTAAATTTTAAACAAATATTAAATCAGCCAGACAAGTTGGAAGGAGGGAGTCCCCCCGAGGGAAAAAGGTTTAAACAACTTTGAGACACCCCCCACCCCCCGCTCTTCCACTACCATTGGCGTAAATTGGCATGTAATATTTGGATGGGGTGACAAAATGTTTCCGATTGTATAAAATATCATTATTATAAATAACTCTGATACTTGAATTTTCTTAATTTTTTTTTCGGGGGGAGGGGGGGGTTGACCCCTCTTGCCCTTAGGAAGTAACGCCTATGCCCAGAGGCGCCGACTTTACAAAATTTCTGTGGGTGCCCTAAAAGTCCGTGGGGGGGGGGGGGTAACAAAATGTTGAAAGTCGCACAAGGTGGTTTGTAATTTTTGATAAAGGATCGCTAAGTTTGGTGCCAAAACGTGACAATTTATTTTAAAGGGGGAGTACAGTTGGAATGTACTTGGCTAAGATTGTAAAATAGTTTTAGTAGGTGATTTTAAGATAGATTTCGATTCCGAAGATGGGTTTTTATGGAACAAAGAAGAAAAATACGGCACACTCATGAATAACGATACACTTTCCAACCTTATGGAATCTTTTCCTATAACTATTTGCTTCCTTGCTCGTAACAACTCAATCATTTGACTTTTCGTGCACATTTTTACCAGTGGGAAATGGGTAATACAAATAGTCATTTTAGCTCCACATAAAATATCCAATATCTGAGGGTATAGATCGAAGAAACGATATCTGTCTCACGGTTTTGGTACACAAATTAAAATAAACTAACTGCACCAAGGATTCGAAAAAATTCAGGATAATTCTTTACAAGCTGCACTACACACTGCAATAAATGCGAAAACTTTCATGAAACTTTCAGAAAAAAATCTTAAATGTGGAACTGCACAGCAAAATATTTCTAAGAGTGGCCATACTGCAAAAAAATTTCGTTTATTCGGGTGTCTAGTAGAGCTTGTGAACCTACATCCTAAAAATTGTGAAGTGCTTGAGATAATTAGTTTTCTTTTTTGTATTTATATACCAAAATTGCATGTTTTTTCCCAGCGCTGAAGGTGACATTCAAAGTTTAATTTAAATGAATAGTGTGAATTTTGGTATCCGATTATCTGTACTACGGTGAAGCAACGCTGGGCATAGAATGAAAGTCTCCACCGTTTTGTGTCTTAGTAACGATAACAGCAAAGCAGTTAAAATCAAGATTCTTTTTAAAGTAATGAAGTATTTCTGATGAAATACCCTTCTTTTAGAAAAATCTGCTTGTGCTGGAGTCACCTTAAATTTGTTTGCCTTACGCAAATTCTCTGTCAAAATTCGAGAATTCCTGGGCGCACACCCCCTTTGCCCTTGTAATAAATCAGACCCGAAAGAGGTGTATTACACTATTTCACTTTTTTTTTTTTACTTTTAGCTATAGAATTTTGATTGGTTTTAACTAATCATTATAAATTTCAAAGCAAAAGAAAAGTGTATTGGGGGGGGGGGAACATGCAACAATAATATCACAATCGGTCAAATTTCTTGTCATGCAAATGGAAATTTTGTATAAAAAGTGATTCAGTTTTCGAATGTAACAATTCACAATCAATGTTATTCTTGTTTAATCTCTCTCATCCCTGTGTGAAATCCCAAGAGTTTTCAAAAAATGTTATTCATAGTATTGTTTCTCAGCTCATTCATTTCCTGTATTTTTTTTTTTTTACATTTTTGTACCCCTGTAAACAGCTGCAGCTAAGCCTTAACTATTTTCTTTTCTTTTTTTCCCCCAACAAATTAAAAAAATTACAAACATTATACCTTTAAAATTAAACTAGATAATTTCCTCAGAATGAATTAATGCAACGTTTTCTATATTGAAATGTGTGTAGGACCACATAAAAAAGATTGGTAACTATTTAAATGCAAACAGAAAGATAAAGCAGAACAAAAAAAGTTGTTTATCTTAGAGTTAATAATTATTCAAAAAGTATTTTTAATTGTAGGCCATATAACATCCAGGCATGATTTTGAGCATCCTCCTGAAGTAGAGCTATTTTACCCTCTACCATTATGTGTTCAAATTTGCAAAATTACGAGAGACATACCTTTCAGTAATGTGTGTTCATGCGCCCATGATTTCAGTATAATTTTACAAAAACAGCATTGGGCTAGATCAAAGCAAATAGTACCTAATTCCGCTTTGTTAAACAAGAACAAAAATTGAACAAAATATTCGCAGAAAATGAAACGGAAGGCATCTCGAAATGTTAGTGTGTACGACAGTCTGTTCCATCCTTTTCAATAAATAACTGAGCACTAAAATCATTCAAAAATAAGAAAAGGAAATTGAGACTTTAGAAGAAAGTGACAAACCTTTATACCTTAGAAACCTCGCCTCAGTCTCATTCAATTAACACCAAAGCGCCGACACTTTTTGATGAATGGGCATCTTTTTTTGTTCCAGAGACATACAAAGTGTTGTATATTAGGTGCTTGTAAACAGACAGATCTTGATGTTCTCTATTTACAATAAAAACAATTAAACCTACTCACTTCGGAATCCTGAAGTAATATTATTAGAACTATCTCAAAACATTTCCATAATGGGAATGTCTTTCACCTAACTCCTGTGTTATCTTTCCTGCGTGAACTTCTGATTGTAGCCAGCGGTTTTGTCTCAAATTCCCCGTTTTCCGGTACTCTTGGGCTAACATAGTATCATTGTATTCATGCATTTTCCCATGGAAAATGAGGATTCTGGGATGAGGTCTGTTTGTGTGGGTCAGAAAGGGGGGGGGCACAGTGGGCAAAGGCATTGCCTGTGGGGCTGTAGGGAGTCGTATTGTGAAAAAGCTTTGAATTTTAGAAAGACATTGTTTCCGTGGGCGCCAGATAGGAAGGCAAGTGGCAGTGGGGGATTGAGATTTGAGCCCGCCTAGTATAGTAAACATTTTTACAGCATACTGAACTTCTAAGTATTATTTTCGTGCTAAAATGTCTGAAAGTTAAGATGACCCCCATACACCTCTAAATTAGTACTCTTATGAGAAACTATTATAATAATTATTATTATTTTAAGTAGACAAAAATATTACCTGTTTGGATTCCTTTTTTTTTTCCATGCACTTTTTGAAATTTTAGAGTATGTGCTAAGTTACTTACTTATTGGAATTTTATTATAATTACTCCAGTTCCGAGGCACATAAGGGTGTATGCAGAAGAAGCAAAATCTGCATAACGGTCTTAATACACAAATTAAAGTAGACTATCGCACCAAGGATTCTAAAAATTTAGGATGATTCTTTATAAGCTGCACTACATACCGAAATAAAGAATAACACTTCTTTAAAATTTTCGATTTTTAAGAATTTTTTCTAAAAGTTTCGTAAATGATACAGGTTTATTGTTTATTTCAGTGTATAGTGCAGTTTCTAAAACATACATCCTAAAAATTTGAAATATTTGACATAATTAATTTTTTTTGAATCTATGTACCAAAATTTCATGTTTTTTTTTTTTGTTTTTTGTTTTTTTTTTTTCCCCGAACTACAGCGATAAGCTGAAAGTAGCTGTCATTCAGTTGCCTTTAAACAGGGTTTAATTTCTATCCAAAAAAGTGCAAGAGCCCTGATTTTTTGTATTGCAATTTACAAAATTAATTACCTAATTTAAGGTATTATTAAGTTAATTTTTGTTACCTCTGTCTTAGTTTGCGATGTAATAAAATTAATATCAACAGAAACAATTACGATGGTAATTAAAAATTTAAATTTAGTGTAAAATTTCCCCGAGAAAAAAGAAGTAGTGGAGCTGTGCTCCCTCCTATGCAAATTAAGCACTTCCTTTAAATACATGCAAGTATTTAGCAAACACGAAAACTTTTCTGTGGGTGGTTAAGATCTGACATACTACATAAAAAAAACAACTGTCCCTCACTAAAATTTTATTTTCGAATTATGCAGTAGCAAAGCACTCGTCGTCATCAGTGGCGTGACTATACCGTTAGGGCCCGTAATGAATTCATAGGATAGGGTCCTTCCTCATTGTACAGAATCTCAACCAACATGTTGCAGTTCACTTTTTCTAGCTTTCTATTTGGGAAAGGCTCCCCCTCCGTCCGGGGGACCGTGGCTTTTGCCCGTTCTACCGCCCTATAGTTACGCCAGTGATTGTCTCATCGAAGTTTCTCATGCGCATCTAAATTATAAAGGACATGGGTGCTCATATAGGGAAGTAGGTGGGGGCTCGGGTCCCTCCCTCTAGCCATCGGTATAGTGAACATTTTTATATTAGCTAACCTTTTTTTCACTATTTCAGTACTAAAATGTTTGAAAGCGCGATTGCCGATGACCTTACAAATGCCAGAAATAACCCCTCCCCCCCTCGTCTTAAAGTACTCATATGGACATCCATGCCGAAGCACCCACATACATTTGGCCTCATTAAAGATTTTCTTTTAAACTTTTAAAATATCACACAACTAATAAGCAAATAAAGCATTTTAGTACTGAAATAATGCAAAAAGTTCCGTATGCTTTACAAATATTCATATTACGTAATGGCATAATTGGGGCGGGGGAGGTGAAACCCTCCTTGAGTGTACATCACTGTGTTGGGGTTATCAGATGATTGCTGGTGCTCAGCATCCAGCGCAATTTTTTTTACAAGCCCGAAGCACCCACATAAACGTCTTTTCCTAGCCCTTTCTGGGAACTTCAAATTATGACTTGGCACTAAAATTTCTGTGGGTGCTTGAGCCCCGGAGCACCCACGTAGTCGGCGCCACTGCCTATGCCCCCCGCCAAAAGCAAACGATGTTCGACCCACTCCACACCCACAGACAGATAAAACTTTAAATCTGACCACCAACCAAGAAATGAAACACCAAAGATTCGAAAAAAAAACTTCAATTAAATGAAACATCCTTTCAACTCTTTTCGACTCCTTTCGACTCTGAGTAGATAGAAGATTCGAAAAACTAACGAATCTCAATGATCGTATACAATCACCGAAACAGAGCGAAACACTGAATAAGTAAAGATTCGTTGCTGCACCAACTCAGTGACCAACTCACCCACACCCACTCATTTACTGTTTCAAATCATCTATCGACTCAGAGTCGTAAAGAGTTGAAAGAGTAAGGGAAAATCTCTGGGAACGGCAAAGGGAAAATAAGTTTTCCTTCCCTTCGCACTTGGAATGTATTTCCCTTGAGGGCTTGAGATTCGAATCAGTAGAGAGGGAGTGTAAAGACTGAGCCACTCAGTACCAAGATTCGAATCACTGATTCGACTCATCGAATCATTGGCCATCTCTACGGTGTAAAGCATTGGAATGCATTATTGCGATTATTGGGTTATGTTCTCAATATACAAGAGATTATAAACTTAATTTGTCAGATGTAACTAATGTAGAAATTAACTGTTATTGTGATTCAGACTTCGCATCCAATAGAGATGACCGCATTTCTATGGGCGAGATATTGCTGTTCATGAGTAATGCGCCCGTAATTTGGCGTACGTTCAAACAAAAGTTTGTAAGTCTTTCTACCGTGGAATCGGAATTTGTTACTTTAACGGAAGCTTCTAAAGAGGTTAGTTGGATAAAACACATCTTAGATGAATGTAATGAATTGGGAATTGCTGAATTACAATTAAAAGACAATAAGATATTTTGTGACGATGAGGCCGCGATTAGATATGCAAAATCGCCTATTGAGAATATTCGATCTAAGCACATTGACATAAAACTGCACTTTATAAGGGATTTAGTAAATGATGGACTTTTTGAACTTAGATATGTTCATAGTAAAAAGAACTTAGCTGATGTATTCACGAAGCCACTCCACAAACATGGACTGAATAAGTTTTGTGAGATTATATTTGAACGAAGTGTATAATATATTGTTTTCTTGCATAGGAATATTTATGGTTTGTGTTAAGAAAAAAAATTAATATGTATTTGTAAATAATTCTGCAGAATACGTCTAAGGTTTATTGTATTGTATTGCATTGCATCGTTTAATATATATATGTACTAAAATGTTTTGAATTTAAATGTGTAAAGGTTTTGGGAAAGTAATTGTGAATTTTTCATGTTTTGATAATGTACTTTTTTTTTGCTGCGCTCACGGTGCATGAGAGGGGGCCGCTTGCTATCCTCCCGCGCGTTTGTTTCCCCTCTCCGGCGTTCGCTGAAGATCGTCGGCGACTTCACTCGCCGCGTGACGTCACGTTTTCTCCCGCGGTTCTTCTTTTCGGTTTGCTCATGAGCCGTGATCGCCGCAGCATATCTCCATAGTAACGGAGACATTTTGTTTCTGATTGGCCGGTCAGAACTTTGTTTTATGCAAATTAACTGTTGCACATGTGAATTGTAATGTAATGTACGTATATAATGTGGTTCCTATTGCCTGCGTGTATTGCATGCCTATTCGATTCTAGCTTCTGTATCTTCTGTGTATGCTAGTCCTGTAAGACGCTCAGCGATTGTGAATTTGTTTAAACTTTACGATGTTTCCTTTAAATTTAAAAGAATTTTTAGTTTCTTAATGATGTCTAATCATTTCAAGTGTTAAATCACCACTGCTGGCAAAATGCGAATAATTTCTGCTAAGACAAACCACAGATGGAACAGATGAAATAATTAATTTGCGACAACTCCGTTACGCCGCGGAAGTTATACATATTTTTAGAAAGTGATTGAATCAACCTTTCAAGTATTGAGCTACTCTGGGACGATTCCCAGATGAAATTTCTCGCTTTAGAACCGTTGGCATTTATCATCTTCCTCTGCAAACCACAGATGGAACAGATGAAACAATCTATACTTGAAAGGTTGATTCAATCACTTTCTAAAAATATGTATAACTTCCGCAGCGTAACGGAGTTGTTGCCAATTAATTGTTTCATCTGTTCCATCTGTGGTTTGCTGAGGAAGATGATAAATGCCAACAGTTCTAAAGTGAGAAATTTCATCTGGGAATCGTCCCAGAGTAGCTCAGTGGTAGAGCACCCGCACGTTAAGCGATAGGCCTGGGTTCGACCCCCCAGCTCTGGAATTTTTCGCATGGATGGTAAAAATTAATCAGCCTAAACACTCCATGCTTAATTCACTTGAAAGGTTGATTCAATCACTTTCTAAAAATATGTATAACTGATAAGTTATTTAATCAAAGATAAAAATTACATGTTAGAAAATACATCAAGTGATTTGACTGGGTAATTATTTTGGTGGCCTGTTTAGCGTAATCATTCATTCATGCATGAATGATTACGCTATGAATGATTACGCATTCATGCATTCGTATTGCATTCATGCTGGTTGATCCCTGGGAAAGAGAGTTCTGACCCTATATATTAGTTCTCCAATTCATTGAAGTTAAAGCAAATCTGAATTTGTCATGAAAGTTTATTTATCAAACTGGTTTAAAAAAAAATTCTAACCATTCACTGAGGGCAAGGGCGGATTAAAAGGGGGGGGGTCGCCCCCGAGAAAAAAGAAATTAATGTAAAAGATCCTATTTTACTTCCATAAAATGGATGAATATGTCAATTTTCTAACTAACTGCCCCCCCCCCCCCAACAAACTTACATTAATCCGCCACTGACTGATGGATGGAGCTAATTACAAATGAAATACTATTTCTAGATTTAGAAGTTACCTCCAAATATGAAAAATGTTGTTGATGGATTAAATAATTTATCCGAATTAGTAATTTTCGCACACTTAGAATGCTGCTCTATGACCTGGATTTTTTTTTTGCTTTATTCGCACAAAAAGTATTTGAGTGTAAGATAAATTTCTTATTATAGTTTTGTGAATAACTAATTAATGTTTTTTAATAAAACACAAATGAAAAGAAATATAAGAAATTATAATTTTACACATTATTCATTTCTTATGAAGAATAGTATGTTATATATGAAATCAACTCGGGAAATATGACTTAAATTCGAGTCCTTTTTGAGAGGATGTAGATTACCTATGCAAGTGTATAGAAGCACTTCTTCACCTATGCAAGTGTAAGTGCGCGAAGTGTTGTAAATTCCATATTTTAAAGCTGTGGAAAAACTTTGAAGGAGAGAATAATATTTACTATTCGTTCCTCCAAGGGAAAAACGAACCGAGCAGGGCAGGTCGAAATTCAAGAGATGGTCAGGGCTTAAAGGGATAGATGACTTCATCATATCCACATTTTTTCCTTGACCAATTATATCTGATTTGACCACCAGGATTTTTTTTTGCCTCTCCCTGTAGATTAAGTGAAAGTTCTCTTTTCACATGGAAATGATACAACATTTTATAGTTACTGCATACTTACCAAATATTGGATTGTATTGTTGTGATATTGCATTGAATTGCAATTGTATTATTTTGTGGGAAAAAATGTCTTCCATCCGATGCATTCCTTCCTTTATAAGGTAGCACTAGTTGGCTTTGCCTTAACGAAAATATAACACAGTGGTAATTGACAATTATTTTATGATTCTCAAACAAACAATTTTTTTTATATAATAATTCATGAATAATGACTGTTTGTACTCTCTATTTTGCATGTTTCATCTCCTTTCTATAACACCTGAAATGTTGCATTTTTTCGACAAAAATTGCAAATTTCAAGTGCGATGCAAATTTAGAAGATATTATTTGATTGGAAAAATAATTTAGGCATACCTTATCAAACCCAGTGGACTTACCCTTTCTCACCCTTTTTGAATAACAATAATAAAAAAATTACGTTCTTTACGCCCATTAAAAAGTGTCTATTTGTACTCAAATTCTGAAAATTCATGTCTGATTCCGGAGCAGAAGATACTATCCAATCACAATAATATTTTACAACATTTTTATTGAACCCAGAGAAAACTCTTTCTGCACTACTAGAATAGTGATTTCAAAAAAAAATTTTTTTCAGCCACCTTAGGGTCTATATTTTTTCCCCAGAGTGCCTTAATCACCCTAAACAACCATCTGTGAATTTAACAATGTGATAGACTTGGATCTGGATTTAGATCAGGACATGCTAAATCTTTTCAATTCAGATAGTGAAAAATCAGATTTGTGATCATGGCTTCACATTATGTAAATTTTACTGCGATTTCTGTTAGCAAAAGTGAAATTTGAAATGTTCATATTTCTTTGTTCCATTAAAAAAAAAAATAATAATAATATACTATGAGTATTATGCACATCAACTTTAGTGGATATCTATGTATATTTAAATACGCTAAGCAAAACCTTTGTGTCCCTTTTACAGTGCACTGCGTGAATGGATGACCGTCAAATTCGGCACAGTTAAAGTTCGTATGGAGGTGGTTGGGCGAATGTTAAAATTTTTGTGTAGTAAGCTAATGCACCATAAAAAAATTAGAGAAATAATTTGGCATGCATATTTCCTGCCATGTCGGGCGATAGTTCCATTGTTGTGTCAATTTTGAAATAACAACACTTAGTTTCAGCAGTACTATAGGGTTATAGTATTACAACAAAATCTGCAAAAAGCAGAATTATTCCCCAGTTTGGTGATACGCAAATGACTAAAATGTGCTTTAGCGATGTGCTTGGTGACTTTTTTTAGATGGCGATAAGTGCGCGAAGTGTTGTAAATTCCATATTTTAAAGCTGTGGAAAAACTTTGAAGGAGAGAATAATATTTACTATTCGTTCCTCCAAGGGAAGAACGAACCGAGCAGGGCAGGTCGAAATTCAAGAGATGCTGCACAGAAACGCGCAAATTCAACAATTTTATCAAAATCTCCCGCCAGGCAGTATGCTAAAGCAAATTTTCTCCAAAAATATTATTGAAGAAATACCTCAGCAATTAAGAGGGAATGAAAATAATATTAATGAAATGTATGGAAATATTTCCGAAAACATACTCAAAGATAACCTATTGAAGTCAGTTATAATAGAACATAAAAATGATGATTGAACTTTTATTAATGTTGGCTTAATCGAATATCTAATGAATAGAGAGCATATCACCGCAACTAATGTAAAATAATTTGCTATGATGACAACGAAATCAATAACTATCCAGTAGAGTTTGAGCGGTTTGGTTTTTTTTTTTTTCATTTTATTTTATTTATTTATTTATTTTTTTGGTTACCCGGGAGCAAGTAAAAAATTGCTAAATAATTGTGATCTGCTCCAAATTCTTACAAACCTAAAGCGATTTCCAGTACATAGTTGTTTATCCCTTTCCATATTTTGGAAGTTTAATTAATTTCGTATTCTTATTCAATTCCACACGTTTTCAGAAACTCCACATTATGTAACCAATAAGCATACAAATTTCTTTTTAGTATTTGATATTTTTGTATCAATTGAATTCTGTATCTAAATACTATTTTGTATACATATTAAAATTTCCGCCTTTTTTTGGGGGGGGGGAAAGACAGTGTTTCAGAAGTAGTCTTAAAACGTTTCCCAGAAAAAACAATTGGCAGGATTTGCACCTGGCTAACAAAAAAATACCATAGTTTGCCATCACATAAGTAAGTAAATTGCATCTTTATACTAATAAGAAACTTAAATACAAAGGAAGCATTAGTCAACAGAACAGGAATACGTATAAAGTTTATACATCGTAATGCTATTGATTGCAAAGTTTTAACTGGAACTGCAGGTAATAAAAGTATTTTAATTCCACTTATAAAGTATTCTGGTGCTGTTTTACCATATCTTTTCAAAAAACTCAATTTCCAAATATACCTGCATCACTGGTACGCCTCAGCAAGTAGAATTGAATCATTCGACTTTTTAAGATTTTATAACTGCAAACATAGTGGGCCTTTATCCGAGGACAGTTCCAGGTTCAATTTTTGGAGGGGGCCACTAGACTTTTTAGATTAGATTAGATTAAATTATTCAAAATGCAAACTGAATGAGTGAAATCCAAGGTCGGTAGAGGGAGATGACCCAATGACCCACTCGCTGGAGCTGTCTTAGCATTTAGCAAGAGTAATTTTATAGAGTTTTTACAAAAACACAGTCTTCACAGAAAAGTGAGGTGGTTGTAAAGTGAAATTGTACAAAAGTGTTCACTAAAGACAGATAGTCTCTTAGCCAAGGTGGTCACTTTAGTAGGTTCCAGTGTATAAGAAATAGTGAGACATATTTTTTGGCAGAACTTTATTCATCAAATAAAAAAAAATTAATGCTTAATGGTTGAATTTCGACCACTGGCAGACAACTAGTATATATAAAAGTGCATTCATGAATACATTTTTGTAATTTCTTGCCTAAAATTTAATTTAATGTCCCGATTTATTTTATTTTATTCATTTCTCTTATCATATGCTGTACCTCATAACACAGGGCAAGATTTTGTGGCTATGATGTCACATGCAATTTAACTTAGTGCGGCATTTATGTCTATGCGACCTTCCGGTGCAATTTTAATTTTTTTGTACTATTTTCTTTGAGTGTGGCATTTATGATGATGTGCTGTTTTTCCTGGAAATTATGGTAATATCTTTATAGCTCTTAATATGCATATACAAAATATTTTTATATTTCTAAAAAACTAACTAACATGTTTTTTACATATGGAATAATTCTAGAACTTGCCTTAGAATTAATCAATGAAGCTTTTGAGAAATTTAGTCATGAAATTCTGCTTCGATCACTATTGATAGGATATCTAGTTTCTCATCAGTCAACTATGCCAACACATATTCACTATAGATTGTGGCTTCAGGTAAAACATTTTATAGTTTGAAATTTATGTATTTAAAAAGCAAAATTCTCCATAAAAATACCAGATGGAAAACTGATCATTCTGAATTCACTTTTAATGAGACATGTCTATATAAGCATTTTATTTTGATGTATTCTACTGTAGTAACAGTAAAAAATTTAGACAGAGGTTTATTGTTTGCTATTTCACATAATGTTCTTTTTCTTGGATTCACTATGTTTTGTCTGATTAACTACTAATTAAGCTTTTTAATTACTAAATTTAATAAGCTAAAGCCGATATTTACAGAATGGAATCTGAAAAGATGAAAAATCATTTTGTTTGTGAAATAATTTTTATGTAAAGGCTGAATAATTTAATCTGCTATCCTATGACATTTTAAATTTGTGCCAAAAATTATACCATGCTCTCTTGTGATTTAATAATGTTGTTCTTAAAATAAGGCCTGTGGTACATTAGTATGCATCAGTAATTAAACTAAATATTTTAGTTTGAAACTTATGAGAACAAAACATAACATAAACATAAAAGTAGATTTTTTTGTGCTATCTAAAGCTTTTTTTTTTTTTTTTTTGGTAATGTTAAACAGAAATAAATACTACTCTTTTATGCAAAATGCACTTATATATATGCATATATATGCATACTATATATATATGCACACTATGCATATTATTTATATGCACTTATGCACACTTATTTATTTATTTTTAGAGTATTTTTAAGGAATGTGGCCATTCAAAGTATCAGAATTCATTCTCTTTATTGATTCAAGTGTTATCTGATCTCGTGCCTTTTTACAAAGATGTCGAATGCTTAAAGGTGAGAGTGTTAAGATAACTTTTTATACTATTTACATTCACATGAACTTTCAGAACTAGAGGAATGTTTTAAATTAATGGATATTATAATACTTTGCTTATAGTTGTCAAGAGAAGAATTTATTTTCTGAATTCTATTTTTCTTGTTCAATGGAAGTTTCTGAAGTATTTTTATAGAAAAGTGCATCTAATTTCTGAAAGTTTTTCGTGCGGTTAAGACACTCAAAAGTTCTTAGGGTCTTATAATGAAGTGTTATACGCACATATTAAGGATATATTAAGGAAAGTCTCAGGATTTTCTTAATTTTCTCAAGCTTTTAGTTTATTCAGAAATCAAAACTTTTGCTAGTTATTCATCAAGTTTGCAAGATCAATTCTTGTTCCTTTCATGTTGATCAGGCTTAACAACCTGAGAGCATTTATTTGAAATATTGCATCTGAAGTTATTCTAAGAAATTGCATTAAATAAATTAATGCTCATTTTATAATGTTCATTAGTTTGGAAACATGACACGTCTGAATGATATATATAGGGATACAAAATTGTCATGGTGATTAAAAATATAAACTTTGTGACTTGCTATTTTTATCTTAGAATATCATAAATAGTGCATATATTTCCTTTCATGATACTTTTAAATGTATCTCCCTACACATTTTTATTTTTAAAATGAGGGAACCCATTTGTTTCATTTACGCATATTATATCTGTTACAGAAAACTCTGCTTAGTTCTCAGGCTTGTAACTTAGTAGTCCAGTGTATATGAAAAGTTCTAGTAATCAGTCCACTGGTCAGGATGGAACACAAATTTTATTGATTCCAGAAATTCGACTCTATCTTCAATAATGTAACATGCTATAGCTCCCTTTTCAACAGTCAGCTGAACATAGTCTTTTTCAGATTCTATATTTCTCATACATTGAAATCCTTCTATAGTCTAAAAACTCAGTGAACATTCTCGTGAAAAACTCATCTGCTTCTCAGCATACAACAATGAAGAATTCATGAACAGCCTTCAAAAATAGGTTTCTTGAAACAAGTGAGAAAGCATTGCTTATAACAGCATTTCCGAACCAGTAGGACATGCCCCTGTAAGGGGGAGCAAAGCATTAGCAAGGGGAGTGCGAGAAAAACAGGCAAAGAGCAAGGGATAATGCATGCTTTTAAAAATCATCTTCTTTATTCTTATTTTCGCTCCAAATCATATTTATTTTCACTTAAAATTTTTATTCAAACTTTACTGATAACATTGTTTTGTAGAAAAGGTGACTCAATGCTCATTGTTGGAGAATAAAAAACTGAATGTATGCTGAAAAATGTGAGGGTGTGGGGCACCACCAAAAGTTACCTTTTATTGGGGTGGTGTGACATTAAGGTTGGTAACCGCCGGTGTATAATACCACAATACAAAGAAGCAGAGCACTTAGGCTCACAACTAACATATTTAACATGGAAGATTTAACTGAACTTTAGAGCAACCTGCTCTTTTGTACTTTTTGCTGTCGTTTCGCAAGTATTCTACACTTTTCTCTGGCAGACTTTTGACAAGTCTATTTCATTGTGTTATAATAATGTTATTGTACAATAAGTGTGCAGGAAAGCAAACATTACAGACCTTATTATAGTTCGCTGCTAAGCTTGGCCACTTTTTTAGCAAAATAATTGCCAAATCTGGCACCAAAAATAAGTCCCCAAAACTAAAGTCAGCTAAGCAATATTGCCAATACTTGATGAAAAAATACTAAACAATGGAGAAATTGAAAACTCCTTATTTTGCATTCTATTTGAGATTTTCACACAAGAAGATGCAAAATTTAATTATTTGAATACAAATCTTAGCCTATATTTGACTCCTGAGGAGCAGATCACCCTGAAAATTCGTAACATATCACTGTACGTAACTACGCATACCATAGTTTATTACATGCATAGTGTGATGCATATCACTGTTCACATTATAAACTAAGCAAATGTTTACAGCTATTTTACAGATTTGTAAACATTTTTTAAAATCATACAAGTTGTGGGAATTGAATACAGCTTGTAGGAATTTAGGAATGTCCTGAATATCCACATATTCGGGAGATGGAATATTCTAATTTACTTTTTGTCAGCAGATTTTATGTGTATTGTCTGAGTAGTAATTGAAAGAAATCAAGCAATCTCATTTGTTATTACTTAATTACTAGCTGACCCGGCAAACGTTGTTTTGCCATATAAATTATTCCTAGTATTATTTTAGTAGAAAGAAATGACTAACTTATTGTAAGTGTGTGAAGATGTGGTATATGAGTGGAAGAGGCATGGAGCGCTGTGAACAATGCTGGAATGAAAAAATAACACAATACAAAACATTTATACTTTTAATTCATTGTAATTTATTCTTTATTGCTAATTACAATAATTTTACTTAAAAAAATGTCAATTCCTTAACGGAATAGAGTGAACAATATTTTTTGTTATCCCATCTTTAGCTAACACAAGCTGCATGGTTTGCCCACTCGAGAGCATGCCATGTATAATTGTCCGTGTGAAAGACATAGTGTGCTCAAATCTAAGCCACAAACAAACATAGTTTGGCCTCGAGACTTATTGATAGTCATTCCATAAAAATTTTGTCCAAAAAAAAAAAATAATAATAATAATAATAAAAGGATGAAAATCAGAAATATTTTCAGATTTTAAATTCGCACTATAGTGCTATATACTAAAATCGTATCATAATTTATGTGTCGTTCCTATTTTTCCAGGGATCCGTAACTTAACGTAACAAAATTGTAACGTTATTCGGCCTTGTAACAAAATAATTCGTTATACAATTTTTATATGTACAAATAACTGCTTGATTTTCGTTATGTATTAGTTACGTTACATTTTGTATTTTATTATCATACCGTAACAAATCTACAGAACGCAAATGAACACGTTATTGCAATAACGTTATTCAGAATAACGTTATTCAATGGTATACTTATTATAACATTATTCCGTTTTGTGTTATACTCAGAAACTGAACAAAAAGTAACAGAATGCATTCGGTTACTCATGCTAACGCTTAGTTTATAACGTTAAACTCACTTACTATTTAATAACGATACAGTATCAATTAGTTATAGAATATAGCATTTTGCTGAATAACGTTTTAAATACGGTATGAGACCATAACGTTAAAGGAACAGAACGATATTTTCATACCGTTATAACTACATAACTATATGCAATAATATTGTAACATTTCGTTACAAATTATAACATATTGGTGTCAATATATTTAAATACGGTATAAGATCTAATGGTTCAAATATCTTAAAGATTTCTGATCCGAATCAACTGCTTTTCGGACTGAGAGGAGGGTGTAAGATCGTACCCCCCTATCTTAAGTGTTGTGTGAGAGCCACCCTTACTTATGTTTTGTATGTAGCACACACACGGACATAGGGGCTGTCCAGGAGCAAGGGCTTCGGAAGCATAGGCCAAGGGGATCATTTGCCTCCCCCCTAGATTATTATATGCCGTTTTTTCTCTGCTTTTTAGTTTTTTCCAATACCATAACCATATGTTGAAACAATCTTTGTCCTCCCCCCACCCCTGCATCGGAAAATTTTGTGCCAACGCCCATGTCCAGGAGTCATCCAGACAGTATGATAGGGGTATATTGAATAATATACCCCTATCATACTGTCATATATTGAATAATATAAGGGTATATAAAGGGGTACATACAAAGCCATTGTTAAGGCTTTATTTAAGGAGGGGAGATAAACTGCCAAGTCAAATATCGGTTTTTACCAACTTATTAATTTTTTATCAACTATATTACCAACTTTAAATTTTGCCAACTGGGTTTGTGTAATTTTGTCAAGCGTATCCGAAATGAATTATGGTTTTCGTTATTTTATTTATTTATTTTTTTTTTTTACCAAGTTTGCCAATTAGGAGTCTAATTTTGCCAAGTTTAACAGAATTTTGCGAGTATTAGAGGGCAGTCTCCCCCTACCCCACCTCCCCCTTTAGCAAGGGCCCTGTGTACATGATCTTGAAGAAAAACCTTTTTTTCTAATAGTGGGTGCATGAGCTAAATTACTTGAACTTCTAAAGCCGAGATTCCAAAAGGTTTCTTTTTCTTTTTTAAATGAAAAAATAAATTTGTTGGTCTATTAATAAAATAAAATTAAGGAAGTCGAAATTATAGGCGTAGCAATGGATATATATCCCCATCGACGCCGAAATGTTTAGATCAGTTACCATGAGCTTTTAGATTTTTATGTCTTGCAGAAATTACATTTATTTATTCCCGACACTAATGCATATTTTTACCCCGAATAAATTACCCTCTACATTTCTGGTCAAGGTAGTGAAAAGGTTGGGAATCTGAAGAGAATTTCGACAACATTAATACATTTTAAGAGACATACTGGTTTACGTGTTTAATACCAAAAGTGATATCGTTCTTTTATAATTGCCGACATGAGCCGATCATTCTCGTTACAATTTTTTTCGGAAGGGGGGGGGGATTGGTAATATGAAGTGCTCGAAAATGATACAGCTTGTTCATTAGAAATATGAGTGTCTCATGTTTGAGTACCTCATGCGCAGGGCCGGCCACAGGGGGGGTGCTGCGGATGCAAGGCACCTGGGCCCCGGTTTCAGAGGGGCCCCCAAATCCGTTCTATATTTTTTATTATGTCACTCTCTCTTATCATGAAAAATATAAAAGATTTCTTTAAAGTAGACTGATAGTGTTGTCTCTGCATCTTTCAGAGCTAAACATCATTTATAAAAGTGTCTTTTTACGAACAGTATTCTTTGACAGTACACCCCAGCTCTGATCAAATGTCACTTCGCACCTTTCACCGTGGAAAGAGCGAAAACATCAATTAGAGAAAAATACAATTATCAGATCTGGACCATTGGTCATAACGACCGCTCATTATCGAATTCTTTGAAAAGAACTGAAACACGAAGAACAGCGGAAGAGGCCATTATGTTATCAAAACCAAGGATTGATTGATTAATGCCTGTGGGGCCCCCCTCTAAACTAACTTTGTTGATACGAAGTACGTTTCACGCGTCTGGTATTAATTTGAAGATAAGAGTACACAAAGAATAAAAAATGACCTGCATTTGGTTACCTTTGCAAGCATGGGAACATTTTTTCCCCGTTTACAACTGTGCAAAAGTGTTGGTCAAATCCTATTTCGCAGTTTTTCCTTCTCTCAAAGTTACTAACCGAAGTTGAGCCTTTGGAAGTGTCTGCTTGTATTAGACTTTGTACGAGTCTATTAACTTTTGTGTATATGTTATATATATTTTGAAAGATTTTTCTTGAAGTTTATGACTTTCACAGGCCTAAATTATGGATTAAGCTTTCCCAATTTTATCATCGCGTTTTCTACGTTTGAAAAAAGGTAAGTCGTTATTTTGTTTATAATAGCCGAGACTGCAAATAATTAGATAATTTTCGTCAAAAAGTTTTAAATTATGTTACACATTTATAAAAGTTTTAAATGCATTTTGATTGTTCCCATAACTTATATTTACGTGATTTAATCCTTAAGCAATAAATGAGTATTTAGAGTAAGCGGAGTTCTGCAGTCAGATGAAACAGCTATTCTGAAGTAGAAAAAGTCAGTACTTTTAAAACTGTGTTTATTGAAAATTAGGAATATAAAATATTTCAAACACATTAATCGATCTCAACCCCTTCTTCTTCGACGGCGCGTGCCATGCGACGTACAGTTGATAACATTTAGAGAATATAATTAACCACTTCATATGTACAGTGATTTTTATGTTAGAATATTGAAAAAGATCGTGGACAACTGAATACCATATTTAATTTCCAAATGTACGTGTGGGTTGGTTAACATTTTGAAAAGGTATTAAAAATTTACTGTTTCCAAAACGCGGTTAGATGTGTTCGGTAAGGGTTGGTAACTATGAAAAATAATAATAATAATAATAATAATTTCAAAAAATATCCTACCAATAAGGGGTTAATTCCAAAAAAGTACCAACTGAAATTAATAATAGATTTCGAATGGATGTTGCTCTATTTTCTAATAGAACCCTCATACTTAAAATAGCACTCATACTATATTTGAATATTTACAATATAAAAGTGGATAAAAGTACACATGAAATTGGATGATTGAAATGTACGTCTCGGGCACATAACCAGAAAAAAGAAAAAAGAAAAGATAAATCGGGGCGGGTCCAAAAGGAGGCATTTCTAATTAAGATAGCATTTCTACGAAAAAGCTTGATTATTGACATCCAATTAAGAAAAGTATGAATTTCGGAAGGGGCCGAGGCCTCCATCGCCTATTCTCTGGCTACGTCCCTGATATGTATGTTCATCCACGATCCATTCTTAAACATTTCATCGCATCATTTCTTTTCTAAAGTAGTACTGATTAGATTTTTAAATCTTAAGTTTGAAACAATACTCCAGATTCATCTGAATCTCTAAATTAGAGAGCAAGGTCATCAAAAATGTCACTTTCCAAAAAATTTATTCTCTATAAATACTTATTCCTTAAATACAGTGAAAAGTTGTTAAATTTAGCGACAAATCAAATTGGCAGCAATGACTAATGAAATGTCCTCTTATATTAAATTAATGGACTTAATGTGAAGAAAAATATTCAAACATACATTTTGGTTAATTTAACTTGAGTATAAAATTATTGATTTTATTTAATTTGACCTAAGCTTTAAGTCATCCCCCCCCCCCCCACTTCCACTGTGGGCTTCTTTTCCAAATTTTAAATAGGTAGTTGGTCAACAAAATATTTATTTTACTGTCTTCATTACTAACTAAACTACTCTGAAACAATTAATGTCACTCTCGGTGGTCGGTGGATCTCCAGAGTGAATAGATTCATATTTTCTCACATTTTTCAGTATTAGTAATGCAGGTTAACTGAAATGGGTGATAAACGGCCCCACAGGTTTAGCATACATATTCAATGCGGTTTAGACCTCCAACCAATGCCGGCTCAAGGTACTGGCAACTCGGGCAGCTGCCCGGGGCGCTATATGTTTAGGGGCGCCATGAAAACAATCTTAAGAGAGAGAACGGATTTTTTTTTCTTTTGAAGGTTTATCCGACGTCAGACTGTCCCACTTGCCCATGGTCAGGTAAGCTCCCTTTGTAGTTTCTTGTATTCTTCGTTATCATCGTCGTCTTTATTGACTTTGGAATGTTAAAAGATTTTTTCTAAGAAAGGATTATCAGAGCTGGTGAGGTGGAAGTCAGTAGAAATTTCATAAATCACAAAAATATTCCTCGATATAACCAGGTTTTACTTGTTAAAAGCGAGTTATACTCCCATAAACTTAGCTCCCTTTGTAGTTTCTTGTATTCTTCGTTATCATCGTCGTCTTTATTGACTTTGGAATGTTAAAAGATTTTTTCTAAGAAAGGATTATCAGAGCTGGTGAGGTGGAAGTCAGTAGAAATTTCATAAATCACAAAAATATTCCTCGATATAACCAGGTTTTACTTGTTAAAAGCGAGTTATACTCCCATAAACTTAACATTATACAATCAAAGTATTTCCGATTTCCTCATCCAATCTGGGTTATTCTTAAATAAAGAGTTGTCACAAACGAGTAAGATTTATTTAAAAAGGGCACCAAAAATTATCCTATCCAGGGTGCCAGCTACCTTAGAGACGGCCTTCAACCCTAATTACCACGACCATTAAAATGTTATTAGTGGTATTTCAGTTCATTCTTAATGTTTGCTTTATAAATGGGTCTCTTAATTAATGAATTTTTAGCATCTATAATGTTTGGGGGCCCCAAAAAAATGTTTGCAACCAGGCCACTTCAAACAGAAGGCCGGTCCTGCTCATGCGTGCTTAATCATGTGTACTATGATTCACGTTAACCACAACAGGGCAATAATTCACTAGTGACAGTTCTGGATCCGCGAGTAAAGCTTCAATGAACAAAAGTGAGAAAATTGAGAGTCAAAATAATTTTATTTATGCTCAGTTAGTACATATAAGTATTACACGACGCTATTTTCCATTTAAATGTTAACAGTAATGTGTAAGGTATGTATGACAGACATTCACTGTTTAGTACAAGAACTAGTTTCTTCATGCTTCGAATCCTCACACTCACTACAGTACGATTAAAATCAAGCATGTTTTTCAGCGTCGACATAATTTGTCTTTGTCTAAATGCCTTGTCACAGCGAGGCACTTTTCAGATGTGATTGCCAGATAAAGCGAAGGGGAGGGGGAGAAAAAATGTTGAAAGTCGCACAAGGTTTGCAATTTTTGATAATTGATCGCCAAGTTTGGTGTCAAAAATACATCTTCAAAACCAAACCAAGCTCTGTGATATCTTCCAAATTTGGCTAGAAACTGGCAAACGCGACAGATTATTACAAAGGAAAAGTAAAGTTAGAATATGCCTGGCGAAAATTGTAAAACAGTTTTAGAAGGCGATTTTAATATAGATCTCAATTCCGAAGATGTGTTTTATGGAACAGGAAGACAAATATGGTACACTCATAGATTACGATACACTTTCCAAATGGTATTTATAAAGGTGAAGTATAGTTAGAATATGCCTGAGCAAGATTCTTAAACAATTTTGGTAGGCAATTTTAATATAGATTTCAATTTTGAGGAAGAGTTTGAGAGCAAGAAAGACAAACACGACACACTCATGAATTATGATGCACATTCCAAACAGTATTTAAAATGCTGAAGTATAGTTGGAATATGCTTGTAAAACAGTTTTAGTAGGTGATTTAATGATAGATTTAGAATCCAAAGATGTGTTTTATGGAGCAAGGAAAAAAAATACAGCACAATGAATAATACACTTTTCAACTTAATGAAATAAGGAAGAAAACTAGGGAAGAAGCATAGACTATGATATGCTTTTAATACATAGCACTCAAGTGCGTATTTAAAATCTGTGTTTCAGATTTTAAATACGCACTGTGTTCTTCAGTGTTTCAGATTTTAACTTAAAAAAAAAAAATAATACAGCCAACTAGGAAAAATTCAAGCTTGTAATAGTCCTGTATTTACTTTGAACAAATAACTACATCTTACATTTTAGCAGTTTGTTGCTACGGCCAGGCAAGTAAGGCTAAATAGTAATTAAAAGGAACATTCAGATAAAAAATACCATTTTCGCCAGTTCTACAGGAACATTTTGACTGACAGTGACTTGACTTTGATTCACGGGGATTATGTAACTCACACGACATCACAAAAATTTGTCAACCCAGATGTCTTCAGACTTAAAACTCGGGGCGCAAAAAAGGAAAGTTGTTAAGAGCTGTAAAAAAGAATTCGTTTACATTATGGTCTATGGATAGAAATTCTTGAAAGTGCGCTATTGCATTGGCAGAAAACCGTCCGAAACTGTAGACCGTTAGATCGACAGCCGCGCAGTATGTCCGAACGCAGTACCTTCACACTTTGGCTATCGACCTTACTCATTGTCTTAACACTAGTGTCTAAACGGCGCAGTCGATTGAGCTCAAATTGAGCTTGTATGTTATAGGTCACGGTCGCATGACCTGCGTAGATTTTGGTGTGTGTAGTGCTAATAATTTGTTCACAGGATTGCAAAAGTAATTCTTATGCATTTTGGCCTACGAATGCAAATCAATTAAAATGTACTAGTGTTTAAATGGTACATTCGAATAAGTTTAAAAAGGGTATGTATATTATGTTGGGTCAGTGTGATAAAAGTCAGTTTCTAATAAAATTGTTCTAAAGATTAAAACATAAATACATAAATAAATTTTAAAAAGTAAATGGTTGCCTGACCAGTGTTTTTCCCAGGCTTTGTGTCATCCAACAAATAAAGGCCAGCTCAGGCCTTACTTTGTTTTTGAAAACTTTGTAATATCCAAAGTTTTTATTTTATTTAAGTGTTGAAAAAAAGCAGAGCTATCTAAAAGTAGTAAAGTTTCTTAAAATTTAAATGTACCTTTAGCTTTGGTGTAAACATCATAAATTAAATCTACCTCTTAAACTAGATTTTTCCTTCTTAAACATAAGGTAGAGTTGAGTTGTTTCATAGTTCAGCTTCTGATTAAATACCAGAGATTGACAGGCAAATTGCATAAACCTACAGGCAAACTGCTGACCTTGATTCTAGACTTGAAAATTAAATAACTACAGGTAAATTTCTGACCTTTAATTGTGCAAACCTATAGATAATTTTCTGACCTTATTTTATTTTGCTTTAAGACTATAAGCTATAATTCCTGGTAATGCTTTTCGTTCATGTTCTTAGTGTCAGGTAAATTTCAGACCTTGTTTTCTTTATGCAAATTATTTTGAGTAGCTCTGCATGCATAATTTGCAGTAACTGTTAAATTAATCTTTTCTGTTTAATATATAATAGAATGGTTTCAGTGTGCTGATACATAGATATGTGCTTCATAGATGGAAGGCTGTCTTCCACCCTTTGTTAGATGTTTGCTGCTGTTATCAGAATTGTTACTAATGGTTTATGGAAGACAGTCATTTTATTATACATTTTTTTTTAGTTTTTAATCCATTTAACCAATTGTTCATAAAGATGTGTTTATACTAATAAAGAAAAGTTAGTTGCATTGTTGAAGTCCTTTATTGAGCAGCAAAAGTCATCCATTATGCACATCTTCTGACATATTATAGATCGCCGTCACACAACCTGTATATCCGCCACTGGGTGTAATAAGCATCTTTATAACATAGTGAACTTTCTTGTATTACTTCAGTTTTAAAGTATTTCAAAGACTGAGATAACCATTCCCCTCTTCTTTGAAATGCAAGAAATTCCCTTAAAAGTGCTCCTATGAGAACCCATGAATGACGACACGATCCATAGATTGAATACTATTGATTTAAACGAAAGTTAATGCGAGTCATGGAACTGACTTCACGCTAGATATGCACTTACAGAATTTAGAGTTATTTTTAGGTTAAAAATGCAAAATAAAATACCAGGGACCAAATAGCTGCCTGGTTTGTCGTTGCATTAGTGAGGTTCTTTGTATATGTATTATATTTCTAAAGATAGGTTTATATTTTTTAATTCTGACAAAAAAGATTGTACGGAAATCTATTTGGGCGGTCTATAAAAAGTCCATTTCGTTTGCACATCACACCGTTGTAAAATCACAAAATAAAAATATCATTATGTTCAAAATAATTATACAAAATAAACGTCTCCTTTTAAAATAAAAAATACGGTGAAGGGGATGGCATACCGCCTCAAATACAGCACTTCTATTCTGATTGAAAAGCAATTTGTATCGTAAATTTATGGACGAGACATTTTCGTGAGAAATATCATGTGAGACAATTCTCCGTCTCGTCTAGCGTCTCTCCTTGCTAAATATTTCCTTTCTCGTCTCGCGTCTTGCCTCGAAATATTTTCTCTTTCGTCTCACGTTCTAGTCTCGCATGCTAAACAGGAACGCGACCCGATGCGATGTATCTCGTGTCCATCCCTAGTTGCAACTCTGCCGGATTAAAAGTGGCTAGAATCACAGCGAAAAATGGATAGAGATGGCTAAAAATTATTTCGAGCTGAGAGAAAAATAAATTTTTAATAAACTAATTGCAATAACAAAACAAAATTTTGATTTTGCCTCGTTTTGAACGTGTCCATAAAGGAATAAATTGTAACATCAAGTCAAGGTGCGCTATTGTGTTCTCGACATCCAGACAGTCGTCTACGAAGTTTTGTTTCGCTGTCGCAGAATGTCTATGCTTTTAAAAAGACGTAGAACATCGTTTATACCATCATGTTTGCGCATGCGCATTATAAAATAAATTTAAATAACCAGTGGCGGCCCATGGTCAAAAATGTTAGTGCAGCCGGAAGCATATGAGCCCCCCCCCCCTTTCCTCCGGACAGGATTAGAAAATCTTTGTTACTGAATTCGAAAGCTGGTGGATTAAGCCCTCACCGAGGGGAGAAAAAAAAAAAAAAGAAATTACATAAAAAATGTCAGAGATCCTATTTTACTTCCATAAAATGGACATAAATTTCAAGCAGCCGCTCTTATCCTCAAAATTGCATTAATCCGTGTCTGATTCGAGGTTTCCTTAGAATTTTCTTTTGTAATGATAACTTGAGAAGAAAAGAAAAAAAAAAGAAAAATTACTTATTTTTTATAAGTGAAATTTATCCTCCTTTCTTTTAAACATGCGAATCGGTCAGTGATGTCCCCATAGAAAGGCGTTGTTTTAATTCAGATATCAATAATTTTAAAAGCTCTTTAAAATTTCCCATGTTTAAAGAATTTTCTCGCTCGCCATGTCCTCTAAATGCCAGTTCTTGCTTACTTAAAAACAATACTGCTTTGATAGATAATTGTCCATTCATAAGCGTCTATTCAGGCTTACATTCTTGATAAATTCAGCAATATAAAGTCGAGAGTTTTTCAAACATATATTCTCTTTACCCCCTTCCTTACTTCTCGTCCGAGCGAATCAGTTAGTCGAGTTCTGAAGTTCAGCCGCCGTTAGAAAATCTTCCATCGGCTGTATCAGGTGCATACTCCCTATGCCGGAGAGGCTGCTTACGTAGTCGTTGTCATGGCAACGGTGCTGCCAATTTTCTTTTCAGCGCTCTGGGCTGAACCAAAGATTTTCCCAATTGAATTGCGGGAAGATTAAAGTGCTTTTTTTCTGAATGAGCAATCCGGCCACAATACGTTTTTTTTGTTGCTTGGTTTTTTTTGGATGTTTTTTTAATTTACCGTAGGAATTCTAATCTGAATTTAGGAAAATTAGTAGAATAAATTATTTTAAAGTATGTGCTGATAATTTCAAGTGCAGCCCGGCTGTACTTGCTGTATCCCACGAGCCGCCACTGTAAATAACATTTAATGATGCAAAGAGAATTACAGACACGAACAAGCGGAATGGACCTATGACTAATGACGTTTAAAATGGCTAGAAATGGCAGAAATAGCTTTAAACAGGAAGAATACGGCTTAATTCCTTAAGTTCTGATATTCTGATTGTCTGAGGTGGGTGATTGGATGGGATATTTCGGTGAAAGTTCTCAACATACAAAGTCAAATGTAAGTCATGAAATCGAAGAACCTTTCTGCACTGTTATCTTTTGTCGCAAACATAGCCAGAAGTTTATCTGGAGAAGTTGTGAAAAGCAGCGGTGCACCCTGGCGCCGAATTGTAAAAAATTTTGAGGGAGCTCTAATGATTCGTTAGGACGTGGGGGGGGGGGGGTGTTAAAAAATACTACTCAATAGTTTAATAGTTTCCATAGAATTAGGAATTTTGTAATTACGTTCCAAAATGTGCATTTTTCATTATAATCATTATATTAAAAAATTCTTTTTACATTTCAGAAAATCTGCATAATTGTTTCAAGTATCCTATCTTAATTTCAAATTAAATAAGTTTAAATGGAGCTCATAAAAAATGTATATAATTTAATAGGCATGAAAGAAATAATGTTTTTTCGCTTTTTTTTTTTTTTTTTAGATTATGTTGATTATCAACTCGGGGGATCTAGTCCGAGGGGAGTGCTCTCCGTGGGTGTTTTTCTAAGGGGTCCTAAACTGTATTTACTCGAAGTTTCGGAGAAAATCCGAGAATCTCTGAAAGGCTAGGTAGGCTGATGCGACCTGAATTTAAACCAGGCACCTTCTGTTTACTAGTTGAGAGCGCTATGTGCTCGGCCACTGGTGGGGCACATCAATTTTTTTAACTTAATTTCAAAAAAAGGTAGAGGTTCTATGTTATACGATGATTTTTTTAAATAACTTTCACTTTCTTTGGTATAGTTTTGGATCATATATTTTAAAAAAAGGATCAATTATCTTTTATTTCGCATTAGAAAATTTCACGATTTCAAAACTATAAAGTGACGAATCCGAGTATCCGCAGATAATCTTCAAGATGTTTCTTTATCCACTCATCTTGCTTAGCCCTAAAAACTAATACAATTTTCTAACGGTCCTGCCACATTTCTGTCAATTCAACTCTGTTTAGACAGAAAGATTCGAAATAAACTTTAAATTTGCGCTTTCAGCTTATATTTATCAAAAATTTATTATGGTTAATTTTTTTAAGTTTAAAAAGAGTCTTTTTTATACAAGCCCAGTATTTGGTTAATTGTTGAAAACTTTTTACTATGGATAATAATACTTTCATCACGAAAAAGAGTTCGCTTAAATATTATGAATGATTTATCGAAGAATTGGTTATTACAAGTGTTTCAGGCTAAGGAAAGACTGTGAGAAAAAGGGAGAAAACGTGAGGAAAATGCAACCCCCTACACATTTTTAGTTGCTTTTTCCAACGATGCATCTAATCAGGGATTTATAAATACAGGGTGTGTATTTATAAATCCCTGTACATGTATTCGACATGTACAGGGTACACATGTACAGAGTACATGTATTCGACTCCATGGGGCTTGCGGGGCTTCAGCCCCGCAAGCCCCATGGAGTCGACGACTATGGCCGTACATATATAAACTTAAATTTCGCTTGATGGAAAAATATTAAAACTCATGCTAAAATTACCCGGGGAATGATATATCCCGATATCTTCAACCCCGGCTTCATTTGTTCTTACATCGTCGGTCTTCTGTCAAATGAATTTATATATTTAAAAGGGGACAATGTGATCATGCTTTCCTCATGCTCATGACTAAAAACTCATTGTGGTCATGATGCACGAACTGCTTGTTGTACAAAATTTCTTCGGAAGACAATAAATCAAATAGTACAAATTGACATAGTTTCTATAAAACTAGGCGCAGAATTTGAATACGGCAGCTTTACGATTTCACATTAGTTCTGTCTCGGTATGTTGGAACATTCAATAATTAAGAAGAGGAGGAGTGGAGATTACAGTACTTACATTTTTTGTACTGATATTTTTTTAAACATTACTTACGTTTTTTCTCTATTACGTACCATCATAAAAGTACGCTTATTCACTATCTCATAAACCTCTTATACCTCATTAACGATAAATAGAACTGACCATGGTCTCTTTATGATTTTGTGATTTCTGTTTAGTTCAACCATGGGGGCCGGGAGGGGGGGTGAAAGGGGGCGCACTTGCACCACCCTGGAGTTTGAGAAAAGTATAATTAACCTGAAAATATAAGTAATTTGTTTTACATTTAATACAGATAAAAAAATAGCCTAAATGTGTGTGTGATATTTTCAATTCTACGTGTAACTGTCGCATTAAATTAGCTGTTTAGACCTGTGTTTATGGCTTAATATTTTCTACCATTGTACATGAATTTGAAACTTTTGAGAAGTCATCCACATTTTTATTTTGGATAATGTTGGCGCACGCACAGAAGCCCTCATAATGTATTGACCAACGCTTACGGTCGTAGTAGTGTTGAATGCGTCACGGCATGTGTCCGCAATCAGGAAAAACTATTTTGAAATAGTCTCAATAATATTCGAGATAGACGGGACTGGGCTTGTCTTGAATTATCGAAATCATCAAATTAATAAAAAAATAAATGGAAATAAATCAATTTTTGTGATTTGAGTACATATTTAAATGAAAAATGTAGTTACATGTAATCATATTACTGATTAGATCAGGTTAATTATATCAGAATACAATAATCAACTGTTTTGTATTGACACGTTGACTAGTTTCCGAACAGCAGTATCGCACCATTGCCAAAGCAGCGTGTCAATACTGCACAGAAATGTCTATGAGAACTTCTACAGAAAAAATACACCCACTTTCTTTGGAAGAGGGATTTCTGATAGGGCTTCCGGGTGCACCAAGTATTTGAATTTTTGTCCTGCAATTAAAAAAAATTGCCTGTTTCATATGTGTTGGTCATTATTTGAGAGCTAAACTGATTTTTTCATTTTCACTAACTGAGATGTATAGAAAACTAGAACAATCGAGACTCGAACTATCCAGACTCTATTGTGAATATGATTAAATACAATTATTTTAGGACTTAACGCTTAAAGTTTAACATTTCTTTTTAACATTATAGAGTTAATTTTTCAGAGATTTAAACTCAAAAACTGTTAGATGAAAATTTGTATTTTGAGATGGTGGTTTTTCAAATATTAAGTGAAGGCATCACTGCGTTATTTTCAAAACTTGGGCTCAGTTTCAATACGGGGATGTCCTTGCCAACTGCACTTAAAGAAAACCTGCACATGGGCAATCTGTCATGGAAGGAGCAGGTTACCTTGGGCAGAGGACTTTTTAAAGGGCTTTAACGCGTTTTCACGTAACATGTAGAGAAAACTGTCCAAGACTAACTGTTAGATTGACACCCGCGCGGCAGATCAGAACTATTGACCTTCACATTTTAGCCATCTACCATTTTCAGTACTGGACATGGCGGGGATCCACCCCTAAGCCAAAAATTGCGATATACATCAATGCTAGACAAAATACATTTTTTTGCTTCAGTTTTTCTGGGAAAAGTAGTCTATTTAAATATTAAACAATGTTATCAAAATTGCATATAATTTCAATAATTAATTATTAGTATACTTAAATTGAGGTATTACTAATTAGGCCAAATTACTAGTTTAAGATTTTGTACTTTTCAGCTACGACAAAATATCTATGACGATGTTCATTTCACATATTAATGCTACATTTTCCAGTCAAGACTCTTTTTCCTTCAAATGCCAAATAGTCTAATTTTTTATATGCATGTATACAGGGTGTGCCTGAAGGTAGCTAAAATACATACAAAGAAGCATTTTTCTGCGTTGCAACGTTTGGTTGGAAATGAAAAATTTAGATAGTTTCAGCACGATAGGGATCCAGCCTATTTCGCAAATAATGTGCGTAATTACCTCATTGTCATCTTTGACCTCCGATGGATTGGACAAACGGAACTATACTCTTGGCCAGTAGGTTCATTAGATTAATCAAGTATCGAGTTTTGCTTTTGGGGACATCTCAAGGCACTCATTTACAAGACTCCAGTTGACTCAGATGAGGGCCTCATTACAAAACTTTAGTAACCGCTGCAACCGTTCTTGGAACACCTGGCATCTTCGAAAGGGTACGCCAATCACTTGCTAGACGCTACCAGCAAATTTGAGCATTTACAATAGAGCTTTTTCATTTCTTTTGCTTTTGCTATATTTCCACCTACACTTTTTATTTCTAACCTCACACTGCTAATCTGCTATACAAAAAATGCTTCTTTATATGCATTTTATTTATTCTTAAAGTTTGGCCTATGAATTCAGTAACACCATGTATGTGGTACCCTCGCTAGTGTCTCCAATAATCAATCGACACAAATTGAAACTCTATGTTAGCGTTTTATCAAATAAAAAAAAAACTATTTACATGCAATCTATTTACAAAATGGTTAAAGGAAAACGGACTTCATTCCGATATTTAACAGATCACTGCCTTCTAACGCTATTGTGGAAACAAAAGTGCCCAGCTGCCTTCGTGCAGCTGACGTGGGCCGCGTCTCAGGTCGGTCTCTCCAAACCTTTTTTATGCTCGGCTCTCCGAGGTTCTAGGCTGGCGGGCCAGCTCCTCCTGGCGGCCCTCGGGTAATCTCGCCCTACATGTATATGTGTATATCTTGGGTGCACCCTCCTGGAAATGATCCTGCCGGCACCCTTGAATTCAATCGTCCTTCAGTGAGTATGGATGAACTCCAAAATCTGTACTATTCCCGGAGTTCACCGAAAAAAATCTGATGTGGACACCACATGATTTCCTAGAACGTCTATAAAATCATAAATATTTTCGGCGCACTAAACATATTTTGTTTGGAAAAGATAAAATACTGTGCAATAATACTATGGTTTAGAGAATTCGGTAAAATCATACAAGCCGGTGCCCACCCCATGTAAACATGGCGACAGTCGCTGGAGCTTGGCGACCGCCAAGCTCCAGCGACTGTCGCCATGTTTACTAGTCATTCTAGGCAACCAGTGGTCCGTTTTTAACTAAAAAAACCCCAGTGGATTCAGCAACCTAGTTGTACAGCTATCTAAACTAGGCAACCAGTGGTCTGTTTTTAACTAAAAAAACCTCAGTGGATTCAGCAACCTAGCTGTACAGCTATCTAAACTAGGCAACCAGTGGCCCGTTTTTAACTAAAAAAACCTCAGTGGATTCAGCAACCTAGCTGTACAGCTATCTAAAATAGGCAACCAGTGGCCCGTTTTTAACTAAAAAAACCTCAGTGGATTCAGCAACCTAGCTGTACAGCTATCTAAACTAGGCAACCAGTGGCCCGTTTTTAACTAAAAAAACCTCAGCGGATTCAGCAACCTAGTTGTACAGCTATGTGAACTAAGCAACCTAGTTGTACAGCTAATGTAAACTGGGCAAACACTGGCCCGTTTTCAACTCAAAAAAACATCGGTGGATTAAACAACCTAGTTGTACACCTCTTATAAAGTCAGTATGATTAGAATAGCACGTAAATAGCACTTACGAAAACATAAACACTTCAAATATTAATTTAAAATTCACATTAAAAACCTTAAACATCGAAAGATTCGTTAAAAAAGAACACTTACCTCTATTTTTTTGGTAAATAACCGCTCAGAAATGTCCCCAACACCCACCGGCTTATAACGTACTATATTTCTAACAAACACCCACAAATTCTTTTCTTATATTAACATAACACATTTCATTCCCTTCCATCAATAACGCAAACAATTTCAAATTCCCAAACCTGACGAAACACGTATTCTTTATGGTTGCCAGTCACAACTACCACCGGCAGTTGGCGGTGCATCGCTCACTCTCGCGTCAGATTGTTCGCCAATGATTTGTAAACAAACCATTGACATGTAAACAAGGCACCGTATACGGAATATAGTCCGAGAATTCTAGCCAAACATTTGAGATATCGCCAAGCTGGGCTGTATTTGAAAGATTTGCTTTTGGCACTTAATTGGGATATATTTTTCCAAAAGCCAACAAACTTGAGATAGTTCGCGAGATTTTGGGCAATAGCAGAAATAGCGATTCATCACAGACTTTCAATTAACTCAATATATCCATACACTTTAATGTATTTAAACCCATTTGACTGACCCTGTAAGTAAATTACCCAGTCGATTGCAATCAAAAAAGAGATGCCCAGTTAGATGTTACAATAGTTCTAAATACAAAATTTCAACATTCTACGGTTAAAAGTTTTAGAGTTATGCGAAATACAAAATTAATTTTGGCCCCGGATTTGGCGATATTTCGGCAAAACTCACCGAGGTCGATGAAAAATAGTAGGATTTTGGGCATTGATCAAACAATGACTGACTACAGTACGTAATATATTGACGATTTCCATAGACATTAATGTAGTGAAATTCTTTTCGGTGGTCCTGTAAATAAACTCTCTAGTAGATTGGAACCAAAAATCGAAATGCACAACTAGATGTAACAACAATCTTGGATGAGATCCAAGAAAATGACATCTCTATAATTTGTTGATGATATGAAATTTCAGCAATCTACGACCAATGATTTTTGAGATATGAGGATTAAATACATACAAATGTACACCAAAATTTGCCAGTCTTGGCGACTTTTGGCGTAATTTTTTAGGGAGGCACGTGACCGTCGTTGCACCATAATCTAACTGCATGCTAGGATGGTATTGTGCTTGAAAAGGCTGAATGTCTCTAAACCTGCCATTTGACCTTAATGTGTTGGAATTTTTTGAGTGTTCCTGTAGAACTATAAATAGAGACACTATTTTCGGTGGAGAGATTCATTTTGTGATCCTTAACAACATATATCACTTTTATTCGTTTGAAATAGCCTAATACTTTTTAAATGCGCTATAATGAATTTCTGCCCATAGACCGTAATGTATGAAAAATCTTTTGGGTGGCAGTAAAGATTGGATAAGTTTATAAACGTACCCGATGTTTTAATAGATGAGCGAGCTGTTGAAAGAACATGTCCTGGAATTTGAAATAAGGCCGTGCGGGGATTCTAAAGATTGAATTATTATTTATATAAAAGGACCTGATGGTTGTTGGTTGCCTTGTAAATGGCTGGCATCTAAAAATATATGTGTGTTTTATAAATCCAATCTTATCTCAAGATATTTATAGTATTTTGTATGATGTTTTAATAAAATTTGAAGATTAGCGAGAAGTTTAGTGTGGGAAAACTTTACTTTGGCCCTGTAAATAAACTATCCAGTCGACTGGAGCCAAAACGGGAGGTGCACAACTAGATGTTACAGCAATCCTAAATATAAAATTTTAACACTCTACAACCAATAGTTTTGAGATATGTGAGTTGCATATGTACAAACGTATGTATAGACGGGAGAAACTCGTCGAAATGGACTCATGATCGGTCGTCGATCGTAAAACGGAGACCTACAATATACATACTGAATTTGAACTTATACGAATGCACCATTTAGACACTAGTACGCCTTAAATTATTTGTGTCTATAGACCATAATAATGTATAAGAATCCTGTTTTGCAACCCTGTTAACAAACTATAAGCTGTGCACACACCAAAATATTTGCCTGTCATGTGCCTGAGATCTACAATATACATATACTTAATTTTTGCTTAATCAAATACACCGTTTAGAACTAACGTTAAAACAATGAGTATGGTAGACAGCCAAAGTGTACTGGTCCCGCGTTGGGGCATACTGCGTGGCTGTCCATCAAAGGATGTAGAGATTCAGGCGGTTTTATGTGCATGCAGATACAAAGTAAATACGTGTTAGAACCCCTTAAAAAGGTCCCCTCCTCAAGGCCCGCCTAAGTCTCCCTCTCCTATGGGTAGATGCCCTTCGTGTAGGCTTGCCATAACACAAAATACTGAAATACTCAATAGACGCTAGCGCACTTTCAGGAACTCCCGCCCAATGTATTAAATTCTTTTTGCAGCCTTGTAAAAAACTACACATCTTGTACACGCGAAAATCAATATCGGTGGTCTATAATATATATACAAAATTTCAGCTCAATCAAATGCACTATTTAAAAGCTATCGTGTTTGCTTACGTACACAAATCCATCACCGCAAAAACAAAATAAATGAATTAATGCCCGAAAATGTGTAAATACATGACAATCTTAAAAGTCGAATATTTTCATGATTACAATACTTTCCATATATGTTCGGAAAGTAAAAATGCGATCGATTTAAAGATGAGGATCATTGACACATGAGAGAAATGACAAAATAGTATTCCGAAAATCAGTCATTTAACACGTCTTTTTAACATGTACTATACTTTAGTACAATTGTAAAACCCGCAGTGGTCTGGGCACTAAACTCCATTGCCATAAGAACAAGAAAAATGAAGCAGCATCCGGATTGGCCTGTGCTTGGGAGGGTCAACTTCCTCTCGGCTCGACTGCTGTGGGACCGTGTGCCCTAATGGGAGCTGGTGCACGTAAAATCCGTCGTGGCTTCAATGTCCTCCAAATTGTTAAACGATACCTCTGTGGGTGCCGATTTCAGGGGGGGGGGGGTGCCTCCTCTGGAATTGGTTCAAAATTAGGGGACCCCAAGCTGAGTCGGAGTTCCTCCCACTGGGGCTCATTAAAATGGAAGCAGCCCCTTCCGCCCATCGCCTGCCTATTTGAGGGATCTGGCACCGCCCCGCGGGTTGCCAGAGGGCATTAGCAACAACAACAACAACAATTGTAAAATGTTTAAAAAAAACTTTGCAACCAACATTCTGGCTTTCTTCAATCAAGTATGTTAACAGTAATTTTTTGTAAAAATATTTTAATGGCAGCTGTCATCAAAAAAAGGGTCTCTAGATCTGTGGCACGCGATGAACGTTTCGATCGTCCGCCCTCTTGCTACTAGTTAAGTCGAGCGATGGCAACGGCCGCCCTTTTTTCAGCATTGGGAAATGGTTGCGCCTTAAAGGGTAAAAAAGTACATGCTACAGCTTAAAAATTAAAGACTCCGTTTAAAAAGCTGTAAGTATCAGGCTCCAGATTAAAAATAATACGGGTGTATAAATATGTCAATTGCTTCGACTACGATTTAAGAAAATGAATACGACTTTGGCATATAAAATTACATGGCTTCCGACCAGGGCCATACCTAGAAAATAATTTCGGAGTCGGGGAGCATCGTATATCGGGATAAAATTTTCATTATATATCCCCCACACCCAATTTCTGTCTAATTTAGCAAGATTAAATTTTTTTTTATTACTGCACAAACATTTCGTTCATTTATACATCACTGCATTTCATACCCCTCACCATGGGCGCCGGCAGAATATTTCCCAGGGGGGGGCAAAGACTACTTCAACGTATAGTTACCATGTTGGAAAGAGCAAAAAAGCAAAGGATAACACTGCATACAAAAATCCAGGGGAGGGGGCATTGCCACCCTTGTCCTATGCTGCCGGCGCCCATGCCCTTCACCATCCCCACACAGAAAAAAATTTCTGGCTACGTCCCTGTATAAATACACCATGTACATATAATGTAATAAGTTCGGGGGAGCGGCATCCAAACTCATAGGACCCCCCCCCCCCCCAGTGGCGGATTAATGCATTTTTGTCGGGGGGCGGGGCGGTAAGTTAGAGGATTGACATATACATCCATTTTTTGGAAGGAAAATAGGATCTTTTACATTAATTTCTTTTTTCTCGGGGGGGGGGGCGGTCGCCCCTCCGCCCCCCCCCCCTTTAATCCGCCCTTGCTTCTGACTCCAAGTCTACAACTTTCACCCTAGCTCAGAACTTAATTAAACCAAAAGAACAGCACTGCAAAAAATATTCCTGTAAATCAACAGAAAAAGTCTGGCAGCAAAAAGTTGCCAGAAATATTCTGTAGGCAGAAATTTTCTGTTGCCAGGAGCTGTATGTTATATGACAGAAAAATTCTGTTCCCTACAGAAATTTTCCGTATACATATAAAAGTCGTTTCCAAGCAGCGTTTTACAGTTGATTTCTGTATACAGAAACTATCTGTAAGGGTTACAGAATCTTTCTGTTGAATAACATTTATTACTGTCGACAGAAAATTTCTGTATACAGAAATTTTCTGGCAACTTTTTGCTGCCAGTAATTCTTCTGTATACAGAAAATTCCTGTATACACAAATTTTCTGGCAACTTTTTGCTGCCAGTAATTCTTCTGTATACAGAAACTTTCTGTACACAGAAAGATGTTACATTCTGGCAACATTTTGCTGCAGTTTTTCTGTTAATTTACAGAAATAGTATTTTTAGTTATTTCATATATTACTATCGTATTTCTCCAAATGTTTAAATTTTTTTATACAAATACTTTAAAAAAAATTAATAAATTTACAAAAATATAATAGTAATACATAAAATAAATATAATACCAGTAAGTAGTTTGGTATTATATTTATTTTATTATTACTATTATATTTTTGTAAATGTATTAAAATTTTTAAATATATGTATAAAAACATTTAAACATTTGGAGAAATATAATAGTAATATAGGAAATAACTAAAAATACTATTTCTGTAAATTAAGAGAAAAACTGGAACATCTTTCTGTAAAAGTAGCCATATTTTATAAATAAGTAACATTACCAGCATAACTGTTGGTGGCCTTATGATGACATGTAAAAGTGCTTAGTTCATTTACTTAACTTTTTGTGACACTGACAACCACAGACAAACAAAATTAGAAATATTTCTGACAAGAATAAAAATTGATTTTTCTTTTTTTAATCACTGAATCTGAACTTTTTGTGTTCAAAATCTGTACTTAGAGATATAAGTATACTCATACTTTAAAATAATCTTAATAGACACAAATAACTCTTCAGTTCAACAGTAAATTAAAATATTAAAGGTCTGAATTAAACATTCTGTGTGAGTAATAATTGAGAGCTGTTTCAAGAACACTAGTACTTACCGGAGCCGCAACTACTGTATACGACACCTGGGGTCAAACCTTAATTAGGGTTCCCCTCCCAAGGAGCGATAATTGATCTTGGCACCCCCTTTAGCACAGCACCCGCATCATGTGCCCCACTTATTTCAACAAGAGAAATAAGTATTCTTTTCCCATGAAAAGATAGGAGGATGAGTGTATTTGTAATGAAAACTTTTACATATCATTTATAATCATGCCATTAGAGCTCTAAAGCAAAAAATTATCTATAGCAGAGCTTGACAACCTGCAGTCTGTCTAAAAAGGAGAAAGAAAATGAGAGAATTTTACACTTTTCCTATCATTTTAGAAATACACAAAGTATTCGATTTCCAGTATAATGAAACATTGTTGAACTCAGCAGCAGATCAAGAGAAAAATATGGGGGGAGAAAACAAATGCTGAAAATTTCACCTTTTATTTTCCTGCACGCTTATTTTATTTATTTACTGTTTTTTTTTTCTTTGGTTAGAATCTGGCAACTAAATAATTGTTTTATAAATAGTTGGCACTAAATTGCAGGATAAAAATTTAAGCATAGGTATCCTAATAGTGAAAAACAAATGAGGAATTATCCAACATCAGAGAGCCTTTTCTCTGCTCTGCTAGGGTTCATTTTTGAACTACACATTTTAGAAAGCAACACAAAAGCGATCTTCTTGCAAAAATAATAATAATAATTCTTATTTATATAGTCAAACTTGAATAATTCAAAGTTGAAATTTTGAATTGATCATGCTCGAGTTATCCAAGTTTTGCTGTAATAATGAAAACTACACTCAATACTTTTAATCTTGTTCACTTAAATTAAAAATAACTCATTTCAGATTCTATTTTAAACACTACAGTTACAAGAATGCATTGTTGCCATAAGTTGTTAAATTGAACCATTAAAGGAAAGTCACTTCTAGAAAAACTCTTGAAAATAAATGAAAATGCATAAATATAAAACAAATAGAGCATTAAATGGTGCATTAAAAAATAATCTGATTTTGAATGCTATTGTAGCTATTTTGCATTTTTTTTTTTCCCCAAATGTGTAGCAACAGAGTTTTCAAAATTATCTGGAACCACACATACACTTTACTACTAGCATAGGTAGTGACGCCTGGTATTCTCGGAAAAATCCAAACCATTTAGACTTAAAAGTTACAAAATTAGTTAATTAAAATTATTAGTTACACTGTAAAAAAAAAAAAAAGAATCGGAAGTGTTACCTTAAAATATGGGGCAGCTCTTGTATTTTAAAATTGCAGGAACGTTTCTGCACTAGGCGGGTACGGTATTTATAAATGTTTCTGCATATTTTGGAAAAATATTTAAATATTTTCCAATTTTTTTTTGCAAAGGTTTCCAGATAAAAGGTGAATAGATGTGTAACATTTCAGTATATTTCGGGGAAAATATTCAGTAACCCCTCTTTTTATTTCACAAAGGTTTGCGAATTAATATGCAATATTCCTATTAATAAATTGAATTTTATTAATTTTAATGAGTTTTAAAATAAGTGTTTAACTTATGACTGCTTTTTTTGCAAAAGAAAATCTTAAAATATGAAAAAGTAATTTTTACTATCATAAAGTCATAAAAAAAAATCTTAATAAATTACAAATCTGATCGTGGTTCCCTGAAATTTGTCATACTAAAATTGTACATTGGATTTCTTTTCCCCCTCTATGAATCTCAAACAAAATAAAAGGTTCTTTATAGAACCTTTTTTTTGTTTGAGACAGTTTTCAGAGAGGGTGAAAAAATATTATTAGCTTATTTTCGGCAGTTCATTTTATACTTAAGAAAAAAACTGGAATAACTCCACTGACTTTCCGAACTCTTGATCCTTACCAAGCATTTAAATAAATTTAATCAGCTCAATCAAATGTAGTATTCAGACACTAGTGTACTTCAAATAATTTGAGTGTATAGGCCGCAATGTATAAGAATAATTTTTTGTAGCCCTATATAATAAATAAATAAAAAAAAAAAACTGCAAGCCCTCCACATACTAAAATCTATACAGTGTGCAAGACAGTGACCTATAACACGCGTACCTAATTGAGCACTCTTTAGATGCTACTACACTTTCAAGAATTTGTGCCATAATGTATAAGAATATTTCGTAGCACTGTACTTAACATCTGTGCTCTACCCACATCAAAATCTATACAGGTTGTGTGACTGTGACCTATGAACTTTTATTAAAATGCACCATTTAGGCACTAGCGCACTATAAATGATTTGCATCTGTAGGCCATTATGTATGAGAATTTTTTTTTTTTTTTTTTAACCCCGTGAACAGTGATCGCAACAACGCCTCTAGATGTGAATACACACCTTAGAAATTTCGGAATATGTGTTTTTACGCATTGCTTTTCCATATAAAATTAGGTATATTTTGATAAATAATTATGATTTGCTGATTTTAAATTTTAAAAATCAATTTTTGTACTAGTTTTTGTTGAACTGATATTTATGTACCTAGATATAAAAATCAGTTATTATTTATGTGTCAAATGCTATTTAATTATGTATTTGAAAATTTAGCATGTTCGTTGTTTTAATTACTTGTTTGGAATAGAAAATACTTCTAAAAAGGTTAAGGAGTATTTTTACTCATCTGAAAAAATCCTAGATGGATCACTGCCCATGAACAAATTATCAGCTCTATGCACACCAAAATCTATGCAGGTCATGTGATTGAAACCTATAACATACATAACCAATTAGCACTCAATTGAATGCATCATTCAGACACCAGCACACTTCAGACACTAACACACTTAGGCCTATAGATAGAAATGAAGAATTTCTATCCATAGGCCATAAATTTTTTTTGTAGCCCTGTAAAAAATTTATAAGTCATATATACACCAAAATCAATAACGTTTGCATGGCAATGGTCTATAAGATACATACCAAATTTGAGCTCAATCGAATGCACCATTTAGGAGCTATCGTGTTCACTCATACACACACAGATACATGCTCAAAAAGTTAAAAAACATGAAAAAAAATTTTTTTAGTAAAAGTTTTCAACAAATTATATATGCCATAAAGTATTTTATTTTAGAAAAGTAGTATATACATTACAAATTATCTTTTCTAAACATTAATGATGCAATACAGATACACAGGACTTCTCTCTGCAAGTAAATTGATACATTTCCTGAAAAAAAGAAAAAGTAAAATCAGATACATTTTTAAATATATTTGATAAATTTGCTGGACGATTCCACTGTTATGTGTGCGACATCTGTAAACTGCTTTTCTTTAACTCCTTTTTCATAACTCAGCATTGAAAAATCAGGTATCAATATTACCTTGCTTTACATCCTTTTATAAAACGAACATATACACAATAAATATAACTATCTGCAACATTTTATATTTAATTATTAATTTTATAAAATTTGTAACATGTGTGAAAACTTATGGGTAACACACAGACATTGGAACTGTCCTGCTCAGCAAACTCCTAAATAAAAAAAAATATTTCATTTTTATACTCTATGACACTATAGGTTCCCGACCATATGATTATGTCTTTGGTTATAGTGAGCCTCTGGGGAGCAGCAAATTTGATTTGAAGTCACCCCTGCAGGGAGGGCGAGATTTTGGAGATTTAAGGCAAAGAGCAGTTATCTCACTTGTTCACTATATCCAAAGTTCTGATGTCCGATAACAATAGAACAATACAAAACTAGAATTTTATACAAGTACTGAATGTTTATTAAGTAAATCAAACATAATGGATTGCATTTATAAGTCTAGAACTAGTTAAGTAAAATAAACACAATTAATCGCATTTATGGAAATAATGTATATTCCATTAAGTTGGAAAAAGGAGCTAAGACTTTTAGCATATATTCATTGAGGATGGAAAAAGAATCTATATTCATTGAGGATGGAAAATGAAATCGTCTTAAGTCAAGACGAAATTTCAACTTTTAGTTCACTTTTGTTAATGAATGCTTTTAAAGGATAGGATGGATTGCAGCATTGAAAATGTTATGACCCCCTCCCCCCCCCTTGTTTAATATAATCAACTTAGTCTAGACACTGGCAATTCACCTGTACAGTGGTCACCACTTATTTCGGTTAGTGGTTTATCCTGTGAGCCGCTTATTCTGGTCAAAATTGTTATGAACAGAACAAAATGGCCAAACAGCACTGTCCACCGGTTACCTCGGTAGTGAGTGCTGCTTTATCCAGTTAAGTAATCTGGAGATTGGGTAAAATTTTGACGCAATTAGCTTTTAGGGTCATGTGGAAGCCAGTCAAAGATGACTCATATTTGTGTGGAGGTGTTACAATAATTTAATCAAAACAATTGTTAATACACTTAATAGAATTTTAATAAAAATAATGATCAGTCTGACACCCTGAACGAATCAGGCACCCGATGATGATGACAATGGTGTGCACCTGAACCACATGAGTAGATTCGCTGAACACTACAGACATTTTATGTAGAGCTTTTGAGGAGAATAACATAAATGGTTACCTCTTTTCACCACTAAGTTAAATTCAGTTTGCGCTAAAATACAATATACCCTTAAAACAGCCTTTAATCTCAGATTTTCCCCCAAGTTGTAATAGTTATTTTTTTTTCTTTATTCTTAAATATGTTCATATGTCAAACTATTGAATAATATTGTTTATATATTTTGTTTTAATTCACAATTTTTTTTATCTTCAATATTTCATACTTTGTCTCTTACTTTACTTTGGTCCCGCTGTTTATTTCGGATTTCGGTTATTCCAGCCAGTTTCAATCCGTTTTGATGTAACTGGAATAAGTGAGGACCACTGTATTTTGGAACAGGAGCTTGATAATCTTTCTCTCTACTTGAACACTAAAGAGACACTCTTCGTGGGAATAGAACAACATTGCCCCTACTGTCCAAAAATTTTTAAGTTCACTATAACGGAAGTCGTGGTTCATTAAAACTGAAAAATGCTATGTGTATTTCTAATGTATGTGAGTCAGGACTAAGGAAATGTGTTCACTATAGCTGAAAGGTCTCTATATCTGGAGTTGACTGTACATATACACAGAGAATGCTGTGGCTTTTTTAATTTATAAGTTCTAGGGACTTACGGAGTCTTTCGCTGACATTTTTCCTTTTTAGATAATGTAACAAAATAATGAAAGCATTTACAAGTCTAACATAGGCATAAAGAGGGGTTCACAAGTATGATTAAGGTTTTAAAAAAGGCAGTTCTGGAACCCAGCGATTCAGAAGAAAAAAAAAAAGCTTACAATATACGCTATAGCACTTCAGCATGATCTCTGCATACGAAATTACCAAAAGCTTAATATGAGGTATGATCCAAAAGTTTGGGGACAACGTGTAAAATTCTTTACCCTGAATAGTTCACATCACCGAAGTACTACATCCACCTTCAAAGTAGTCACCTTGGGCGACGATACACTTATGCCAACGTTCGTATAATTTCTGGAAGCCATTTCCCCCAACCTCCCATAAGGCTTTTTGCAAAGCTGCTTTCATCTCTTCAGATGACACAAAAGTGTTTCATCTCTTCTGATGAAACAAAACGGCATCCCTGTATTATTATTTTTTAATTAATGGGAACAGGTGAAAATCACATAGGGCTAGTCGGGTGAATAGGGGAATGTGAATAACCTGGGTACTTTGTCAATTAAATCACCCAATATTGTCATTCATTATTCTTTTTGTTCAGTAATCAACAATCGAGGGACAATGTGCTGGGACACTTGGTGTATGTTGAGACCTTTTAGAAAGTGAATATATGAATATATAAAAATGTATAAAACTTCCGCAGCGTAATGGAGTTGTCGCGAATTAATTGTTTCATCTGTTCCATCTGTGGTTTGCAGAGGAAGATGATAAATGCCAACGGTTCAAAAGCGAGAAATTTCATCTGGGAATCGTCCCAGAGTAGCTCAGTGGTAGAGCACCCGCACGTTAAGCGGTAGTCCTGGGTTCGAGCCCCAGCTCTGGAATTTTTCGCATAGTTGGTAAAATAATCAGCCTATACACTCCAACTTGCCTAATATACTTGAAAGGTTGATATATTCACTTTCTAAAAATGTATAAAACATATTTAGCAGTTTTTCAAAATTGTGTTTCTAATTGAGGATCAGAAAAAAATCCTCCTATCCCCACCCCACCCGATAAAGAAAAGTAGAAAACCATGTCAAGTAGTGTTACCCAGTAGAAAAGCCTGCATTTCTGTAATATTATTAAATATATTAGATTATTTTTCACTCATCTTAAAATTCAATGACTTAGGATATTTTATAATATGAAATTAACATATTAAAGTATAACTAAGCAATATTATTTGTAAATACATTTAAAAATCTGTTAAAAATACCTTTTTTCTCTTCGTTCTGAAATTATTTAGCTGAATATATAGCAGAATTTGGCCAAATATCTGTTCAGTATTCGGCCTACCAAATTCACCAGTGTAGAGATGTCCTGTGTCAATTACAGTTGACGTTACATTACTGGAAAGAAGCTTTTTCTGATTGAGCCATCAAATCGCAGGACACTTCCCCCTATGCATGTTACAACACAGGTATAAAAATCACTTGCAGACAGTAGGCCACAAAAAATTTAAAGGTATTACACAAGAGCAAATCAAGCAGTGATATCATAAACGATCACTTTTATACACTTGGGGCTGTTATTTTGGTATTAATAACAATTTCTGGGATTATATTTGTTTCTTAAAAGAAAAGAATTCCTTAGGATGATTTTTCAAGAATTTCCAGGTAATCACAAGAAAAAAATAATTATTAAGTGTCTAAAGCATTACAACAATTAAAATTATTTGTTTCTTCCTCCTACATACGTACCAACATTCCGTTATTGAAAATCTTACAGAACACAATAAAAATCAACTAAAGATTAAATGTTTATCCTTACAATACAGTTTAATTATAAATATCCATTTTATTAAATAAAATTCAAAGCAAGTTATGGAGAAATCTTTTTTCATAGTATGAAAATCAGTTATGATTTTTATAAGCTGATTAATGGAAATACAAATTTATATCAACATCTGTAAAAGAAAGTCATAAATGATCAACATACCTAAATTTGTCATAAGACAGATTGTTATTATTTAAGAGAGTGTTCAAATGTGAGAGGAAAATATATATGATACACCCCACTAGCGAGTGAGGACATGCAACCAGTGTTATATATATCAGTCTCAAATAATATCCAATTTCAAATCTAAGGCTCTCCAAAGTGCCAACATACACCATTTTGCAAGATTTTTTTCAGGGAATCATTCGAAGCATCGACTTAATAGCAATCAAAATGAGAAATATCTGTCACTTATATGGTTCGATCACCAAAAAGTAAAGCAGGCATTTATTTGAAAAGAAGCAGCATTTTAAAAATTATAAACTATAACGAGTTTTATCATTAACTCTAATGTACTAAATGCAAAGATTTCAATTCTCTGAAATTTGGCGGAATTCCCCCAACTTAAATCAATTTACTCAATGTGGTGAGAATTCTGAAGATAGATCGCTTGAAATCCCTTAATAAGTGCATTATTTCTGATCAGATAATTAAAATTTAACGCTGTATTCCACTAAAACCTATACACTTATTTTCAAAAATGCTATTTCCTTAAGCTCTCAGTATATTGTGCCAAGCCTAAAACTGTGCAAACCACTAGAACTTACTTTCTCAAAACCGGCATATCAGCCATTTTATCTTTTGCCAAACTAACAAATTTTACATAATAGCCTCGGAAATCTTCAATCCTTATTTTGCATACAAAACATGTCATTCCTGCTCTGATTTCCCATGCACATGATATTATAATTAAAAAAATAACTTTACAAAAATAAACTAACAAAAAAATCATTATTATTCTTTTATTTTTACTTATTTAAGAATTGAAAACATTTTATTCGGCAAAATTGCAACCCATGACAACCACGATGCTCATTTCACACGTTTTTCACTATGGGAATGGGGGTTACAATTACAGAAAGCTTTCTATGTGGAAATCATAAAAAAATCTTAAACTCTGGGAACGGGTGGACTTTCAAAGTTTTAAAGTGGACTATCATTTACTCCATATTATTTTACACATCTGTGCAAAATTTCAGGCTGATTGGTCCATTTTTGTGGATTTGTATACGGTCTAAACCCACAAACACAGTTTCATTCTTATTATTACTTAGATTTCTGTGTATCAAAAGCATACATTTATAAAAAACATTAGTTAAATTTACACATTTAAGCTATTAATAAATGGTGGTATCTATGACAAGTTAGAGAGAAAATGGAGTTTCTGCTGGATAAGCAAAAAAATCAATCATATCTTTATCTCATACGGTTTTCAATTTAATAAATTTACAAGCATAATTTAGCTGAACATTAGTGACTGAGGTACCAAAGTTAAAAAAATTGTTTTTAAAAATTTTGTTGAATAAAAACACTTCTTTCTAAAAATCTTACAATAATGCCAATTAGATTTATAATAATCTTACAATGTAATCAATTTCTTACATTAAACCTTACATGTTGGCAGCAATGCTTCTAGCATAAATAATGTTAATTCATTAAATCAAACACAGTTCCATATTAAATTCTGCATATAAAAAGTCAAAAATTATTTCAAGGGTGAAATGAGTTTTTAAAAAAACACGGTACTTACGTATTATCCTGCCAAACTATTTTTCCGTCAAATGAGTAGCCAATCGTATTCAAAACCGTTGATAATTTCATATACCCGGCATTTCTCTTGGCGAAAAAAAAAAAAAAAAAAAAAAAAAAATCGCTCGCCTTGGCGGACTGCAGGGTAATACGTAAGTACCAAAAACACTTTATCGATTGACAGGATTTTGTTCAACCCAAAAAATCCCAGGTGGGTTTAAAAAAGCCCAACTGAAAAACTTAAATGGTTTTTTTTTTTCGAAATTTCAAATTTAATTACATAGGTAATACATCTCTTGATATCAGACACCAATTGCAGGGTTCAATGCATACGATAATTGGGTTTGTATTGCAGCCTCATCACAAAATTACCAACGATTAATATGGCCCTTTACAAAAATGCAATCAATTATAACAGCACTTCACTGTCACTTAACCTGTTTTATCAATTATTTTAACAAAATGTATTTTACTGGAAAAAAATTCCTGGATCAACCCCTGACTTGTAAAAGGTCTGTAGAACTTTTCATAGGGCACCTATGAAAATGGGGACAACTTTTGTTAGTAAAACAAGCTTATACTGATAGTCTGTACACAAGGTTAATGGTAAACAACTCCATTTACTAAACAGTATTAATACGAGCAAAACCGAGCAATATTACGCATAAACAATGGGGGAATAATTCCGTAAGAAGGGGCAGGTTTAATTGGCAACATTGTTTTTGTCTTCAACGTCTATATATAAGAAAATATAAAACCAAAACTACAATACACTTATCTAAGGACCTTCTTAAAACATTTCTAAACATATTTCAAATGCAATATAAAACAAATTGAACATAACCAAAACACTTAGCTCTACACTGCCCCCGCTTACGGAATTCACCCCAACAATGGAATATTTGTCTTAAATAAAAGTACTAAGTTTATAATAAAAGCAAAACTCGTTAAAGCTTTTTATTGTTATTATTATTCAGTGATGAATGCTAGAAAACAGAAAATATAAAATATTCCAACTTGAAGCTCTATTTTCCAGGTTTTTAAAGAAAAACTAAACTTACCATGAGATTTCTCTGGCAATTTATGAGCTAATTTTTAATCCCGGTGGCGTATGAATCTCAAATCGTATCATTACTTTAATTTTAAAATTGAAAATTAGTGTTTCTCTGTTTCTTTTTTACAGATATATATAAAAAATATGACTAGAGTAACAGGAATTGAATATAATCACAAATTATTTTGACTTTGCAATCGTAATTCCCCATACACCGATACGGAAAAAAACGTAAACAATGCATTTCATAAATAAACCAAGGAGAGTGGTTTTGTTGAACAGTGCCGTTCTTAAACCTCATAAGTCTAATATATATTTAACTGTTTCTGTAAAATACTTCAATAAAATGAGAGTAATGATTAGAAACCGAGAAAATTAAATTTATCCAGGCTTTACTAATTGTTTTATAAGAGAAATAGGTTACGTGTAAACATTAGGCTTAACGGCTTTAAAATACACGTCGTTATGTTTTAAAGCATGAGTTTTTTTGAAAAAGTAATATTTCTTAGCAGAAAGATTTCAGAAAATATAAGTAAAAATTTAAAAAAATTACCTTTGAAATCATTTTTCAATTCTTTACGGATCCTCAAGCGTTTCACGTCGTAAATGGTTGTTTGTGTTTCGTTCGCCGCCACCGCCACCGCCACCGGGCTGCCACAGCTCTACAGATAAACGTCGTTAAAATACAAAACCCGCTTTATAACATAAAATATAGCAAGTTTACGTGGAAAGCATGGTTAAATTCTGTTAACATTTTTTTTCTGTTGGAAAAATGACAGAATAGTTCTGTATTTTTAAGATTATTTTTTGCAGTGAGGGAACAGATTTAATGAAAGAACACCTTTCACCGAAGAACAGTTCTTTTAACCTGTTCAGCAAGAGAACGCCTTTTACCCCGTTCCCGCTCTTAGCTCTCCGTTCCGAAAAAGAACTCCAGCTCATGAAAAGAACGGTGAACTAGGTGTTCCCGCTCACTGCTCGAACTCCTCGCGTCGTGATCAAAGAACGTGTTCTTTTTCAGCCAATAGGAGAGGCTGCTCCGGAACAGGTTATTTTTCAGCCAATAAGATATGGCTAAGAGCGTATGAAGCGAAGGCGCGTTTTATATGGAGATAGTGTAATGCTTATATTATTGTTTGACGTTGATAAAATATTTTTTTTCGATTTGTTTGTGTTTCAGACTATCATTTTCTTTATTATTAAATTTTTTACTTTGATTCAAATTGAGTAGTTTGGCTGGAATAATAAAAATTGACGAATTGTAATCCTGTGAGTGCATTTCGTATTGAACATATAAGAAAGCTTCTTATTCTTTGCCCGGATCCACTTTAAAATTATGGTATGTTGGGTTAAAAGTTCTATCCCCCCCCCCCAGATAATCATCTTCGTTATCATTATTTCTCAAAATAACTAAGATTCCACAATTAGAATTTGATAAAGCTAAAATTGTGAACTTCTATCCCCACTATCAGATACGTAGCCAATGTGGGGGAGGAGGGGGTCAGCCCCCCAGAATTAAAATTTTTCTTAGCAAAAAAATATTAATCGTGCCTTTCAATGAGAAATTTCACCTTTAAGGCATTTTCCAAAATTTCTCTTTTCAACACGCTTGCCTGCCATAAAATTTTGAAGCATCGGACCTTAATGAACTCAGAACATGTTTTTGCCGTGATCACTGAACAGGGTGTTCCCGTTCTTTCTTGAGAACAGGTTCAAAAGAACAGGGTGTTCATTCTTTCCCCATCTCTAGAGGATACGTACCCCTAGCTAAGCCCTTAACTCACACTTCCTTAAAAAAAAAATTTTTTAAATAGACCTACAATTTAACCTTTCCAACCTTTCCAGGGGCAGTGTCAACATCGGTATGTCACTTTTTTACATTTCTTTAAAGTAAAGAAAGAACAACTACTAATTATTTTAACTTTTAAAATTATTAGGTCGGTGCATAATTATCAGGCGTTTTTCCCTTTCACCATCGGCCGGAACAGTCCCAGCTTTCGCTCCCTTCCAGTCTGCCAAAAGTGCCTGGTCGTCAAAATCCGATGGTCGACCTCGTCCTGGCTTATCTTCCAAGCTAATGTCACCAGACTTGAAACGGGCAAACCACCCTGCATCGAATTCTGTTGTATTGTATTGTGGCGAAGCTACGCAAGGGCTATCTGCCAAAGAGAGGAGGTGCCTTGGTCGAAGGACATTTTAAAGGGTTCTAACACGTATTCACGTTGTAACTGGATAAAAGCGACCAAAACTCAACACTGTTAGATTGACAGCCGCAGAATAGGACAAAACGCTGGACATTCACACTTTAAACAATTTTTTTTAATATTGTAAAAAAGTGACATGCTGAAACTGACTGTGTCCACAAAAGGTTATCTTTTTATTAAAAAATAAAAGGTAATACAATCACAGTACGAAAAATTATCTTTGACCTCCAATACTTCAATAAAATAATCTAGCTGAAGTAGCAGCTTTAAAAAAAATGAAAAAAATCCTCTTCAATGTACATTGTCAGCGATCCAGAGTGTGGGGAGGGACACAGGAACACGTACCACCTGAAAATTACAGTGTAGAATATTGACTTCGTTTTTAAATTCAAGTGAATTTATTTACCAGAAATATGAGCCAAATGTTTTGTGCTACTTCCAGAATTTTTTCTGAATCCGCCACTGTTAGTATCCACCCTGTTCATTTTAAATTAAATTCAAAATGTGCAAGTTAAAGGCTTATTTGGGAGCGCCCCTTATTGTTGGGTGCCCAGGCAATTGCCCCGAATGCCATGCTGAAAATCAGTCTTTGCATGTATCCTGTGTTTTATGTATGGAACACGAGTCCGGGTGGTGAACCCACTCAATACTTTTACCTTTCATTCACCCTCCTCTCAGTCCGAAAAGCCGATGATTCGGATCAAAATTTTTAGGTTACTCGAACGGTTAGATCTTATACGGCATTTAAATATATTGGAACAATTTGTTATATTTTGTAACGGATCGTGTCAATATGAATGGCATTTCGTTATTGCGTTATAACGGTATGAAGATGTCGTTCTGTTCCTTTAACGTTATGGTCTCATACCGTATTTAAATAGTTATTGAACGAAAGGTTATATTCTAACTAATTGATACTGTATCGTTATCAAATAGTTATGTAAGTTTAACGTTATAAACTAAACGGTTAACATGATTAACCGAATGCATTCTGTTACTGTTCTTAGAGTTATTATGTATAGCACAGAAAAGAATAACGTTATATTAAGTGTACGTTGAATATCGTTATTAAATATAACGTTATTCCCTGAGCACTCTTGGGTCAAGTAACCGAATACTGATTTCTCAAATCATTAACGTTATAGATTATAACGTTATTTCGTGAAGAACAATTTGAAAGTTACGGTATGAATAACGTTATTCGGCTTGTGAATAACGTTATGATTTGTAACGAATAACGAATTGGTTATAATGCGCATTACGTTAAGTTACGGATCCCTGTATTTTTCTTCCCTATTCCATTAAGTTGGAAAGTGTATCATTATTCATGACTGTGCTGTATTTTTCTTTCTTGTTTTGTAAAACCCATCTTTGGAATCGAAATCTATCTTAAAATTGCCTACTAAAACTATTTTACAATATTCGCCAAGTATATTACAACTACACTTCATCGTTCTATATATTGTTTCGAATGGGCATCATAATCCATGCGTGTACCATGTTTGTCTTTCTTGGGTTGATTCCTACATTAACACCTCGATTCTTGCCAAGGTGGCGATCATTAAACATATGCAGTTACAATGACAATTTTTTGCATTTATGTGGCAATCGTAATTTAGAATTAAAATGGCGATTTGGAACAACATGTAAGTACAGCATGCCGTTACATTTTTATTTATTTTGGATCGCCAATTAATGTAGTTGTAGTAATTAAGTGTCTTCAGATTCCTTAACTCGTGTGTTTATTGCTAATTTGTTTATTTTAGTTTTCATCTAGTTCTTTTGGGAGCGCTGAAATGGTACATACGTATTATCCCGGTGTTCACATCCGCGAAACTACTTTTTCGTCAAATTTGCTGGCAAACTGTTGCCAATCGTATTCCAAACCATCAACAATTTCATGTGCCCGGCATTTATCTTGGTGAAAAATTGCTTCTCTTGGCGGACCGCCGGTATAATACGTAAGTACCGTTGAAACTTATGCATAACTCCCAGAGACCCATGACTGCAAAGCTCCCCAAAGTACAGGAATTTTTTAGGTTGGTGAGAGTGGGGGCATTAAAATAGGAATCAAATCTTTCCTTACCATAAAACATATCTTTGGAATCGAAATCTATGTTAAAATCGCTTACTGAAACTGTTTTACAATCTTCGTCAGGCATATTCGTCCTATAGGCATATTTCAACTATGCCGCAAAGACATGGAATGGGAATCATAATCCATGAGTGTACAGTGTTTTTCTTTCTTGTTCCACAAAGCACTTCTTCAAAATAGAAATCTTTATTAAAATAACCTAATAAAACTGTTTTACAATATACGCCAGGCGTTTTCTAACTATACTTGAAATGTATTTATAATAAATTGTCACGTTTTGGCACCACATTTAGCGATCAATTATCAAAAATTGCAAATCCTTGTGCGACTTTCAACATTTTATTAACGCCCCTCCCTCTCCACGTTATCTGGCAAACACATTTGAAAAGGGACTCGTCTAGAAATGTCTAGACAAAAATCCTGATTGAACTTATTAGCACTCTGGTGCTAAAAATTTTGGGGTGGACTGCCCTTGTGACTTAGGGGTATGAGACATAATTAAAATCATATTCGCAAACCTAACGAATATACATATAAAATTTCATTAAAATCGGTTGAGCCGTTTTGGAGGAGTATGGTAACTAACACTGTGACACGAGAATTTTATATATTAGATATACCCAATTTGAGTTCAATCGAATGTACCGTTTAAATGCTAGTGCACTTTCAAGAATCCCCCCCCCCCCATACACCATAATGTAAAAGAAATCTTTGTAGTAGCCCAGTAGAAAAACTATAAGTCCTATACACATCAAAATCAATGTCTGTGTAACTATGTGGTTTATAACATATATACCCAATTTGAGCTCAATCGAATGCCCCGTTTAGGAGCTATCGTGTTTACTCACATACACGCAAACACACACACACATACATACATACATACATCTCGTAAAAATTGCATAAATGAATTCAGAAGACCTCAAAACGTGTCAATACATCAAAATCTTGAAGTCAAATTTTTTCATGATTACAATAATTTCCTTACATGGTACATGTTCAGAAAATAAAAGGATGAAAATCTGAAACACTTTTCAGGTTTTAAATACGCACTTAAGTGCTATATAATAAAATCGTATCATTATTTATACGTCGTCCCTATTTTTCTTACTTATTCCATTATGTTTCAAAAGTGTATCATTATTCATGACTGTGCTGTATTTTTCTTTCTTGTTTCGTAAAACCCATCTTTGGAATCGAAATCTATCTTAAAATCGCCTACTAAAACTATTTTACAATCTTTGCCAAGTATATTACAAATATACTTCATTGTTTTATATATTGTTTGTCTTTCTTGTCGTTATTTGTCTTTCTTGGGTTGATTCCCACTTTAACGCCTCGACTCTCACCAAGGTGGCAATCATTAAACATATGCAGTTACCATGACGATTTTTTGCATTTATGTGGCAATCGTAATTTAGAATTAAAATGGCGATTTTGAACAACATGTAAGTAAAGCATGCTGTTACATTTTTATTTATTTTGGGTTGCCAATTAATGTAGTTTTAATAATTAAGTGTCTTCAGATTCCTTAACCGGTGCGTTTATTGCTAGTTTGTTTACTTTAGTTTTCATCTAGTTCTTTTGGCACGCTGAAACGGTACTTGTCAGAAGATGTGCATAATGGATGATTTTTGCTGCTTAATAAAGGACTTCAAAAATGCAACTAACTTTTCTTTATTAGTATAAACACATCTTTATGAACAATTGGTTAAATGGATTAAAAACTTTTAAAAATGTATAATAAAATGACTGTCTTCCATAAACCATTAGTAACAATTCTGATAACAGCAGCAGCAAACATCTAACAAAGAGTGGAAGACAGCCTTCCATCTATGAAGCACATTTCTATGTATCAGCACACTGAAACCATTCTATTATATGGAAAAAACACTCAAAATACTGGTGTTAAACAATAACGTAAATAAAAAACTTTGTAAAAAACACACATAAGATGTTATGTGTGTTTTTTACAAAGTTTTTTATTCACGTCATTCTATTACATATTAAACAGAAAGGGTTAATTTAACAGTTACTGCAAATTATGCATGCAGAGCTACTCAAAATAATTTGCATAAAGAAAACAAGGTCTGAAATTTACCTGACACTAAGAACATGAATGAAAGGCATTACCAGGAATTATAGCTGATAGTCTTAAAGCAAAATAAAATAAGGTCAGAAAATTATCTATAGGTTTGCACAATTAAAGATCAGAAATTTACCTGTAGTTATTTAATTTTCAAGTCTAGAATCAAGGTCAGCAGTTTGCCTATAGGTTTATGCAATTTGCCTGACAATCTCTGGTATTTAATCAGAAGCTGAACTATGAAACAACTCAACTCTACCTTATGTTTAAGAAGGAAAAATCTAGTTTAAGAGGTAGATTTAATTTATGATGTTTACACCAAAGCTAAAGGTACATTTAAATTTTAAGAAACTTTACTACTTTTAGATAGCTCTGCTTTTTTTTTTTTTTTTTTTTTTTTTTTTTTCACTTAAATAAAATAAAAACTTTGGATATTACATAGTTTTCAAAAAACAAAGTAAGCCTCAGCTGGCCTTTATTTGTTGGATGACACAAAGCCTGGGAAAAACACTGGGCAGGCAACCATTTACTTTTTAAAATTTATGTATTTATGTTTTAATCTTTAGAACAATTTTATTAGAAACTGATTTTTATCATACTGACCCAACAGTACTTACTTACGTATTATCCCGGCGGTCACTTCTGCCAAATTACTTTTTCATATATTTTAAATACGTTGACAATCGTATTCCAAACCATCAACAATTTCATGTGCCCGGCATTTATCTTGGTAAAAAATTGCTTGTCTTGGTGGACCACCGGAATAATACGTAAGTACCATTGAAACTTGTGCATAACTCCCAGAGACCCATGACTGCAAAGCTCTCCAAAGTACGAGGATTTTTTAGGTTGCGAGAATGGGGGTGTTAAAATAGGAATCAACACTTTCCTTATCATAAAACACATCTTTGGAATCGAAATCTATCTTAAAATCGCCTACTGAAACTGTTTTACAATCTTCGCCAGGCATATTCCAACTATACCGCAAAGACATTTTAAATACTGTTTGGAATGGACATCATAATCCATGAGTGTTAGCCCTATCAGGCATTAAAGCGTTATTTTCGGTCTTGTTACCGTACTTTACTCGTAAATACTTCTTTTAAGCTTAAATGCAAACAGAAAACAAGTTTTAGTTCACATTTATTTGATTCTAAAAGTTAACCTCTAAAATTCTCTTATTTGCCATAATTCAATATCGGCCAATCAATTCATAGCATTAATTTAATCTGTAATGCTTTAAAACATCTTTTAAGTTTCTTACCTCATTGGTTTCTCAAATGTGAACAATTGCCAATGCACTTTCCTTTTGCTTTATGCAAATTAACTTTGACTTTTGCTTTATGCAGATTAACGCCGATCGTCCAATGCTGCCGCGCGCCTCGCACGCGCCGTTTTTCCCCGGTACGCATGTTCTTGGAATAGCGTACTTCGCCGATCACGACTAAGATTCAAATATTTCTAGCTTTGATGCCTGAGCAGCGCTAGCTGCTCAGTTTTTGCTTGCTTAGTTCTTTTTCTTTTAGCATTTTTAGTTTGTCAATGTTAAGATAATAACAGTACTATAATCGTCGGCTCAAATGAGCACTTAGACTTTTTTTCAAAAGAAATACTTCAATTTGTAACAGTAAATGATAATGTAAGTTCTGGTTTTACTTACTTTGGGCTGGGTGTTAAATTGTCCGTTCCTTCATAGGGATAACTGGCTGCCCATTGGGTGTCCCCATAATAAAATGGCCTGTGGTTCGGACCTTATTAGTGGCAAAGGCTTGTGGTCAGAGCCCACTTATTGAGGGGGGGGGGGGGGGGAGAAATTTCAAACCATGGATTGCATGTAAAGTTAGAATGTTAGAACTTAAATATGTATGCTAAAATTTGAAACACACATATCTTTTTTTTTTTTTTTTTTTTCTGCCTGAAGGGACGACTATTTTCCTTCGCTAGGGGTAAGGGTTTTTTGAAAAATATGGTGATCATTTTTTATACGAGGGTCCTTGAAAATTTTGAGATGAGCCTTGAAATGTGCTTGAAGTTTTACTTAAAATTTTTGTAGACACCCTGTTTTGGCTTTTGACAACTCCCTTTACTTTTCCAAGCTACAATTAATTCTTCATCAAACATTCTAATCTGTTTTCCTTTTAATCGTGCTATAAAAATAAATGCGCTATATGCTCTGTTATATAATGCATGAAGTTTTTTAACTTATCATCTTATTTTATTCATTCCTTCTTAAATGAATCTAAATGACGTATGTTTATTTCTTAACCACAAAATCATGCATTAATGCTACTATTTTGGCAACCAAAATTGAAAATATGTCTACTAAACTAGCAACTTTTTACATCCGTGAGGCTACTAATGATACTATTTTTGCCTCCTGACACTAGTGGACACCCTGTAATAAAGATTAATATTTATATCTGACAGGTGTGCTTGTGTGGTCTGGGTATCATCAGATTTCTCGGTATTTTTAGCAAAGTAATTTCCACATTTCCGGATGTTTTTTAGCAAAGGAGAAATTTTCATATAGCATATTTTATATTAAGGGAAAATGTAGTTTACTTATTAAAACAAAAGCAGCTAGCTCTTGCTAGATAAGTTATTCAATTTTTTATGAGGTATTATGAAAGTAAAGAGAATGTATACTGTGAACAAATTTTGATGCCGGGAAACTTTAGTGTGGTAGATGAAGACATCTGACTGGACAAGAGGCATCTCTCCCAGAGTGTCATCCAGACGCTGATGAACAACTTTCTGCTGATTGTGTACTACTGTTGCCCCACGCTGTTTACTTTGAATCGAGTGTAACACATTGTGGATTTTAGATCCAAGTACTAATGTAAGCTTTCTTGGTGCATGTTGCAGACTTTGAATTAGCAAGAGGTGGATAAAGTCACTGCAAGCTTCATCTTTCAGAGGAGAAGACGAGAAGAAGGACAAGTGTTTGTTTCCTTGAGTCACCAATGAAGTGACTGTGTAGCTTGAGTTTGTTTTGATCTCAGTAACTTTAATATAGTATATGGAGGCATTATCTGACGCGGTACAAAACACTGACTGAAACAAAAGATACCCATTTACTTGATCTTAAAAATTGTCCAGGTGTATCATGCATGGTGTGAATCTTTTGTTGCCAAGTAGAGGCATAACTATAAAATGTTTTCCAAAAGACCAGCAGAAAAAAATAGAAAAAAACCACGTTGCATGTTAAAATTTGTTATGTTCTAATCATGCACTTAAACACTACAGGAATGAATCAAGGAACAATGATAAGAATACCTTTTTGTAACAAATTTTGAATATACTTCAAAAATATCTTTAAGACTTTAAATATCTGTAAAATAACTTTGTTTATTATATTTAGGTTGCTGTTGAATCAAATTTTCCAATGCCACCTGATGTACAAGATATTTACACTGATTATATCATACTTTTGAGAACAAGAATTGAAGATTTGAAGGTTATTAAAGTTTTATTTAGCTAATTATTTTATTCAGTGTTCAGTATTTAAATAAGTTTTAGATGGCATTCATTCTTTCAAGGTTGTGTAAGCATTTTTTTTTTTTTTTTTACAATTTGTTTTAGTAAACATATATTTTTCTTTTAAAAATATAGGTTATAGATAAGTTAGATTTTTTTTATGTTATATGTAACTCTTGTAAGATAAAACAGAATGTTTCTCTGCAGATTGTTTGGAATATAAAACAAAATAGATAAATAAAATTCAGTATTTGTTTCATGCTCTAAGGAAGCCAAAATGGGTATCAAATTTTTAAATTTGTAGCAACTTCTGGCAGCTACTTTTAACATTACTTTTGGCACTTCATCACTGTCGCCTGATGGATCACGTTGTGCAATCGGTTTTTCTTCTGAGTACAATGCTTAGGAATGACATCATATAAAACAATTTCACCATGGATTTCAATCCCAAATCTTTTCTCCTGCAAGGTATAATAGCAGAATGCCAGCTCATATAGGTTTAGTGTAAGTGCTGAAACTAGAGCATGCACAACATTGGAGAATATCATTATTGTACACAAAGCAGCTTTACATGGTTCAAATGCAGAACTGAAACTATTTTTATCACTCTTTGATGTGAATTGGCTTGTCTTATTACGCAGGTTATTTTAATATGAGAAAAATTCTTTTCTTTCTTTTTTTTTTTAATGTGAATCTTTATTAGAAATTGTTTTAATTTTACAATCAGGCAACAAATGATGAAATGGAGTTTGCTTCAGGAAAAAATTTTAGCACAATATGAGAGTTTTCATTCTTAGTGGTAGATAATAAACTAAAAAACTCATGCAAAATAAAATTTCTTAAAATCAGATATGAAGTCCTATTTTATGCTGATCCTTAAGTGTCATTTTCCACAATGATTTTAAAATAAGACTAGATGTTAGCTATTAAGGTGCAGTGCCCCCAAGTAGAGTTTACATCATCCAGAGCAAACCTTGATTTTGGTACCCCCTCTAATTGCAGACCTAGACCAAATTTAACAGGAGCTTGTAAGCTATACTGTATCAATATATGAAAAGCCTGTGTTTATGTAAGAGGGAACTGTACTCCCTTTTAACCTATTTTTATTGTTGTTGATCATTCTTTGAACAACTGTTTTACACCTTCCGACCCTGAAGAGTTTTATACATAACAAGGTGTTCACCATTGTCAGGAGATAAAATTAGTAGCATTAGTAGCCTCACAAATGCAGGGATGTGCCAGCTGCTCCAATTGCTCCAAATTGTGCCAAATCAGTCCTGATGTGCCAATCTGCTACAAAAAGATCGTTTTTGTACATTTTTGCTCCAAATTCAGCAAAACTGCTACATTTTTAATTTTTCCATATATGTTTAAACGTTTGTAAATCTCCCGAATTTTTACAAAAGTCATCACACATTCTAAGCATTCTAATTTCAATCTTTCTCTATTAATCTTAAAAATGAATATTTTTTCTTTGGCATCCCTTTGTTTAAACCACCAATGCCTTAAGAGTAAAAATTGACCTCTGTTTTAAATTTAATTTTTTATTAGCTGCTGATGGTAGTTAACACATTTGTGCCCAGATATTTTTGAGACTTTCTTTGATTTTTGCTAATACCAGCAATAATAGATAAATTTCTGATGTCAACTTCTTGAGCAAGGGATGATTTCTTTTAAAATCATTATGTATAAAAATCGAAATGTCAACATCCTACTGGGTCATGTTAAAATATTATGTGGAGTTGATGTTCTATACTCGTGAATAAAGGCTAGGAAAAATAAATAACGCTTTCGACTGATAGCGAAAATGCTGTCCCAAAAAAAGGACGCTAGGCATAAATGGGTTAATATAGTTTAGTAAATATTGTATTTTTGATTTTAAATAGATATTTTGTGCAGCAATGTATAAAATAACTGATTTTTTTTATTTATTTCATAAGCTTCTGACTCCCCCCCCCCCCAAAAAAAAAAAAAAAAACTGGTTTTTGTTATAAGCTAAGAGTTTTTAAGAACCTCCTTAATTTTCATTTTTTTGATTGGCATTCTTTAATGACTTTTCTCTTTTGCTCCAAATTGCTCCACTAATCTGTTTTTATTGCTCCAAAAATGTCTTTTTTCTTGCTCCACAAATTGCTCCAAAATTTCATTTCAGCTGGCGCATCCCTGCAAATGTAAAAGTTGCCAAAATAGTATGGTTTTTCTAAATTTTAGTAGGCAAAAGAATATAGGTAACATTGTGAATTTGATAGAGATATAAGCAAATAAATAAATAAATAATTTTTTTCACCTTGTTTATATTTAATAAGTTCTTTCATATGCATAATACTTTTAATGAATTAAAAAAAAAAATTATCATGATGACCAAATCATACTTGTTTGGCTCCCTAAAGTAGCTACGGCATGGAAATATACATTCTTAAGGAGGCTTCGAGGAGTCATTCTTGTAACGGATAAAACTTGAGGAAAAGAAAAATAACAAAGAACAAAACTATTCTTTTTCAGTCGCCAAATATTTGAGAATAGTATGAAAATTATTTTAACCAAAAAGGTATCCCAAGTTGCCTAATCTTAAATTTCGTAGTAAAAGTCTCCGTTTCAGTTGCTGGCATAGTCATGTACGGGTTCTGATTTTGTTGTCTCTCTTCAACATGGCACCCAGGGCAAGTGGCCTATTTGCTCTCCTATTGTTGTAGCTCTGAGAAAAAGTGTCGCTCTATTCTAAAAAAAAAAGTAAAGGCTGCTGTCAAAGCTTATGGACCTATCTCCTCCTAAACTGTAGGGATTTGAGTTTCGACTAAGGTGCCCACAGATTCGAAAAATTCCGAGGAACCTGCTAAGCTGAATTAAATTTCGAAAATCGAATTATTTTAGAAGATATTAATAAAAAACTGGAAAAATAAACATAATGGTTGCCAGATTTGGCATAAAATAATTCATTCCTTTGCAACAAAGTGTTTCCAAGTATGTAGTATCACGTAAAATTGTCGAACATGAAGTAGAAATACACCCATTTTATGCCAAAATTAAAACTATATGAAATAAGTAACTCAAAATGTGTTACACAAAGTTTACAATTTTCAAATAGTAAGTTCGCTTAGACAACAGGAGTTTAGAATTAGCGATTATTCGTTTTTCCAAAACAGAATAACTAATATCTTGAAAATGAAAAATAATTAAAATGCAGATTATTTTAAAGCTGGTTCGGTCCAGCTGGATTGTTTTCTAGCAGTAGAAATATTTGGCGGCATTAACTATACCATTATAGCAGTTATAGTACACTTTGGATATTTGCTAGCGCGACGAGATGGTATAATTCGTGGTGCTAAGTAACGCCTATCTGCAAACGATTATGTAAATGAAAATATAGATAACGGTTTTCCGGTAACCTTAAATGAACAGTAAATATAGGTTGTGAGCATGTGTCAATCGCCAAACAATGAAAAGCCGCCATTGGTGGCAGGCTATGCTATCTGTTCCGTAGCTTTTATTAACTTTACATGTACGCAAGTTGCCAAATAATGAAAAATCGCCATGGGTGACAAATTCGCAAGTTGTCCAATAGGTTTTACATTATTAAAAATACAGCTGAAACAGATGTTCTGATTTTATTACGCTTTAGCTCCTAATTAATATAACTTTTGAATGGAAACATTAAATATCATTGTGTTTCTGAGGAGTGCAAATAATTTTTCCAGCGATTATAAGCGGAGTCCGCACTCCAGGTGGAGTATAGCTCAGGACCCGTACAACACGGATTCCCATAACAAAATATCTTCCGTGTCATGAGGGGGAGGGTGTCTACTGTAGTGTGAAGTTTAAATTTTTATGTAGCAAGAAACAAGCAATGTGTAGCTCAGTAACATTCTATCTGATCCAATCTTCGGGTTTTGTCTTTTGAAATTATGTCTTTTTTACGAATAAGCCTTATTAGGGGCCGAATGCCTCATACGAAAAGCGAGCGTAGCGAGTCTGGGGGCCTTGGCCCCTAGTAACACAAAATTTGCATTCACAAATAAAATACCCTTGCAAAATATGAGAAAAATATCATACAAGCTTCGTTAAGATTTAAAATAATTTAATAAACATAAATAACAGATAGGTATCACATAGGAAAAATTGATACTGCAACTGGGGGGAAGTTATAATATTATATTATTACTTCCTTGTTTGAAGTATACGGAAGTAATATGATCGCAAAAATTTCAGTACCCTGATTTTGACTACCTTTAAATTTACTTTTAAATGTTTTTCCAAGACATCTTATCGAACGCATGTATGTGTGTTCATATTAATGCATGTACAATCCATTTTGACCAGTTTTTCCCTGATGTCTGTACATACGTACAGATGTAACTTGCATTTCTCAAAAACAATTGGTTGTAGAATGTTGAAATTTTATATTTAGGATTGTTGTGCATCTCCTCTTTTGGTTCCAATCGAGCGGATCGATCGATAGTTTATTCACAGGGCCACCCAAAAGATTTTCCATACATTACGCTCTATGAGCAGAAATTCATTAAAGCATATTTTATTATTAGGCTATTTCAAACGAATCAAAAGTGATAAATATTGTTACAAATGAATCTCTTTTGAAAATAGTGTCTTTATCATTTATAGTTCTTCTAGCAACACTAAAAAAAAAAAAAAAATTCCAACACATTACAGCCAATGGCAGATTTAGAGACATTCAGCCATTTCAAGCACAATACCGTCCTACAATGTAGTTGGGTAATGGTTCGACAATTGTCATGTGCTTCCCTCAAAAATTATGCCAAAAGTCATCAAGCTGGGCGGCTTTTGGTGTATGTATTTAATTCTCATATTTCAAAAACCGTTAATCATAGATTGTTGAAATTTCATATATAAGATTGTTAAAACATCTAATTGTGCATCTCAATTTTTGGTTCCAATCTTCTGGACAGTTTATTTAAAGGACCACCCAAAAGAATTTCAATACCTATGAATATCTTCAATATATTATGTCTGTAATCAGTCACTGTTTGGTCCATGCCCAAAATCTCATCATTTATCATCGACCTTGGTGAGTTTTGCCGAAATATCGCCAAATTTGGCACCAAGAATAATTTTGCATAACTCTAAAAGTGCATCTCTTTTTTGATTGCAATCGACAGGGTAATTTATTTACAGGGTCACCGAAAAGACTTTAAATACATTACGGTCTATGGACACCTTTAATTCATTAAAAGTTTGTGATGAATCACTACTTTGGCTAGTGTCCAAAATCTCACTAATCATCGCAAGCTTGTCAACTTTGGGTGGAATATCGCCCAATTAAGTGCCAAAAACAAATCGTTCAAATTAAGTCCAGCTTGGCAATATCTCAAATATTTTGCTAGAAATTGCTAAACCTTAGTATAATTGCAATATTTTATATCCTTCAAAACAAAATAAATTTAGATGAAGTGCACCAAAAACATTTTTGATTTAATAGACGTGCAAGGAAGTCATAGAGTATCCTCATCAGATTTTTCAAAATAGTTCTGAAATTTTAAAGTTAAATTTCTAAAAATATTCCATTCATATTGCTTGAAATTAAATACATAAAATAAAAATTGCAAAATCTGTAGGATGTTAATAGAAGTAGACTAAGGACTATGCAAATTATATGTTGAGCAGAAAATTCGAAATCACATTAGTCAAAATTGTGATTTCATAGAGTCATTAAAGATTTAATTCATCTTTACTATAGTGTAAATGATTAGCAATAGTTGTTAGTTAAAGCAGCCATTTCCTCATTAGCATATAGTTTTCCCTAATTAGTATATCAATATCCTTAAATGTAAATATAAACTGAATCTTTTAACAAAATTTGTTTCTTAAAAGTAGCAGGCATGAAAGTGTGATTTGGTAAAAAAGACTAACTTTGCATGTGATACAAAACAATCAAATTAACATACAATTAATACATTATCGGTTGTTACTATGTTATGTATTCATTATTTAAGTAATATTTAAACAGCCTGGCTGGAGTTAAAAAAGTTGGAATTCCGTCAAAAGATGGAAAACGTTCATGTCTGAAGTAGTTAAGTAGTGACTACCTTTCAAATGTATTTGCAGTTAACTACATTTAAAAAAAAATAGTACACTATAAAAAAAACAGTTTTTTCAACTACTGATTTATTTACATGTGGTGTTTTATTTAGCCTTCATCAAAACCAGAAGACGTTGTGGAAAAATCTCTTGCATTGTTTGATAGTTTGGGTAAAATACCACCTGTAGTTATGGAAATGAGGTAAGTTCAAGGAATTTTCTTTCTTTCTAAAATAAAAAAATTTCGATAAATCATACCCATACCTACATTTTGTTTATTTATTTTTTCCCAGTCTCCTCCAGAAACACAAATTTTTGAATGAATTTCTTCCAGCACTTCTCATACCAAGAATGGTAATTTTTTGTTTTTCCATTTATATTTCAATACACTTTTATGAATTTCATCAAAAAGTTAAAGTGTTCAGTAGATTGAAGTAATCAAAATTTATTCATATAACTGAGAAGGGCAATTTCCTGGGAGTTAGTTCCTATCCCACTGAAAACCATCGCCAACCATTTTACGTGATCTACAAAGCAAACTTGAATAATTCTAACAAAGAAATTAAAATTGCACCCTAAACTAAAACAACAACAAAAAATAGACAAAACTCTCTATACTTCAAAAATCTTCAACTAGTTGTCTATTTTTAACCTAAAAGACTTGAAAATTTAGCAACTCGCTGTATAGCTAATCTAAAATCAGCAAACTGTGGCCTGTGTTTAACCTTAAAAAAATTTCAGTGGATTTAGCAACCTTGCTGTACAACTACATCAAAACCAGCAATTAGAGGCTCTTCTTTAAGGCTGTAGTGCGAAGAAAAAAACTCTTTTTAGTCCTGGAACACCAAATGAAATAAACTAATAGTATCATGGTCTCAAAAAAATTCTAGATGGTTCTTCATAAGCTGCTTTGTACACTCAGTGGCAGTTTAATGCAAGTTTGTCAGGTGTGTGTGTGTGTGGGGGGGGGGGGGGTTTAGGAGATTGACATATTCATCCATTTTATGGAAGTAAAATAGGATCTTTTACATTTCTAAATTTTCAGAAAAAAATTCTTAAACATGGATATGAGTTGCAAGATTTTTCAAGGAGTGACACGTTTTGGAAAATTTCCAATTTCTAAGAATTTTTTCTAAAAGCTTTGAAACTGACACACATGTTTATCGTTTATTTCAGTATGTAGTACAGCTTGTAAAGAGACAGTTTCAAAATTTTGAAATGCCTGACATAATTAGTTTATTTGTACTTGGGTATCAAAATCGCACGATTTTTTCAAACTACACCATTAACCTAAAATATCTTAGGTAATGAACTTGATGCCTGAAGTTACTGAAAGTAACTCTTACAGAGAATTTAAATTTTGTTTAGTAGCTAAATCCGGTATTATAAAATTTTTAGATTTTACATTATCAGTTTCATATCAAAATTTATTTTTTTTTAAATAGTGTTTAATTTTATGAAAGGTTTAAACTTTTAGACACAAATAAATTTTATTACCATAAACCAAAATTAATTAGTAATATAAGTGAAAACCATTTATTGATTCATTTCATGATTTATTACACTTTCAATATTTTCTTCATTAAAAGTTTCCAATTATAGTTAAATTTGAAAAGTAGTGTTAACCTTCAATTAAAATTTTATTTTAGGTACCTGCAGTTCCTGATTCAAAAGAAAGATTTATACAAGCTCTAGAAAAGTAATTTTTCATGCATATTTTTTGTAAAAATTTATAATAGTAATATTATTTTATTAGTAAAATAAATAAAAACTTTGTGAAAAAAACACGCATAAAAAGTTACTCACATCTTATAAGTAACTTTTTATGTGTGTGTTTTTCACAAAGTTTTTATTTATTTTAGCTTTTAACACCAGTATTTTGAGTGTTTTTTCATTATTTTATTGGTTTCAAATTGTTTAAGTTCCAGAAATTTTAATAGAACTGTAGCTTTCATATCAGTTTGTAATCCCCTGTTGTTTTGCATGAGTAGCATTTAATTTAGTTCCTCACGTAACTTAGTAGCAATTAATATCTCTATAACAGGGGTCAACAGTTGCTCAAATTGTGCCATTTGCATCTTTTTAATCTATTTTTGCGACATTTTGCCGAAAAATGCCAGCACAATCGCAAAATGCCGATCACACCATCAGTTTGCCTGCAAAGTTGCTTTTTTTACAATAACGAAATCCTCCAATTCCACATGTGCGACATTTTCTGTGCTTTCTTACCCATCCTCACCGAGTTCTTACTCCTCCTCCCCTTGTTTTTTTCTTTCCCTTCACTTTATAACGTAAACACCTAAGCTGTCATGCTCCTCCTCTGGCAAGCTTTGCATTTATCAATTGGCTAATATTACCAATATTTCCTGCATTGGCGTCCAATAGTCTCGGAATTTCGGCCAGTCTCCTTTGCTAGTTATTGAAGAAGAGATTCTTACTAGAATTTTCCCATAGCGAGCCTGGCCTAGAACTTCAACCTGGTGTGAAGGGGATGGTCAGTATCACGGTCGACATCAGGCTAGTAGAAAAAAATCATGGATTGTAAAGGTAAGCATTACTCTTTACATTAATAATTATGTGTTAAAAATTGATGTAATTAAGATGTATTTATTACGGCATAAGATTTTTTTCATATTGTTATACTTTTTTACATAGCTCATTCTGAATTCGAATGGGTGAATTGAATATGCAATCTGTTTGCACAGGGCTGGCCCAAAGGGGAAGGGAATACAAGCGATTGCCTAAGGCCCCGCTCCTGGGCCATTTTTTTGCTATAACATTAGACCGAGCTTGGTAGATGGTTGCTATATATCCTGAAAAAAGCCGAGAAATAAAACATACGTACTAGCAGCATAGGCGTAGAGTTATATGGGCCCGTGGGGCTCGAGCCCCCCCAATAAATTGTGAATAGGGGCTGAGCCCACCCAATAATTTACCACTAAATACAGAAAATTAATTTATACTAACATAAAAAAAAGTATTCACGCCATTTACAAACGTTTAAAAAGAAAAAAAAAAACTTTACTTGTACTTTAAAAAATTTTCTTCTTTTGATTTCAATCATGATTTAGTATTCATTGTGACGCCACGTAACACACAATGTTACTATAAGCTGCCGCCGCCAGGCTCTGGTTAATTAAAATCAGATTATGCAATGTAAAGTATGAAATGAAGAAAAGTTTTTTTTTTTTTTTCCTCCTTAATATTTTTTACTTTGCTACTATTTTTAACTTATAACATGGTAGGAAGATACTAACATGGATACTTACCTTACATAGGCGTAGAATTCTATGGACCCATAGAGTTCGAGTGCCTCCAATAATTTACACTTATATATAGTAATTCATAGCTACCAACTACTGTGGAATATAATTAACCAGTTTTTGTTAACAGTATATTTTTTACTTATTTTTTTCAAAATAGTAACTGTTGGGTCAGTGTGATAAAAGTCAGTTTCTAATAAAATTGTTCTAAAGATTAAAACATAAATACATAAATAAATTTTAAAAAGTAAATGGTTGCCTGCCCAGTGTTTTTCCCAGGCTTTGTGTCATCCAACAACTAAAGGCCAGCTGAGGCTTACTTTGTTTTTGAAGGCTTTGTAATATCCAAAGTTTTTATTTTATTTAAGTGTTGAAAAAAGCAGAGCTATCTAAAAGTAGTAAAGTTTCTTAAAATTTAAATGTACCTTTAGCTTTGGTGTAAACATCATAAATTAAATCTACCTCTTAAACTAGATTTTTCCTTCTTAAACATAAGGTAGAGTTGAGTTGTTTCATAGTTCAGCTTCTGATTAAATACCAGAGATTGACAGGCAAATTGCATAAAACTATAGGCAAACTGCTGACCTTGATTGTAGACTTGAAAATTAAATAACTACAGGTAAATTTCTGACCTTTAATTGTGCAAACCTATAGATAATTTTCTGACCTTATTTTATTTTGCTTTAAGACTATAAGCTATAATTCCTGGTAATGCCTTTCATTCATGTTCTTAGTGTCAGGTAAATTTCAGACCTTGTTTTCTTTATGCAAATTATTTTGAGTAGCTCTGCATGCATAATTTGCAGTAACTGTTAAATTAACCTTTTCTGTTTAATATATAATAGAATGGTTTCAGTGTGCTGATATATAGAAATGTGCTTCATAGATGGAAGGCTGTCTTCCACCCTTTGTTAGATGTTTGCTGCTGTTATGAGAATTGTTACTAATGGTTTATGGAAGACAGTCATTTTATTATACATTTTTTTTTAGTTTTTAATCCATTTAACCAATTGTTCATAAAGATGTGTTTATACTAATAAAGAAAAGTTAGTTGCATTTTTGAAGTCCTTTATTGAGCAGCAAAAGTCATCCATTATGCACATCTTCTGACATGGTAGCAGATGCTGACAGTAACGACCCATGGCATCTTCTGGAGACGTTAACCCAGGGTCATCATTCAACTTTCCAAAGTTAAATCATGATAACTTTAAACAGTGGAAATATAATATTAATTTGCTGCTGGCCAGTCAAGACCTCTCCGAATTTTCCTCAGATTACCAAAGTGAAATTCCCTCTCAAGAGACTGCCGAACACAAACCAGAAGATTCTAAAGGCCCGGTTGTGCGGGATATTCGAAAAGAAAAAAAGGCTCTAGCCATTATATGTCTGAGTATTGAAGAAAGTCTAAAAAGTCTCCTATATGAAGCGCATACACCAGCAGAGGCTTGGACATTACTCAAGAATGCTTTCGAGCCAAGCAGCAGAGCTCGTGTCGCTGCCTTAAGACGAAAATTTATCAGCCTCAGGTATGACAGTGCAGATGGAATGGAAGGATACATCGGACGAGTTATAGATGCTGCGAAGGATTTAAAGATGGCCGGAAAACAGCTTTCAGACGACGAGGTGGCATTTCAACTCCTGGAGAACCTCCCACCCGAGTATGAAAACCTAGTGGTTCAACTTTACAGACTACCAGATCCAGAATTTACCACTGTAGAAATCCGCTGACAACTGCTGGCTGAATATGATCGGCAAAAGTGTAAAGTTGCTGACAATACCAATCGCCAAGCTCTGGTGTCGGTTAAGAAGCGAAATGCATGGTCCCAGAAGGAGGTGATATGTTCCCACTGTGGCAAATTAGGAACTTAAAAAGGACTTGTTTTAAACTCCAGCGAAGCCTGCAGAAAGCGAATTCTGGAATGCAAGGAAATCCTCGAAACCGGCAGAAACACTAAGAGGATAATGAGAAACAAGCACACTTTGCAGCCTTGGTTACTCAAAGCCCCATTATGGAGTGCGTCTTGGATAGTGCAGCCACAAATAAATTTTTCACACAAAGGGATGCTTTCAAGACCTTTTGCCCCATTGAGAGCAGTGCGATTATTGCTGAAGGAACAACTAGCATCCAAGGTATCGGTGAAGTTCATTTGCAGCTTAATTCAGGTACTGTTCTTCAAAATTTAGTGTTACAAAATGTGTACTTTGCACCTGATATGTGCAGGAATTTAATCTCAGTCCGGTGTTTATGTGAAGAAAACTTTCAAATTTGTTTCCTTAGGGACAAAGCATTAGTCTACAAAGATAATCAAGAAATATTAAGTGCCCCCCTTAAAGATAGGTTTTATTGTTTTTCTGTAAATTCCTTACAACAAGTAGAATCAGGTGGGGCTTTTATCATAGATAAAAACGTCATGAAGTGGCACTCCAGATTTGGCCACTTTAATACAAAAACACTTGTACAATTTTCTAAATCTAATAATGTCACTGGTTTAGATAAACTTGATGGTAATGGTCAAGAATGTGAGTCCTGTACTTTTGCTAAAAGCACGAGAAAAGATTTTCCTGCAAAGGATGACATTGAAACTACTGATATTCTTCAGCTTTTACACTTAGATATTTTTGGTCCAACTCCAGTCCCTTCCCTGGGGGGTGCCAGGTATTTTTTATCCATTGTTGACGACTTTTCTCGCTACTCATTTCTATACATTTTGCACCATAAAGATCAAGCCTTTCACTTTTTTAAATTATACAAATCATTAGTTGAGAAACAAATGGGTAGGGAAATTAAACGAATTAGGACAGACCAAGGTGGTGAATTTTGTTCTCATCAATTTGAAACCTTTCTCCAAGAACATGGCATCATCCATGAACATACAAATCCATACTCCCCCCAAATGAATGGGGTTGCAGAAAGGTATAATCGAACTCTTTTGGATGGTGTCCAAGCTTTACTGTTTGAAACAAAGTTACCTCAACCGCTTTGGGCAGAATTGGTCTGTACACAAAATTATCTCAAAAATCGTTTTCCCCATAAAAAGTTAAAAGGCAAAGCACCCTTAAATCTATGGATAGGTAGAAAATTTTCAGTAGCTCATTTAAAAGTAATAGGTAGTAAAGCGTCTGTTCACATTCATAAACGCAAAAATAAATTTGATAAAAGAGCCAAATAGGGCATACTAGTGGGATATGCCTCTAGTACTAAGGGATATCGGATTTGGTACCCAGGTACAACTTTAATAGATGAAACTAAACATGTTAAAATAAATGAAGATAGTTTTAAATTTGACGTAGATAGCAGGGAATCTCGTGAAGTAAATGTAAATCTATTTAACATTCCTCTAAATTCTGAAAATGTTACTGATCCGCTTCAGTCATCATCCCCTGTGGCAGACTGGAAACGGGTGGAGGTAACTAGAAAAAAAGGAGCCTCTGCAGGTCGAGTTGATGTCTACTACTATCCTGAACAAAATGTTCGGTTAAGAAGTAACAGAGAGGTTGAAGAATACTTCCGACAGAAGGGTATAGTTTATGACCCTGCAGAGTTCAATTTTACTTCAACGGGTAAAGTTGAAACCTCTCCCAGTGCCGCTGGGGATGATGAGGGGGGTGAATCTTCGGATGCAGAAGCTCATTGTGTAGCAATAAAAATCCCCACATCATATAAAGAATCCCAGGATTTTCCAGAAAAATTAAAGTGGAAAAAGGCCATGGAATCAGAGTAAGAACCCTGAGAGAGAGAAAAGTATTTGAACTAGTGCCTAGACCAGGAAAGGCAAGAGTCCTGGGGAGTCGATGGGTATTTACATTAAAAGAGGGAAAGCCTCAAAGAGTAAAAATTTTTAAAGCTCGGCTTGTCGCACAAGGATTTCGACAAATAGGGGGCATTGACTATTTTGATACCTTTTCACCGGTGATTTCCTTTTCCCTTGTTAGAATTATTTTTACAATCTTTGGAATAAACAAAAATTGGGTACATTTACACTTGGATGTTAAAAGTGCATATCTGTATGCGACCCTTAAGGAAAAAATATACTTGGAACAACCAGAGGGTTTTCATGAAAAGGGTAAGGAATCATATGTTATGAAATTACACAAAGCATTATATGGGCTGCGTCAAGCTGGAAGGGAATGGTTCTTGGAGTTGGACAATACTTTTAATGAATTGGGCTTTACAAAAATTCAAAGTTGTAACTGTGTTTATACATATAAACTTAAAGCAATACTACTAGTATATGTTGATGACTTGGCGATGTTTGCCGAGGATGAAATAATCCTTAAAGAAGTTGTAACGTTAATAAAGTCTAAATTTGAAGTTAAAGTTTTGGGCAAAATCCAGAATTTTTTGGGTGTAGAGTTTTCAGAAATTGATGGTAAACTGTTCATGCACCAACATAAATATATTTTAAAACTAGCTGAAGAATTTAAGGATATACCTAAAGTTAAATGTAAAGTGCCACTGCCCTTAGGTGTAACACTAACTCAAAATTCAGAAGAAGAGGCTAAAGATGTGCCTTACAGAGAACTGGTAGGATGCCTTTTATATCTTGCTTCCCAAACAAGACCAGATATTCAGTATTCAGTAATAGCTCTATCACAATTTTCAAGTCAACCTTCATGGACACACTAGAAGTATTTGTGTCAAGTTTTTCAGTATGTAATAAATACCCAGCATTTTAAATACAAATACCCAGCATTTGTAGTATCTTTAAAAAAAGTTTAGATATGAATGAAAATGATATAAAAGGGTGAAATAAGGTAAAGCAAAAACTGTGACATCTGTAGAAACCATGCATCATTATTGTTGTTCTACAGTTCATCATTAAAGTTGAAGGCTATTTTTTTGAAAGTGTTTTTTTTAATTGCTTTTTAAAGTTTAACACAACTTTTTATACTGTTTCTCTGTTTTTGAAGCAAATTTCTATATACTTCTTAGAAAATAGCTATATTTTATGAGTTGTTCTTCTTTCTTGGTTATCTTTTTATTTTTATGCTCATAAGATTTATAAATCTTAGTAAAAAGCAATATTATTCTTTGTTTTATTTTCCCTTACAGGTACTAGATGTAGCAAGTTCAATGCTGATGTCCTTAAAGAACTAGATAGCAATAGAGACCTAATAAGCATATGGTGCATTTCTGGTTCAAAACCATACAAAGCCATTTACTGTTTGCGCAATATGACAATCAATTGTGTTCAACGAGGGGCATCTGCAGTGAAAAGGCATTCTTTTAATAGAAACCATATTGAATTATGCAATATGAATAGGAAAAAGAATGCACTCTTAAAGCTCCACAGCAAAAAAGATTTCAATTGAATTATGACGTGAGTAATGTTCAATTTTGTCTCATCCCTATAGAATTAATTCTGCAGAAATCCTATTTGCTTTCAGCATTGTGTTAAGTGGCATATTCATTATGAGATGCTATATCTCAACCTTCTCCTGTTATGTTTTCGGATTCTGCAATTGCAAGAGATTTTTCGTGTAAAAGAAATAAGCTTTCTTACATGTTATCGGATGGGATTGGCCCTTACATTAAAGATCAGCTAATTACTGAAATTTCTATGCATAATTCTTTTTATTCGGTACAAATAGATGAAACACCCATTGTGGAGAAGAGAGTAAAGCAATTCGATATTAATGTAAGATTTTTTAGTGAAAAGCATAATAATGTGATTACTCATCATTTCGAATCATTTCATATAGGCTCAGAAACTGCCGATGTTTTACTAAACAAGATTAGCCCTACATTGATGCATCTTCCAGCAGAAAATCTTGTAAATGTGTTTAGAGATGGTCCCAATGTGATGAAAAGTTTACAATCAAAATTACAGGGTATATGTCATTACACTAATTTAATTGACATTGGTTCTTGTAGTTTACACATACTACACAACTCATTTTCTAAAGCCCTTGATTCCTTTGGATCAAACGTTGAAAGTTTAATTATTGATGTGTACTACTTCTTCAAACATTCAGCTGTACAATGTGAATAGCTGAAATGTTTCCAAATTCAGATGTCGCTACCGGAACATGTATTCGTCCTTTACGTTAGCAGGAGGTGGCTCTCAACTCTTCTGGTTACTCTTCAAAGCAGTGTAGAAAGAGTTATTGAACAATACACTGCTTTGAAAGAGTTTTTCAGTGCTAAGCATGATGGGAAAAATGAAATGTCACATTACAAAAGGATATCTGAAGAATTTTCATCTAAATCATTACTTCCAACTAATCTGTTTATTCAAAATGTAACACAAATGTTTGAGGGAATTTTAAAATTGCTGCAACTTGAGGAACCACTCATCCACATCATTTATGATGAATTTGAGCAATTTTTGAAAAAAATAATGGGAAGTTTTTCAAAATCCAAATGTTTTTTAGTTATGTTAGATGTAATGGAGAAAATTTGTAATGTAGATCTTGATAAGGGTTATAATTGCCTCACTCAACCAGAAGTTGGTTGTGGTACTGAAAAAGAGTTAAAGAAACTTTCTTGGGAGAGAAAAACATTCTATCTAGGAGCAAGGTCATTTTACTTAAACTGTACTAAGTATTTGCTTGAAAAACTGCCTATGACAAATACTCTTTTAAAACACTTAAAAGTGTTTACATCCTCTTTTTATAAAGGAACCTACATCTTTGAATTGTAATAAATTAATTGCTGCAAAGGTGCCCTTTATTGAATCAAGATTTCTGCATTAGCTGATGAATGGATATGCTTACAAACCCAAGATTTAAAGAATCTTACTACAGATGAAACACAAGTAGACCACTTCTGGAGTAAAATTTCCCAACTGAAAAATAATTCAAATGTACAAAAATTTCTTATTTTATCACAGCTTGTGAAACCCTTATTGATTTTGCCTCATGGAAATGCCAATTGCGAGAGAGGCTTTAGTTGCAATAAAGTTCTTGTTGACAACAGAAGCAGTTTAATGATATGCATCAAATGAAATCTCATTTAAAGAGATTAGATAATAAAATTGTAAAAGTTAAAATGATCTGATGAAATGTGTAAAAAATGCCAGACAAGCATTTCGTAAGAGATTACATGAAAATAAATTTAAAAAAAAACAAGATAAAAGAAAACATTCGGAAAGTACTTCAGATGCTAATGAATTGCAAAATTTAATAGAGGAAGAAAAAGATTTACAACAGCAATTTCAGACTGCTGAAAACATGTTGGCCTTAGCAGAAAACCACATTGAAGAAGGGCTTAAAGCCAATAACTTGAAAGAAATTGAGGGTGGTCAAGTTCTTCTTAAAGAAGGTAAAAATAAAATATCTCTACTTACTAAAAATCCAGGAAAATAAAGAAAAGCAGCTCAGATATTCCACCAAAAGGGAAAAAAAAAAAGTTATAAACTTGAAAAGCAATCAAACTTTCTTTTTCTTTTTTTATTTAAGAGAACATGGTCTAGTATTCTGCAGTAACTTGATATTGGTTGTTTATTTCCATTTTTTAGTTGTTATATAAAAAATGGTAATTTAAAAGTTGTTATACTTTTAAATTACAATATCTCTTATGTACTTAATTGAGTAAACTTTTTTGCTGTGTTTAAAGGTCAAAATTAACGGTCACCACTCGCCACGTGGCGGCTGTATTTTTGAAAGTGGAGACTGCAAATTTATGTACCAGTCGTCACAGTTTATTTCCCCATTCTCTTTCCTTTTTTCACAAAGTTTTTATGAATTGAAAGTAAAACAGAAACTGGACGTTCAAACAGATGATGTTGACAGGAGGCAACTAAACTACAAGATCGATTTCGGCCTAGCTGGAGGGGTAGATCTGGATCATTGATAAAGGGTATTAGCACTATTTGATCAATTAGCAAAAGTAATCATCTGTTCTGGAAAATTGCAAACGAGGATTACGACAATGGTAAGATTGCAGTTTGAAGCAGACACCTGCACTCGTTTGTTTTTACAAAATTTCCTGCAATTTGCAGGCTCTCTTTCAGAGAACAAAAATCCGAAAAGTGGCGAGCATTCATTTATAAATTCTTTTCTTGTGATCTATTAATACCAAAAAAAAAATAAACATTTCAAGATTTATTCCAGCATAATAAGGCATGAATAAAGATCAATGGAGTACGCAAATGCAGGGGGGTTTAAAAATAGGGATACTTTGTTCCCAAAAAAAAAGGCACTTTTGTGTACCATATAGGAAATATTCAGAACTGGTTTGGTGCAATCTCAAAATGATTAAAGTTTATTCCTAAACCTTCATTTCTTATAGTCCGACACATAAATTCAGATCAATGGACGTCACGAAGTCGCGCAATTTAACTCGCAAAAAGGCACTTTTCATTTCTAAATGAATCCGTAATTTTCTAATGCTTAGTAAATATCTTTAATAACTATAGATAATTTGAAGTAGGAAGGCCAGATAATGATTATACTAAGCAATCATTAAGAACAAAAACTTGCAAGTGCACAAACAGGCAGTTATAAACTATAGAAGCTGCTATTATATATACTAACAGCTTTCACTAGAAAGCTAAAGTCTAGAATTATGATTGTTAAATAATTATCAAATATAACACCCACATTTTAGGATCGATGGTGAAGTTATTTTGAATCCCTTTTTTAGCCCCAACTGTTATTTATGTGCCAGAGATTGCAGTTTTTTGTTGCTACATCAGGTGAAAACAAACATCCCAGAGGTGCCTCTTTTTGGGTTACGCGAATGAAAGAAAACAGATGAAATGAAAAAGTGATGACTGTCACTGTCTGATTCTCATAAGAATCTCAATTAGGAAAAAAGTAACTTGTTTTTAAAAGGAAATTTTATCGGGTTTCATTTACGATAAATGTCTGATTGCATTGCTTGGAATTTTCTGAAGGAACAGTTATACATCGTGTTTATTTAAGGGTCGTTTCAATCAATTGTATTTTTGTTATAATATCATTTTAATAGAAAGTGTTTTGCAAAAGGGCCCGTAAAACGATCGATAATCTTGACTGCGATGATCCTTGCAACGGAAGGAACAGGGGAATGGCAAGTTTTAGAGTGAAAACATGGACATACATGGACAAAGGGGGTAAAAAGAGCTGCTAATTGTTGAAAGATTGTCGGGCGCTGTGCTTTTTAAACAGTGGTTGTAGGGGGGCACTACAAAGAAATGCTTTTGACAAACGCAAGGTCGTAGCCAGGAAAAAAAAAGGATGAAAGGTTGATATTTTGAAGAAAAAAAAAGGTTGAAATTTTGTACATCACCTATTTAATGTAAGGGATAATTTTACAAACTGGGAATATTTTTGTATGGGGTCTGCATAAAAAATCAAAATTTTTTATTTAATTAGATTTAATGTTCCGAAAAGGTTAATCAACACCATAAAATTCCGTTCCTTATATAACTTTGTGATTTATTGTACATATGTCTATGATCAATATTTAAGGAATAAAAGACTAGATCAGTGTGTTTGGGATACTGTATATACTGGCAGGCAGAGCCTGATCATAGGTGGTCAGGGCCGCGGGGCAAGAGGTTATTTCGGGGCCCCTATACTATCTCAAGCATTTTAACTTATTTTTGTTTGCTGTTGCATTTTCCCGACATAAAAATAAAACATTTTAAAAGAATACTAAAATTGAATTAAAAATTACGTATTTATTTATACTTATTTAGAATAAGACTATGTATTTAAAAGTGATTTTAATATTTTTTTAGTCCATTTGTATTATTAGCGCATGGGTGCGCAAATTCCAGGAATGGCAATTATAAGGCATGGGAGCAAAGTTTCTCACTCCAAAAAATTTTCTTGATACACCAAAAGTTCAAAATTTTCTTTCCTTCACCATGAAATAAAAAATGTTAACTAATGGATATTTTGTGATAAGCATATATATGGCCATACCATAAGTTTTCAAAAACTCTTAACTTCTTGTTTATTGATCTGTGAGTCTTAAAGACCATTGAATTAGAACAGAAAATAAACCTCTAAGTTCATTTATTGTTAAAAATTATGCTATAGATATTACAAAGGAAATTTAATCGCAAAAAATTTATCATTGCAGCATGTATGCATATGTAATAAATCATGACAACAATAAATCGGGAGATTTGGGGACCCTTATTTTTCTGGGGCTTCGGGCTATTGCCCCGCATGCCCGTGTGATAATCAGGCTCTGCTGGCAGGTAATATTTTTTTTTTAATTAGTAGAAGATGTATATTTTTAGAAATCTTTCCTTATTACTTATATTAACTGCATACGTTTATTAATGTAAGTTGTGCAATATTCAAAAACATGCGAGTGGCCACTTAAAATTCAAGCTCAGTGGCCACTGGCCACCTGCAAAATTTCTGAATTTCGACCTCTAGCTGTGTTAATATGTATATATATATATATATATATATATATATATATATATATATATATATCTTACCATTGTGAAAATTATTTAATCTTAATAAAGTATTTCATTTGATAGCATTTGTCAATTATTTAATATTTTAGCTAATAAGAATTGGGCTAAAAAGTAATATTGACTTTAATATTTTAATAACAAAATATTCATAAGAAAGTATATTAGACTAGTTGTTGGAAAATCAGAGTGTTGTTTTAAAGATTTATTATTTCTATAAATTCAGAAACATCTTAGAAATTCTTAAATATTGGTAATGTAAAGATAAATAAAAATTCATTAATATTCTTTAACTAATCACAACTCACATCACTTTTTTTTTTTCTTGGAAATAAAAAGTAAAGGTAATATCAAATAACTATACATTTTATTTTTATCAAGTTAAGATATTTTTTAAATTATTTGATGAATGGCTCTTCCAAAAGTTACACGATTTTTTCAAAATGGTTATTTTACATGGTCATCTGAAGCTGGAGGGAGGGGCAAGAGAATGAGTAAAAGTATCTGCAAACTTCTGCTGTTGCTTAATTCTCACATTAAAATTTCTATCTTTTAAAATTCATTTTCTTTGCATGAAACATTTAAAATTTAATTAACAAAAATATGACTTAAAGACATAAATTCAGTCATATTTGTATGAAGTACTAAAAAGAAATGCTAAAAACACTGTGATTCATAACCATAGGTGTCAAGTTCTAAAAATATCATTAACCACTTTTTGTAAACAGAAATTTTTGTGTTAAAATGTAGCAAAATTTTCCCGAGTTTGACATGTGACGTCACCATTTTAAAAAAATACTGAAATGAGATACTGTTTAGAAAATGTGGTTACTGATATTTCGTAGAACTTGGCACCTATGTTCACAACAATGCCATACCCAGAAAATAATATTGGGATTTTTTCAACTTAAAATCTTATTTTCATAGCGAGAATTTTACTTATTTTAGCTACGACACATAATAAATGAATTAGCATAAGAGTATTTCAGTGAGTAATAATTATGTAACACTGCATATCATAATATTTCTTACTAAGAAATAAAAATTTTTGTTTAAATGGAATAATGTCGGGAAGGTTCCAGATCCCTAATTCTCTCCTTCCCTCTTGGTATGGCCTTGGCTCATAAAATACACTTGAAGCATAAAAATAAATTCTTGCAGTTTTTTTACAATGTTTACTGAACCACATAACAGATTGTAGAACAGATAGATGAACCAATTTTCAATCTTAAAGCTTGTTTTATTGAGACAATCTGAGCCAAAAAGGAATTTTGATTGAGACAAATTAAGCCGAAAAGGAATTTTGGCTGATGCAAACTGAACCGAAAAGAAATTTTGGCTGAGACAAAATGCCATTCCTGCTGCAACACCCCTGCTATAATTACTTTAATAATTCTTTTATGTATTACTAAATAAACTACAATTTTAATAAATTTTGTATTTTGCATAATGACATCATGGACGTCACCAGAAAAAATTTCAGGGTGGGTCAAAATGCCGAAATAGTAGGAGTCACTAAGCAGGGGGAATGAAAGAAAAGATATGAAACAAAATTAGTAGATGTAAATTTTGTGTGGGGGGGGGGGGGATTTCAATTTTCTGACTCATTTTATATTTTCATAACATGTTTTTACACTTTCTTACAAATTGTGTTATACCTTTTCCTACATCATTATAACCACTTTTTTTGTTACTTTATCGTAACTGCATTTGACAAAGAATATAATCTTAATACCAATTTAAAACCTCCCTTATGAAACTAAAATTAGAAAAACATATTTATAAGTAAATATAAATTTATTTCATCATACGCACCATGAGCAGGGGAAAAAAAAAAGAAACTTCTATATATGCATTTAGAGACATATTTTCCAATTGGTACTCCAGAAAATCCAGCAAAAGTGCTACCTTGCCCCCCCTTATGGTGCCCATGTGCCCAAATAAGAGCAGAAAGGCTGGTAACTGATTATTAAATCTAGTGAAGAGTTGTGACCTACTTTCCGGCTCGACATTCCAGAGATTCAACTATGTTATCTCATAAACAGAAATGTGAAAGGTGGGAAGCAGAGAAAAACACTCGATTTTCTTTTTTTTTTTTTAAATCATTCTCTTGTATTATTTTTTATTTTTATTATTCTTCGAAAGGATGCAAACACATAAATTAAAAACTTTGTTTAAAAAATACCTAGATAAAAATAGATCTGTATGCACGTGTATAACCCCACCCAAACCCCAGTTTTGCCGGTCAACATTTCTTTCCTTTTTTATAAACTCAACTATCCGTCATTCGATGTTTCGGACATGACTGCAAAATAATTTGCGCTTTCACCCAAGGAGAGAGGAGATAAGAGCTCTTTCACCCCGCGACCAAAGCACGTTCCTCAATCTGCTTTGCTCCAGACTGTTATAAAGAAAATAATGAAATGAATAAATTGTAGAAGTAATGTGTTAAATTTAATAATGTGTTTTTCCTTTAATAATGTGTTTTTCCTTTTTTATTCAAGCAAAATACGGGAATGGTCATGAATTTTTGAAAGACCTTTTTTTCCCCCTCCCCTATTTTATTATGATTATCGGGGGGGGGGGGGGGAAGAAAAGAGACTGGAGGCCATTCCGGATTTTCGTCCTTCCGGATTTCGGAATTCTGGATAATCGGTCCCGTACTGTACATGCAACTGAGATGAGGGAAAAAATATCTATATCTATACATATAATAAAAGAGAGTGTTTGTCTGTCGTTTGCGTAGCGAACTAACTATCCGACCGAATTGCACCAAACTCTGCAGGGGAGGGTTCCAAAGCATCCCGGAGTTTGCACCTCGTGTGTAGTTTTTTAATTTTTGAATTATTTTATAATTTACGTTATTTTTGACCGTTTTCTGTCTTTGCCCTCTGAAAAAGAAGGCTTCTGATCGTCTGAAAGAAAAAATAATTCCTCTTTCTGATCGTGTAAAGAATTTTCTTTCCAAAGAGACCTTCATTTTTGAATAACTGCATTTCCCAAATGTTTGATAAATAAAAATCTACAACCATTTTCTCCAGCAAATTCGGGTGAATTTCAGAATAAGGAGCCTATTTCACCTCGCATCTGAAAAGTTATGGAATATTTCGACTTAAGAAAAATATACCATTACGGACAAACTGCTCAGCTTTCATTTAAAAGAAAAAATCAAGCATCTAGGATAATTTTTTGATCAGCTAAAAAATTAATTAGTAAAACCTGTACGAAAATAATTTGAAACTTCCGAAGACAGAAGAAGAGATTTTTTGACTAGCATCACGTGACATCAAAATGAAAAACCAGAGGGGAATAATTCTTTTCTCCGGAGAGTGAATGGTTATGCCGACGGACACGACGAGGTTTGAACTGGCACCTTCAGTCTACCATTTCCAGTGACATAACCACTGAGCCAGGATGAGGCACTGACATGAATAATGATTTATTTCATTATCAATAACATTATGAAACCCACGGGCCATTTTTTGATTGAATTTAATGATATGTGAAACGCACTAATGTCATTGTCTAAAATTCTTCTTTGTGGTTTAGGGGCAATTTAGGGTGGCAGAGCTGCCCCCTCATTGGAGTATTTGCTTGCATTATTAAATTTATTTTACTAGAAAGAGAAACATGCTCTTTAGAGAGAGGAGAGACCCCCTTCGGTCGCAAAGCAGCCTGTGTGATGTAGATTGTTCATTTTGGTCGTAAAGTGGACGTCGGCAGACCAGATAGTTGCTGAAGATGGCCGCTCACCGTAGAGTGTTAAAACGATCCATAGGTCGCACAGTCCGATTGCAAAGTGGACGGGGATCCATAGGTTGGATATTTTGATCTGAAAGGAGACCGATGATCACCGAAGGCGGCTGCTAACTGTAATTTTGAATTTGGCTGTTAACGGCCAAAACTGGTCGCCGAAGGTGGCTAATATACAGGGTGTCCAGTGCTAACGCTGTCCAATGGCTTTTTCCTAAACCGTTAGTCAGAGACACATAGTTCCAATTGAAAAAATGCTTTAAATTGTACAATCTATTATATCAGAAACAATCAAAGTCAATAAATCAATTTCTATAAAAATTAAGAAATTTAAATTTTTATACGGTCCCCCGGTCCTATCGGTTATATTTAGAAAATTTTTCTTTATTCATTTTCATGCACAATAAAAAAAAAAATTCGTCCTTGTATGACCAAAATTCACCGAGTTACAGCTGCTTAAAGTTAGAGCACTTTTTGAGCTGTAAAATAGGGGTTGTATACAAAATGAATTTGAGAAAAATTAATGTACATGGTTTGAGCTTTGTAATATTTATTAGCAATTTCATTAACTATTTTATGAATATAGATTGCAATGAAGAAGATTAACGTTTAACAATGTGTATCCAATAAAGTAACATAAAAATATAGCTTATGCTGAAAGTAGAATTTTTTAAACAGGTTTTTTGAATGAACTGGCATTAAATAACTTCCCTCGACTGCAATCTGAATATGCATATGCGCCCAATGACTCGTACAGAAAACTCTTCCTGTACTTTTTGTAGCATACTCTTATGTTGCACATCTTCTTGCTACCTTTGGCACATGCTACCTATTTTCTGCTTCTTTCCTGGATTCCTCGTTCTAAAGTCAAGTTGGTGTAAAAGTTCTAGTAAAAAGTCACTTGTCAGGATGGAACACAAACTTTATTGCTTCTAGAACTTAGTTGAACAGTCAGCTGTACAAAATTCACAAGCACACTTAATCAGTAATGTGCTAACAGTCCGCTTAGATCAGAAGCTCTCACAAAGGCTGTAATTCTCACACAAAATAAAACACTTCCACAGGTAAAATTCAGTGGAAATATACGAAGTATAACATTAATAATCCCTCAAGACTCAACAGTGAAGAATTTACACACAGCACTTTAAAAACAGCTTCGAAAAGAAGCGTGAAACACCGCTTCTATCAAGCGTACTCACACTGAGAGAGCTCTTCACACACTGGGCGTTCAACTCGTACTGAAACGGGGCTTCCGAAGCGCTTCAATTTATAGCCGACGCAGAAGGTACAAGAAGCTTCCAGAAAAGTCTATTTCTCGAGGATTCCACATAAAGCGGTAATTTTGATTACGTCATAGAAGAGAAATGATAGGTTATTATGCGTTTTTAATGCAGCAAAAGCAACTTTACAGGCCCTATAGGGAAAATCGCGCCCATTGACCAAAATGTCGCCAAGTTTGGCGACTTTTGGTGAAATATCGCCAAATTTGGCGCCAAAAATAAGTCCCCAAAAGTGAAGAGATCGAAGCCCTAGGACCAATATTTCTCGAGATTTCTAGAAACCCCATATATTTGAATGGGAAACCGGAACCTCCGTATCTCCGGTTCTAGTTGGCGGATTTTGATGCAACAAAAAGCAAAATTTATCTATTTGAAGCATAGAATACGAATTTTGAACTATTTTAAGCCCCAGAACAGCGGGTTGCTCCGGAAATTTGTAACACTATATACGATTTAGTAAGTCTGACCTCAGATAAATTTTAATAGAGCTTGACTATAACCCTTTGCTTGCAGGGGCCGATTATGACCATCAGGGGCCCCCGGGCATTGATAGATTGGGGCCCCTGATCTATGAAATTTGTTTCATTTTTTATAAAATTTTGATGTAAAAAAGAATATTTCAGAACAACATTTGAAATTGGGGGGCCCTGGGCAAAGTCCTGATTTGCCCATGCGATAATAAGGCCCTGTCTGCTTGAAGATCAGTACTCTAAAATTAGTTTTGCTTCTTTTTCCGCATTACGCCAGAAAATGAAATTAAAACCTATAATTTAAAATTTCAGTATTTATATGGTCCCTTAACGTTTATCATAACGGGACATTTTTAAACGTGGAAAAGTGACTTAAGTCACAATGTTTGCTGCTTCGTAAATCGATGAATTTTGGTCGTAGAAGGATGAATTTTTTTTCTTTGTGCATGAAATTGCATAAAGAAAATCTTTCTAAATATAACCGATAGGACTGGGGGACTGTATAAAAATTTAAATTTCTTAATTTTTATAGAAATTGATTTATTGACTTTGATTGTTTCTCATATAATAGATTATACAATTTAAAGCATTTTTGCAATTGGAACTATGTGCCTCTGACTAACGGTTTAGGAGATAGCCATTGGACAGCGTTAGCACTGGACACCCTGTATATATATATTACTAGCTGCTACCCGCGACTTTGTCCGCGTCGGCTTTAGAATTAGGTCCTGAGAGAAATGAAGCATGTGTGAATAACAAATTTGTTTGCGACAAAAGAAACTGTATTTAAATATTATTTGCTTTTTACTTATTTTAAATTAAGTATAATGCATGGTAGTATACTTAATTTAAAATAAGAGAGTATGCAGAGTTATTGAATTTAGATTTTTTTCAGGCATTTGGCGAATAGAGACAGTTACGACAGTATTTGCAAACTGTTTTGTAAAAGAAATATTTATGCTATATGCATGAATTTTAGCCTATGTTAATCAGGAATAGAGCAGCTTTCTATTAGTGAAAAACTTTTAGAATTGGTTCTGTAGTTACAGAGGTACCCAAAGAGCGTAATGTATTAGAATTACTTTGAGTGTTCCTGTAAAGGTGCGTTCAGACTAGCGTTTTTACCATTCTTCTCGTAGCTAATGTTGCAAAAATCGTAAGCACCAAAAATCAGAGTGTTCACACTTGGACTTGAAAGTTTTGCATCGGTTGGAGGGGGGGGGGGGGGGAGTGAAACGAAACAGGGTTTAGTACGGTGCATGCGGGAAGAATGATTGATGTTGACATCCTTTCCCCACCTTGAAAACTTATCAACAAAAGAAGAGGGGGAATCGTAGAGACATTAGGAACGGATTTGGAAAGAACTTAAATCCCAGAAAACTGGTTTTATCGTCGCTAACTGACGTCACAACTAAGACCGATAGCTACAATAAGAACTCGAACGACAGTAAGAACGCAGTCTGAACGCACCTTAAAGGAACTATTCACGCTACATGCATGAATTTTAGCCCATAATACTCAAGAATAGTGTAGCTTACTATCAGTAAAAAAGTTTAGGAATCGGTTCAGTACTTACAGAGATACACATAGAGCGTAATGTAATTCTTATGAGCATCCCTGTAAAAGAACTATCTGTGATATATGCATTAAAAGTAGCCCATAACACTTAGGGTGCTGTTGCAACTGGTGTTTTGCTTCATTTAAACCTGGTGCATTTTTATTAATTAATTTTGAAAATCGATTAGCTTATTAAAATGAATTACTTAACTTTTTACTAAGGCCGTCATGAACATAAGTGGTTAGTACTTTGGAATTGTGAAATAACTAGGTAAGATAATCATTGTCTAGAAGAAAAAAAGAAATTAAATATCGCGAACCTGTAAAAGAAAATTTTGATATTCATCCTAAAGAGAAAATTAAAACTTTAACATCCTGAAATAAAACTTGATAGACAGAGAGATTGACTCCAATAATCAGGCGATTAAATCAGCTCCAATTGATTTTATTCACTATCATTATATCTTACATTAACGGAGGTAAATCTCCATAACAGAAAATACTTTCTTAACCATCAAATACTTATCACAACATAACATCATCTCATGTAATTAAATTAAAGTGAAACACTTAAAACTCTTAATATTAGGGAGCTGAAAATTTCTCTCTTCATTTTAAAATAAAAAGGAAACATCGTTAATCGTAAAAAAAATTATTCTGAGTGGACAGAAAATAAAATAAATATTTAAAACTTACATAACCGGATCCGGTGAGAAATAAAAAAAACTTAAAGAAGGAAAAATATAGTATTTGCTCGTTCCATACTGAGACGTTCGAAGAATATGAAGAGAGAGAAAAGAGCAGCAAGATACCGACAGCTTCCGCCACTCGGATTGAAGTTCCCTCCAAACTTTTTCTCGGCGGCGAGCAAATTTGCCGCGTCGTACCTGCTTCCGATGTGCAAAGTAGTTCTTTCAGTAAAAATTTATTTTTTAAAGTTTCTCCTCTCATTTTGAATAAACGATCTTATTTCCATGCATGTGGTGAAACTATGTCATCGTATCGTCACCTTTCATGACGAAGTACTGAATAATAATTTTTGTAATTAATTCAGGTCTCTGTATTCTTGCTTTGTTGTTTTCGTCTGCTCCTATGATGACACAGCTCTCTGGAATGTTGATTACTTTTCCATGTGTGCCCTGCAACACGATATACCAGCCTTTATGCACTGCGTGGGGGGGGGGGGGTTGTAAACAAGATGGCGAAGCATTTTCTTGAAGTATCTTGGGATGTTTTTGGAAAAAGGGAATATAGGAAGAGACACATAGGAAAAAGCAGAGGAGAATTTACTAAGCAAAATTACTTAATTTTGATTTAAAAAAAAAAAAAAAAAGGCTAGAAACTCCTATTTTTCCTACAAAATTTCCATTGTAGAATATTTTAGTTTATAAAAATAAAAATTAACATTCCTTCAACATTCCTTCTTTTACACATATAAAAAAAAACCAGTCCACTCAGAGGAAAAAAAAAAAGAAAGGGGGGAAATGTCCACTCAGAAGGGTTATAACAGATCACCATTTACTACATGTCCTAAATTGAAGATTCCCTTAAAATTTGATTGAACAAGATAAAATCATTCTTTTAGTTTTTAATCTTACATGAATATTGAACCAAATTACTGTTATTATTTGTCTCTTAGGAGAGTGTTTACACACATTTAGTACCATAAACAGTTAATTATTTCTATTAAGGGGAGAGCATAGCATAAAATTTATCTTCTGACAAAATTAAAAATGGATTTAATTAAAACTTATCCACAACTACTGAAAACAGCTTCATGCCCTTAGGGCTCAATAATCAACACAACAGTGCCTAAGAAGTTCTGCTCTCAAAACTGCAAGGCGGGAGGTCTCAAAACAGCTGCGTGGTTTTCAAAAAAAATCTCTTGTAAATACGTTCTAGGATCCCTTAGAAAATCCCCCAACAGAGGAATTCCCCATATAGGCCTAGGACCCTAGTGTAGTCAATCGTTCTTAATCCAAAAACAAACAAACAGTAATATTCAGGAATAATGTAACTTTCAATCAGTGAAAAAAGTTTTAGAATCGGTTTAGTAGCTACAAAATTTCCATAGAGCGCAATGCATTAGAATTATTTTGAGTGTCTTTTTAAAAGAATTATTTATGCTATATGCTTGAAAGGTTGCATATATGTTAATCCAGGGCATAATCTATCTTCATTACAAATTTTTCCAAATCTGTTCAACCATGTGATTCAGTCAAAAACATCCAAACACACAAACGTACTTATTTATATTATTGGTAGGATTTGAAAATTTATGAACTTTAAGAAACACATCTGGACTTTTCTGGGTATTTACGTATTATCCCGGCGGTCATTCCCACCAAACTGTTTTTTTTTTTTTTTTTTTTTTTTTGTCAAATGAGTTGCCAAACTGTTGCCAATCGTATTCAAAACCATTAATAATTTCATGTGCCCGGCATTTATCCTGGCAAAAAATCACTCGTCTTGACAGACTGCCAGGATAATACGAAAGTACCCTTTCCTTTACTTATGCTTTTTAATTTGGCTTAAAATCAACATAATTTCCATACCAGTTCATGTTTTTCAAATGCATGTGATTTTGCAAATAGAATTTCTGCTTTATTTCAGAATCATAAATCATTTTGTGTGGGCTATAAAATGGTTTTGAATTAATAGTTAGAAAAGTAATTAAAATTTCAAAATTCTAAGCCTCAGGTGCACTTTACCGAAGTCATGGGCTCAGTCATGCTCAAATTTTCAAAGCTCTGCTTTTTGTAGATTTGTCTGGAGAACATTCATTTTTATTATTATAGATAGATATATTTGGCATAAAACTGACGTAATTTCCGTGGTATTTAATGTTTTCCAGATGCACGTGATTCTTCATTGAAATAATAGCATTCCTGTTAGCTCAAAACATGAATCATTTGATACAGGCAAAACTCACCAAGCATGGCAACTTAAAAACAGTTTTTAATTAATAATTAAAAATATAAAATTCTAAGTAGCCTATATCCTTCTCCAGAGTCCATCTATATCTAAACCAAAATTCATCTTAATCCATTCAGGCATGAAAGCGTCATAAACAAACAAACTCACTTTCGCATTTATAATATTAATTAGGATTTATATATATTACGCTGTAAAAATTGAGATATAAAACTAGCTATACTACAGTGTCTCCCACCTAAATAAAGCCACCCAAATTTATGCGATAACTCGATGCAAAACAGACGAATAAGAACAAAACAGATATATTAAGAATGTATGCACAGAAATATGAATATACAAGACAAAACTAACTCCCTGCCCCATCTGGGCTGGGATAAAAAATAAACGTGTAAAAAAAGAGAAAGAAAAGTGTCCCACCTAAATAAATCCAGCACTGTTAATAGCTAGGGGTATATTCGCTTTTTTTACATATGACTGAGTAATTGATATAACATATCATTTATCAATCCTTGTCTGACATTTGTACATTAATCCCTACTGAGGATAGCAAAAGCATTTTCTTAGGGATTAAGAACAAGCTAAAAGGGCAGGACATTTTATGATATACAATCCATCATCGAAAAAATATTCTCAGTAGGATTTTGCAACATGAATGAGTATGTTGACCTGATGGAAAATCACACTTTCGTCTTCAATTCTTATGGCAAATGGCAGTAAATGGGTTTCTAGCATTTGTTGGTAATCAGTAGTTTTTTTTATATGGCCTGAAGGAAAAGCCAAGTTAAGTTTACCACCTAGTAAAGCCGCCTCCATCTTCTTGTCTTTTAAAGAAGATTTCCTTGTGTCATGTCAGTGGAACGCAATGCCATGTGTGGGCCATCCAAATTATTATTATTTTTCATCTGAGGCCATAACCCGACACCACTGGTCCTTCCCAGTTTGACTATATTTGGCGAAGTCTACTGTCTGCTTGTGGATAATGTTCAGGAGCTGTTGTTTCGTCTTCAAAAGACAAGAAAGGTCATTATACAATGTGGAGAAGTTAACTGGAAGTAAACTTAACTTCGCTTTTCCTTCAGGCCATATAAAAGCTACAGATTCCTAGTAAGTGCTAGGACCCTACTTACTGCCATTTGCAGGGAGAATTGGTGGCTAAAGTTTGATTTTTAATCAGGATAGTGACTTATTCACATTGCAAAATCCTCTTGAAAATGCTTTTTCGGTGATAGGTTTTATATCAAGGATTGTCCTGTCCTTTCAGCGTGATCTCAATCCCTAAAAAAAAAAAAAAAAAAAAAAAAAAAAAATGTGTGGGGTTGCCATCTTTGAACACTGGGATAATATTGATGTTACCATCCTCCAAGGATTGTTAAATGATATGTTACATCAACTATTCAAAGTCATATGTAAACATGGCGAATTTATTGGCTATTAAAAGTACTGGTTTTATTTCGACAGGATACTTTATTTTTTTTAACATATTTATTTTTTATTCCTGCCCAGGTGGGGCAGGGAGCAAGTTTTTCCCTTGTAAAAACGTATTTCTGTATACTTTCTTAATATATTTGTTTCAGTGGTGTAGTCGAAGGGGGACGCCGTCCCCTTACTTTTTCACTTCAGCCCATACGTCCCCCCACTTTTTATTCTCAGAGGGGACGCTCATTTACAAGATCTTTTTAAAAATTTTGGGAAGAAATTAAAATTTTCGTTTAGTTCGCGCGAGAGCAGGTATATCGGTATAAAAATCAAAAGGAAACTTTTGACTGTTTGAATAGACTTTACAAATGGGATTGTAAGGGTTTCTTAAATACTTCAGTAGTGAAAACATATCCATAAGAATAGAACATATTATAATCTTCCCGAACGCACTCTTAGTAAAAAATGCCTTTCCGAATGGCCGAAAAAGTGACAAAAATCGGGGTAGCGAAAATCCAAAAGAAAATCTGTCTCTTTGATATTGGATTGTTGCCTCACCATGGCACAGTGATTATGTTACTGAAATGGTAGACGGGCGAGGTGTGAAGGTCCCGGGGTCGGGTTCCATTGCGCGTCCGTTGACCTAACCGTTCGTAATTTTCCGTGGTTCTCTCCGAAACTTTGTGTAAATACGGGTTAGGACCCCTTAAAAAGACCCCCACGGAGGGCACCACCCCTTGTGTTGTCTTTCTGACGAGGATTTATAAGCGAGTTTTGAGCCAAGCACACAAATCCGCTATACGTGTTCACAATAACACCATTGGATTGTTGAAAAATGTAAATGGGAAAAAATTAAGTAGCTCCTATCGCGCGTCCGTATCAGTTCGAAGTTTTCTGCGAAACTTAGCGTGAATATGGGTTAGGACCCCTTAGAAAGACTCCACACGGTCTTCACTCCCCTCCCCCCTTGTGCTGCTCTTGTGACGAGGATTTATAAGAGGGCTTCGAGCCAAGCACACAAATCCCATACACGTGTTCGCAACAACAAATTAAGTAGCTTTGCTTACACGGTTGATCAAAAAGACTTAGTTTTGATTATTAACAAGTAATCAATAATTTAACAATGAGTTCATTTTAATTAATTAATAAACAAATGATGCTTAAATTAGTTTTATTGGTTGTTTAAGGAATAATTGCATTTAATTAATCCGATAAGTTTAGGCTAAATTTCGTCAAAAATGAGCGTCCTCCCACTTTTTTTCTTAGGACTACAACACTGATTTGTTTCATTCTTACTCATCTGTTTCACATCCAGTTGTAGCACAAAATGAAGGTGGCTCTATTTAGGTGGAACACCCTGTAGTCAAACAAACTAATTGGAAGGGGAATGTGAAATGATAAAAAGATGATTTAGGCAAACAATGAAATTTCCAGTCTCCAGTGCTACGGCCCTGACACTTCCACAGGCATCGTGTAACGTAACTGAATCCAGTTGCTCTGGAATGCTTGCTAGGTGGTAGTGAGGCCACATTACATTTTTAAAAAACATAAAAAATTACTTTTTTGGGGGCAATCGGCAGAGACCACAACGGGATGCTGAAATTTTATGGTAGGAAGCAACGATGCTCACAGAAAGTGGTCTGTGTGAAGAAAGGTCGGAACAGATTAATTATTTGTAACTGCAGAATGCTGATCAATGATAACTGAAGATTTGCATAATGAATTAAAGTCAGTGAAATTCAATATTAAGGTACAGGTAGAGTGGATATGCACTTTGAGAAAATTTCAAAGTGTCAATACCATAGAAACGTATCTCTCTAATAAAAAAGTGCACAAATCTGGATCGACATAGGAGTACTTTTAGAGAGGGTGATGGAGATATATGCATTTGAAAGCTTTTGGAGTTCATCTAGAGCTATAGTTTAGTATTAAAGTAAAACAAGAAATTTCAGTATGTCATAAAAATGTTCACTATACCAACTTCCAGGAATGGGCATTAGTGGATCCAGAGGGGAGACACGGGAGCATGTGCCCCTTCTAGACGAATCAAGTGTAGACTATAAAGAATTCACTTATTTTGTAAATTAAAAAGCCTGTGTAAAAGAAAAAAGTCAAAAATTTGTGTGCCCCCTCCAGAATTTTTTTTTACATCTGCCTTCTGCCACTAGGGTTCAAGGAGGAACAGAATGTCCCATCTGGCCCCCTAAATCCCCTCATATGAATGCAAAGCATTGTGCATCTTATAAAAGAAGCATTTCTGCATTAAAATGAATAAATAAGACCATACTAAACATGAGACAAGTGAGACATTTATTAATGGTACTCCATATTGTGGTTATATCTCAAGTTTTAAATTTTAACCTTTTATAAAACCAAAATTAGATCCATTCTTTTATTCTCTTTTGTAATAAATTAAAATTTTATGAATAGGATTATAAGGTAGAAAATTACTGTACAGCTCCTTATACAGGTATGGGCATTTAGAATCTTAATTTCAAACATTTGTTTCTTTTATTTTGCATATACAAAATAACAATAATTATAATAAACTAGCTGCATTGCATACCCGTTCTCCACACGGTAGGGAATGAAAATTTTTCTAATATGTATCATTCGAATTGATTCCAGTGATGTGGAATCTAAGCAAAATGATTTCACTCTTGGTGTAAAGTTTACTCATTAGTTATTCGTAAAGTTAGTATAAGTACTGACCTGAGACCATTGTAATATTATGACACAAAAATCTATGTCGGTGTCATTCATGATCAGAAAAAGAATAGCTTGACGGTTTGCAGCGAAAATGCCTAACTTTCAAAATGTCTCATTTCTACATCATACTCTTTTTTTAGGTTTAAGTTATACCATTAATACCTTACATACTACATGATGTGGAGAACCGTTTTATTTTATAGTAAAATAGCTGTGTACCCGCTCTTCGCAAGGCAAGAATAGAACATTTTCCTAAAATGTGGTCATTACTACTTGTGACAAAGCAGAATCTCCAAAAATAAAAGAAGTTCAAGTACAGTCTTTTCTGTTGAAATTACCACGGGATATATTAACGTGACGTAGAATTACTTAATGTTTAGTTAGCTGTGCTGTAAGACGGCTGTTGCTAAACGAATAGAACACTTTTAGTTTCACGAAATATTTATTAATGCGGTATGTTGTGCTTTGATCAATATTGGCCTAGTATATCTACTAACTATTACTTATCTACTAACTATCTTTTACTGATACCAATACTATATATTTTTGTTTTTCCTCTTTAATGCTTAATTTAAGAAACAGTTTCGATATTTGCCATGAATGTAGTTTTTCATTGTTTGGTGATTCTTTGTAATTTATGCATTAGCATAAATGCGTTTCACTTTATGGTTGACATTAAAACAGCTCCCCATACATTTTTATGCATAATTCTTGTCAGATTGATGTATTTAGCATCATAAAATATTTCTTGCGATTCGAAAACATGTACCGTTTAAAAACTCAATCGAAAATAAGGCTAGAAAAAATAGCATTCAATTCTTTTTCTGGCAAAGTAATATAAAACATGGAATTATTTCATGCATGGCGTGATTTGCTTGTTAGTCCGTTATTTTGATTGAGTTTCGGAAGGGGTTTTAAACTCGTTACGTCAAAATGACTTAGATTTCACATGCAAAAACTCATTTATTTTAAAATAATTGTATTTATTTTTTTCAACTGGCAGCTATTCAGTTTTAGTTTCCATGACGGCAAAATTTGCAAGCTTAATGTCAAACAAAATTTTAAAGCAGCAGCATCTTTTCTATTCAAAATCCTTCTCTACTTAAAAATTCACAAAAAATCTCCTAATTTACATTTTTTATCCATATTTCTTTTAAAAGAGGGCAGAATAAATGCTCCATCATTAACCAAAACATCAAAAAGTTATGACGAATAAAATTTTAGATGCAACAGTTTTAAAATTATATTACGAATACTTTCGTCAAAAGTGATTTTTCTTTAAAAAACTACTAAAAATCTGTAAATTGTGTTACATAGTCAGAACAAACTGTTTTTTAAAGGAAATTCTCTCCTCTGTCCGATAATGCAAATATCGCTTTATTGCAAGTGTAATTACCTGCGTTATTACATATTAAGCGAGAAAAAATGCCAAAAATTGCATAAAGCATAAAATAAAACATCGCTCTGAGTAAAAATCGCTCTGAGTTGTGCTGGAACATGTCCTAGGGAAACCGTATACAAAATTATGTAGTTTTGCAACCACCTGTCTAAGTGTTATGCGATCGAAAGGCACACACATAAGAAGATCAAAGGTCACAAACCTACAGATTTTATTATATGAGACTAGCTGCGTGCCCGTTCTTCGCACGGTAGGAATCGAATATTTTACTAAAATATAATTGTAGCTATGTATGCGAAAACAAAATGTCAAAAAGTTCGAGTAATCCTTTTGTTGAAACTACCGCGGGATATATTACGCAACGTAGGATTATGGTTTAGTTAGTTGTAGTACGATCGTTGAAAAATAATGATATAGCGTTTAATTTCACGAAATAGTTATTAACGGGTATACTGTGCTTTAATCCATATTATCCAAACAAATCTGCTATTACTACCAAAGAAAAAAGAATTAGAATACTATCTATTACTATCTTCGTTTATCTATCTTCGTTTCTCCGTCTTTAATACTTAATTTAAAGAAACATATTAGGTATTTTAAATCAACGATGCCTTTCTACTTTTTGGTGGTTCTGTGGAATATATGTTTAAGCATAATTCTTGTCTGATTGGTGTATTTAGCACAACAAAATATTTCATCTCTCGGTGGTGGAAAACATCCAAGCTGTACCAATTTAAATAGTATTTAAATCCACCATAGTTAAGGCTCGTGAAAATATCAAACTGTGTAATCTCGAGGAACTATTTGGAATCGCTCAAATTGCGAATAGGGCGTTATTTTGTGTTGCAGAGTTTACGAATTTCAGACAACTTTTAATCTATGGCGTCACGTTCTGACCAGGGTAGTCCAATTTAGTTATTTCGAGCAGTAGTTTTCAAACGGAATAATATTGAAACATACGACGTTGAAAAACTCTCGCTTGCAACAGAACTTTATTAAAGTTAATTTGAGAGATATTGGGGTTATTCCTAGTTAATCGGTATTTCAAATATTTTCCTTAGCTATTATGCTAATGATGTAACTTTTGTGCAAAAGCTTGTTCAGTTGCTAAAATTTAACCAAAAAAAGTATATCTAATATAGATAATATACCGACAAAAGTCGTCCAAACTTGGCGATATTTTGCACTATTTTTGGGAATACATACAACGACCGTCTTCCATTCAATAACGAATACTATGCATTATGTTAATTAGTATTTTGCATCTTGTGGCGACATTTGAATTTCCCACGATTTTTAAAAAATGCAAGTTTCCTTTCGTTATTATAGTTGCTGAAAAATCAAAGAGCTCAAAAATCGCTAAGGATAGCACGCGCATTAAACAAAATACTTGAATTTTTATAATAGTAAATTTTTGCGTCAAAGCCTTTTAATGTTATTCGATTTCTAACTCATTTTTAAACTCATGATGTGAAAATGACATCATTCTCCGTTGTGATATCTAACATGAATTAGTGAAAGAAGAAAAAGGAAAAAAAAAAACACACGTTATTTTATTTTCTACAACATCTGATAATCTGGATGGAAATTTATTATTTCGCTCGTGGTGTAATTTTTTATCAAAACTTGTTAACCTCATTAGGATTTTTAATGCATTTTTTCATTCGTGACATCAAAATGACGTCAGTCTCACTTGAATTATTGAAAGCAATAAATAACTAAATCTAGCTTTGTTAACTATGCTCACGAATGTGCTGAAATCGGACATTTGAGTAGCTTTCTACCCTGAAAATTGCGAAAAATCCTAAAAAATTAGGGAACGGGTGGATTTCCAGAATTTTAAAGCAGCCTTCGAACTATTCTATGTCGTTCTACATGTATGTGCAAAATTTCAAGTCGATCAGTCGAACGGTGTGGGAGGAGTTCCCGGACGAACAAACAAACAAACTTTCACATTTATATAATAGATTGCATTGCATGAAAACTTTGATTATTTTTAAAGAAGCGCAGATATGTTAATGTTCTAATTTTTTCATATTTAATGCGTTTTCATTTTTCGCGTTTTAAGAGATGTAGATATTAATGATTTCACTTATTTTTATATTTAGCAACTTAAGTGGCAACAATGGATTCCGTTACTACGGAAACTGTAGCAATCTTAAAAATAGAACATGAAATGAATTATTCGTGTTTACTTTGCTAGAACTGCCATATTGGCGTAACTAACACCACAAATTGATGGTAAATAGCTAAAATGAATCACAAATTAAACTTAACAACAAAATTCAAAAATTTACCCGCAATCCTTACAATACCCACAATTTTTACCGGGCTGAAAAACCATTCTTATTCACCTCCAAAAGCATTCGTATTTTTAAAGAATTCCGATTTTATTACACCGTGTTTGGTGGGATTAAAAAAAATATCCAAGCATACGCTCATAATATCGACTCATTCCAATCGTGGAATGTAATTAGCAGCACAAACGCGAGAACACACTCTATTAAACACAGCGTTACACTATATTTGAATATTTATCGCCAGCTTTGCTAAGAAAGGTAAAGTAGGAATCAACATACATTTTAATTTGTAAAGCAAGAAATTTATTAGACAGTATTAGTTATATGCCATTCTAACAGTTACCAGAAAAAGAAATTCCCGTAGCACTACTTTAACGAATAAGAATCAATGATTTTTTACACATTCGATCGCCAAAGTGCCAACATACACCATTTTGCGAGATTTTTTTCAAGGAATCATTCTAAGCATTGAAATAACTGCAACCAAAATGGGAAACAGTAATCTATCACTCATATGGTTTGATCGCCAAAGTACAACAGGCATATACTTGAAAAGGAGCAGTATTTTAAATTATTAACTATGTGTTAATGTGTTTTATTCATCGTTAACTTTGATGTACAAAATGCGAGAATTTCACTGACCTTAAATTTGGCGGAATTTCCCCTCACTTTAATCAATTTACTAAATTTGGTGAAAATTCTCAAGTTAGATCGTTCAAATTCGCCGTAATAACTGCATTATTTCTGCACTAATCACTGCTAAATTAAAAAAAAATTAAAGCTAAACTCTAATAAAACCTACACTTGTTTTTAAAAATAATATTTCGGTACGCTCTCAGTGATTTGCGCCAAGCTTAAAATTGTGCAAATCGGTAGAACCTACTATTTTCTCAAAATCGTCAAATCAGTCAATTTTTTTTTTTTTCGACAAACTAAAAAATATACATATAGTCTCGGAAATGTCCCAATCCCTAATTCTTTTAAACATAAAAAAACATTGAATTTCTGCTCCGATTTCACACGCACGCAATACTTTAATTAAAAAATAACTTTGTAAATAATCTAAACAGAAAAAAATCATTATTCTTTTATTTTTACTGCAGGAGTCTAAATAATTTAATAAAATAGCCAAACATGGCAACCTCGATGCTTATTTCTCACTTTTTTTGACTACAGGGGTTACAATTGCGGAATTACGGAGATCAAAAATTAGCGTTTTTGACGGGTTTTTTTATCTCCTAAACTAATTCGAATTTCGAAATTTAAATTAGCGGAAGACCTTCCTCGGAATTTTCCGAATCCGTGGATACCTCGTTCGAAACTCCACTCCCCGTCGTTTCGGAGGAGATGATGTTACACACAGACAGACAGACGTGCACAGATTTTAATAGTATAGAAGATAAATAAAATAAAATAAAAAATCTGAAAAGCAAATGGCTACAGTGAAATATTCAGAATGGTGTATGTAACTAAATTAGAAATATATTTTCACCTGAGGCACGTATTCAATCATCTTCGTGTAATTCTGCCTCTTCTGTTGTATGAAATTATTGTGAAGTGAAGTCAATTAAAGGTTGCCTTTTTGTCACTGTACAGTTCAATATCAAGGGGATAGTTGATGGATATTTAGCATCTGCATCATCAAATGCTCAATCTGGTATGATCGGCTTCTTCTTCTTCTTCTTTTTTTTTTTTTTTTTTTTTTTTTTTGAGTTCTTGCTTTTAACGATGCCTAATCTTACAGGGCCAGATAATTTTTCATTACTGTCATCCATTTTTGTTTCCCTTCAAAGAAAAACAAAAACATTTCACACTGGATTTTCTTTCTTTTCAAATTGGATGAATCCATGATCATTAAAATGAAAAAGAACCGTAAACTCTTAACTTGTGCTCATAGATTTAAGAAAACCAACTTTAACAAGTTCGTTTAGAAAGAGGACTGAAAGTAAAGTTACATGAAAATGTAACATCACACGTAAATATCTGAAAGCAGACCCTCTTTTTCACCCTTTGTTGCGTGTGCATGTATGCTATTTCAATACTTAAAGTTGATGATTTAAAGATGGAAAGAAAGAAATCGCCAATCTTAAAAAGAACGTGAGACTACCCCTACTTGCGGCAGTATCCTTTCCCTTTCCTTCATGACGAATTCATTATCAACTAAATGTCACACAAATGAAAGGATACTGCTGACGGTATTGGATGATTTGGCAATATTCTGCCAGAAAATTCCCTGATGAACATTGTACTGTTGCTGCTTCACACATTTTTCACTACAGGGATTCCAGTTACTTGCAAGGTACAAGATTAGGAACTCAATGGGAGACTTATTGCCTAAGGAGTCTCTAGAACTCGTCTGAAATGCTGCCATTCTACTATATTGCCATCACTGGATAGACTGGATACCATCACTGGATAGTAAATACAGGCTAGGATCTCTTAGAAAGTCACCACAGAGGGCATTTTCCATATTGGCCTAGCACTCTAATGCAGTCAATGTCATCGGATATGGAAGCAGCTGAACTTTTTGTGGAAGAATTTTCTGCCCTAGTGGCAGATGAAAACTTAAGCAATGAACAGATATTCAATATGGATAAAACTGGTCTCTTTTGGCGATGTTTGCCCAGAAAACCTTTTGTGACAAGTGAAGAAACTGCACCTTCAGGGATTAAGGAAGCTAAAGAAAGACTTACCATTTTACTGTGTAGTAATGCGGCGGGTACATATAAGTGTAAACCCTTAGGGTAGGAAAAAGTGCTCGCCCACAAGCTTTAAAAGATGTGAAAGTTCTGCTAGTTTCCTATAAAAGCAATAGGAAAACGTGGATAACTCAAGACTGGATGAAAGACTGGTTTTTTAACTATTTCATCAAAGAGGCAAGGAGACACTGTAATAGTGTTGGTCTTGCTACAGACTACAAGATTGTTCTCTTGTTGGACAATTGCACTGCTTATCTAGATGCAACAGTTTTACAGGTTGAAAATGTCATGGTTAAATTTTTGTCACCAAATACAACAGCTGTTATACAGCCTATGTACCAGGGGATAATCCAGAGTGTTAAGTGCCACTATAAGTCTGAGTTTTTGTAGAAAATCCTGGATGCCGATAGCACTTTATTTGAATTTTCTAATCTTAAAAGAAAATTCTCTATTAAGGACTGTATGTATCTTGTGAAAGACTCGTGGGATTACGTTTCAAAAGCCACATTAGTAAATGCCTGGCACAGTTTATGGCCATCTTCTTTATTCGTTCACACAGAAAGTGAAGACTTTAAGTGGCACGGATTTAGGAATAATTTAGCTAAGGAGTTACTCCTGTATGCTCAGAGCAAATGTGAGAGAACGAATATTTATGAAGAAGAGAGCATTGTTGACTGGATGCTCAATCAGGATGAACCTGTTGAATGTCAAATGACAGATGAGGAAATTGTACAAAGTGCGATAAAGCCAACAACAGAAGATTCTGAAACAGAAACTGAAAAAAATTCTTTTTGATGAAGGATTATTATTGGGGGAGAAGTATTTCAAATTCCTCGAACAACAAAAATGTATATCTGATCAGGAAATTATGATTATGTATAATATTCAAAAGAAGCTCAGATTAGAGCATCCTAAAGTGTTAAAGCAAACTACACTAACAAATATGTTTGCAAATAAATAATTTTGGTATAGTAATGAATAATTTCATTTATTGTCATCATATTCTGAGACTTAATGTATAGAGATAAACAAATAGACATTAAGCAAAACATGTCGTGCAGGGGAGCAGCCAGGTGGTGGCTGATGGGGCTGCAGCCACCCCCGAAATAAGATACAGAAAAAGTTACATTTAAGTGGATTGAAAGTTCACCTTGAGAAATTTGAGTAGCTATGGACCTAAATCAAACTACTCCCCCCCCCCCCCCGTTAGGTTTTCCTATCTGCAAAGATTGACTCAGTTTATGATTTTTTTAAAATTCATTTTTGTATGTGAACACATTTATACAAATTCCTCCCCCCCCTCCACACACACACAAAAAAAAGGTGTTTATCAAATTTTAAAAGATATATTGAATACCAGCTTTTGAGTTCACAGCCCCCCCCCCCAAAAAAAAAAAAATATCCTGGTAACACTACTGATGTCATGGAACATTTTAAGGTAAGATTTACTGCCAATTTTTCTAACAGGAGAAACATACTCATTGAAATAATTTAAACGTAAAATAACAAATGTAAAATTTACTCATCTTCAGTTTAGTTTCTATTAAACAAAGTTCACTCAAAACGTGTACTGAAGGTGAGAAAACAAAGTTTTATAATTATTACATCTTTTAAACACTGGTTTTCTGTTGAGTGTTTGTAAGCAAGGGCGGATTAAAGGGGGGGAAAGGGGCAACTGCTCCCCCCCAACCTCCCGAAAATAAAGAAATTAGTAAAACATCCTCTTTTACTTCCATAAAATAGATATATATGCCAATCGTCTAACTAACCGGCCCCATTGACAAACTAACCCCCCCCTCAATAATCTTGAATAATTTGTTAATTTCATTATTTTCTATAAAATTTTATTATCTTGTATATGCCAAATGTAGTGACTCATTAATCAATGTAACTTAAAATTATTTTTAGAGCTGAGAAGATTCCTGCTAATATTTTACTAAAATACAGAGATGAATGTCTAAAGAAACAAAAACAGTTTATTGAAGGTAATACAATCAAATACATTTCCTAAATGGAAATATTAATATTTAAAAAAATTATAACTTTTTTTTAATGTACTGTGCAATAAATGCTGCATTTTGAATCACTTAATATTGTTTCAGATGCAGAAATGATTGATGAAAATTTTGATGACTTCTTGAATGAAGACTATATTTGAAAATAAATAAATTAATAAAATGTTTATTTTATATTTTTTACTGTAAATAAATTTTATTTTAAATCAATGCAAAGGCTTATTATTAGCACTAGAATGCTATACTCTACTAACTGCCTTCGGCAACCAGTTTTGGCCGTCGATGGCCGCTTTGTGGCCAAAATGTGAAAAACCTAGAGCACACTGGCCGCTTCGCGACTGGCTTGTGCAACCTACGGCACACGGTCCTCTTCACAACCAAAATTTGCAACCTGCAGGTTATTGATGGCTAGTAATTATAGATTTACAACAAAAACAAAATAAATGCCACAAGCGCACTCCTACATTATACTAGTGTAATTTTCCAAGCTTCGATTCTTTGGGCCTTTACGGGTGGCACAGGCATCACAAGCTTGACACCACTTTTCGACATCGTCTCGAGCCCTAGCCCAGTAGAAGCACTTGCAAACTTTCTGCAGGGTCTTCATTATGCTAAAATGGCCCCCAGTTAAGCCATTATGAAGCTCCTAGAACCTTTGGAATTCTCGAACGAGAGAATACTAACTGCCATCGAAGCGTCTTGTTGTCCTCCCCCCATTTACGATACAAGACCATTTCTCAGGCGAAACGAATCCCACAAAGCCCAATATTGTTTCGTTGCTGGACTACATGACGATATATTTCTTGCCAGCTGGGCTTAGCACAAGATTTTTTGATAAACTCCACAATAGGTTTAATGTCGCTATCTGCTAATTGGTCCGCTCGAACATTTTTGTCACTCCAGTGATCTTGAGATGGTGCCAATGATGTAACTTGGCGGACAATGGGATGTTTCAGATGGTAATTTCTCTCTGCCCTGGAGCAATAGCAACAACTTTTTATGCAGGGCCTTCTTGACAAAGCATCTGCATTTCCATGAGATGCTCCTTTCCGATGACGTATTTCTATGTCATATTCTTGTAACCTCTGTATCCACCTGGCTATCTCGCCCTCCGTATTCTTCAAATTTAAAAACCAGGTTAAAGAGGCACGGTCAATTGAGAGCAGGAACTTTCGGCCATACAGTTCCAAACCAGTTGGTTTACATTTTCCACCCTAATAGCACAGACGGTCACAAAAGAGTCGCTGTGACGTCACAGAGGGTCACAATTGTCACAGGACTGTCACATACTACTCACATTGTGACTTGTGAGTGATGTGACTCTACTGTGTAGTCACTGTGAAGTTTATTTGTGACCAGTCACCAAGTGACGTCGCCGTGAAGTCACCATGTGACTAGTATGTGATCGGTCGATAAGTGACTCCACTGTGAAGTCACCATGTGACTAGTATGTGATCGGTTGCTCAGTGGCTTCACTGTGAAGTCACCATGTGACTAGTATGTGGTTGGTCGCTCAGTGACTCACTGTGAAGTCACTGCGTGACTATTTAGTGACTACTGATTTTTTTGGACTTCAAAATGACATCACACAGCCGCTTTTCACTCATTTTTTCTAATATTTTGTGGCAATTTCTTTCGTGAAACGTTTAATAAATAAATCCCGAAAATAGTAATTCAATAAAACCTCGCAGTTATGTAGTAATGGAATTTAGTTTAATTTATTAATTTTTAAATTATTTCGTTTAAACAACACAATATTATTTATAAAAAAATATTATTCTTAAAAATATTAGAGTTGAGAGTTCTAATCACAATGGTGAAAACTAAGTATCTGTGAGTAAAATTAACAACAATTTCTTTCATATCCCCATGGCATATATGTTTCGATAGCGTAATGTAAGGTTTAAATTTCGGATGGGGGGGGGGACTATCCGGTATTTTCAACCTTATTGTTACTAGAGTAAATACAAATGTCTCAAAATTGCTGTTTTTTAATAATTGCTTTAAGTTTTCAGATCCCCCCCCCTTTTAAATACTTCTCTGGTATGTTTGAAAGTTCCACTACGAAAAATTTGAGGTAAAACTTTGGCTCTAAGTCAAAAGTACTTTAATTATTTTATCTAATGCATGTTTTTCCAATTAATTTTATTTATTTTTATATGAAATCCCTTTTAGGCAAAATATAGCAAAGATATAAATCTTATCCCTCATACCTTAATATCAAACCCCACATGTCGCACATTACAAATTTATTTCATAACCGAATAAAAAATTTCAATAAATCATTAGTTTTTTCGGATGAATACTTAAATAAAACAGCACATTATCTCCTGAAAATAATTTATGTGGAAAAAGAAATATTTCCACGATTTTTAATTTATATTTATTAATTATGATATTTTTTATATTATTTATAAAATACTCACAGAATATAAAATTTATTTATAAAATAAATATATATTTTTATATATAAAACTTATTTATATTATACTCACAGAAAAATTTTAAATTTCCTAAAGAAGCCGTCAGAACTAGCTTTTGCAACAATCAGTTTACTTTTAAAGGATCTCGAGCAAGGTAATCACAGCGTTGTGGTAAGATGCAGGGCTACCATCCGTTAGCTCCAACGTTCGATTCTGGACCTCAACTTTCTCTTGCCTGAGAGTTTGGTGCTGCCATCTGGTGTATATTTTCGGTAACTCTTTTTCCCCGAATTTTTTCGCTGTCGCAAAACTGTCCCATCGTGACTTCTCTGAACGGTAACAATGCGACTACACAGCGAGAGGACATAGGGACCCTGGCGTGACTTTGCTGCGCAGTCGCGGCGACTGTTTGTAACTCTATTGTGACAGTATAGAAGTTCTTTCCTTGTAACGCAATAGTTACGTTCTGATTTTGAAAGGCATTTTCTCCTGTAAGCAATGACATGTTCTTGGCCATCTATCTCCTGCGACCGACACTCTCTTTACTTGCGTCTGTGTCCAGGATAAATGGCTTGTCAGGATGAGGATACAACAGGATCGGTGAAGATGTTAGGGCCGTCTTGAGTTTGTTGAAGGCATCCTCATATTCTGCTGTCCATAGAAATTTTTGTCCAGTCTTGGTCAATTTGGGAAGTGGTCTTGCAATTTGAGAAAACCCCTTCACGAATTTTCGATAGTAAGTACACAGACCAAGAAAACTTCATAAGTCATAGATATTCTCAGGACGACTCCAGTTCTTGACTGCGGACGTCTTTTCAAGATCGTTTCGGACTCCGTGGGCAGATATTATGTGCCCGAGATAACATACTTCTCAACAAAACAAGTTACACTTAGATAGACTCAGTTTCAAGTTTGCCTCCCTTAATTTCTGCAGCACCTTTCGGATGTTCTCTAGATGCTCTTTGAAAGTCTTTATGACGATGATATCATCCAAATAAACGAGACATGCTTCATAGGAAAGTCCTCTCAGCACTGTTTCCATTAGATGCTCGAATGTAGCAGGTGCGTTGCAGAGTCCAAAAGGCATAACTTTGAACTGCCATAATCCTTGACCCGTTGTGAACGCAGTCTTTTCACGGTCATTGGGATGAATTTCTGCTTGTCAGGAGCCACTCTTCAGATCCAGAGTGGAAAACCATTCATTTCCCGATAAAGTGTCCAAAGTGCCGTCTATCCTGGGAAGAGGGTTGCTGTCTTTCTTAGTAATATTTTCAGAAGTCTACAGTCAACGCAGAATCAGGTGGAACCATCCTTCTTTCGGACCAAAACAATCAGTGAGGCCCATGGGCTAGTCGATGGGTCGACGATGTCATCACGCTGTATCTCCTCTAAAAGTCTGCTCACCTCTTCTTGCTTAGCGAACAGCAGCTGCCTAGGATATTGCTTGATGGGAGAATGGTTGCATGTGTCTATTCTATGTTGAGTTAACCTCATACGGTCAAAGTCTATGGAAATATTAGAGAAGAGGTCTTCAAATTCAGCTATTACTTTCTTTGCAGCGCTCCTCTGTTCTGCCGTTAACTCCACGTCTTGTAATAATTTCTTCGTCAGGCACTCAGATGATTTAGCCGTTTGGCTGATGTTCTTATTAATGCAGGTAATAGGAGTGCATGTCACCAACACTTCATTTTTCTTTATCACTTTTGACCTGCAGTCACGTTAGCTACACTAACAGGAACGTTAGTTTTCGACAAGTCCCCGAGTGTTGCTCCCACAAGTACTTCTCTGACAGGATCAGTATTGTTTGGGTGTTCGATTAATCCTAAACGGAATTTCTTCCTTTCTTTAACTGTTCCAGAAATTATACAATCAGTTCTTGGGAGTAGTTATATCAGTCTGGGCTATTATTTGCTGAACAGGTAAAACTGCTTCATTTTTAATGTCGAATTCTTCAGAGTCTGAATGAAGCTTATTATTTTTAAAGTGCAAGATAAATTTTTGGGTGATTTTAAAAAGTTCAGCCCAATAATGAAAGAGTCCATAATATTGGCAACATATACCACATGGTCATATCTGGACCTTTCCAAACATGACTTCTACTCGCGCCTTTCCGCCCACTTCAATCTTGTCACCTGTTACAGTCTGGAGTGTCAGCGAGGGTGGAGTCCAGATTGTGTGCGATCTTCACGACGACAGTCATTTTGTACGTCATAGTATTCTCATAAATGTCCTTCGCCACTGCACCTCTAACATTTAGCTTGCCTTGGCTCTGACTGTACTTGTCGTTCCACCAGATTTTTGAGGGTCTTTAATTTATTCACTAATCTCTCCATTTCTCCATCTGTAGGCTCCTGGACTGACACAGCTCTAACAGTATGCCGCTCTTTTCTCACGGCTGACTGAGCTGCCTCTAGCTTCATAGCGAATACAAGGGCTGACCCGAGATCTTTATTATCAGGGATGAGAATACACAAGCGTGTGATGCCCATTTTTGATATATATATATATATATATATATATATATAACAATTATTTTATATCAACAATATATATGCTACAATTATTTATTAAAATATTTTTATTTAAATTATAATTTTTATTATCTTTAAAAATTAAAATTCATAAATATTTATGTGCAATTTTAGATGCAGAACATTCAATAATGAAACAGAGGTTATCATTATCTAAAGGATGATCTTAATCAATTTTACAAAATCTACAGTCAAGACAAAATCCTAGCTTTACAAAACAATTTTACTCTATTCTTTTGAAAGTGAATGCAATGTAATTTCTGGGGGGGGGGGAGAATTACCTGATTTTCTATGAACTGTCTCTCATGAAATTCCAGAATGTCATTAAATATTTCAAGCTTCCATAGATTTACGACAATTCATTATAAAATAACCCAAGAACACAGAATATGGCACAGCAAAAGAAATATATATCCAAAATGTTAAAAGTAATTTCAACTTTTCTCTTACATCAGACAATAAAATCTATCCTGTATCTTTAAAAAGTTAACACTAACAAAAATACATAGATACTTAAAAAAATTTAGGCCATATATGTTCTCATTAAAAATTTGCTGAATGCAATCTCATTTATTTTTCTCTCTCCTAACAAATCGGAGAGGGAGGAGGGGAAAGCTGACTAGTTGTATACCTGCCAACAACTAGGGTAGAGAATTCAGTAGATTTATGTATTACTATATCACAGTTTTAAACTTACAATTGCTTATTTGTGACATAAACCATACATTGAAATATTTCACTATCTATACAAAGTATTATTAATATTTTAAATAATAGGATTACACAACATTAGAATTTGTAAAATGAATAATTTGCTTTTTACAATAATTTATGTTTGAAATTTCAATTTTGCAGAAAATCAGGAATCTTTAATGCAGGATTAGTAAACAATATCAGAATGTAAATAATTCTTTTAATATAAAGTACAAAAAACCTTAATTTCACATAATTATAATGCTTAAAAATATGTGTTAAATTAAGAACTCTTCCTTCCCTACTTCTCATAGACTATTTAAAAGTACTTTACTACTAAGTTGAGACATAAGCATATCGTCGGGCAGGGGTGGGTGGGGGTGGACGGGGGGAGTGTGACCCCCCGGAACTTTGTTTGGAAAACCATTCATTCCAAAACCTTTTTTTTTCTTAAAAACTTAAAGAAACATACCTATTTTTACTTTAGAATATGCTATGTGCGCGCTCCCCACGCAAAATTTAAAAAAAAAAAAAAAAGAAACCTAGAGTTTGCGTGATGCTAACGCCTATGAATTAGGAAGCCAAATAACAACCTACGATTTAATATAAACAATGTTTTCAATTTACAAAGAGGACCATTATTAAATAAATAAACGACTGTTTGGAAGGTCAACGGCGGAGGAGGGAGAGAGAGAGAAATTCCATTTCTTTTAAAGTAAACAGTTCTTTCCTCTTCCACCGGACGGGCCAGCTGTTATGCTGACAATGCATAATGCGTTCATCGGAGAACAGTTGTTTGTTTTAAGCTTGGCATGTTGTGGGATTTATCCGATGCCTCAAAATTAATTCACTACGAAAGCAATTAAAAAAAAAATGCAGTTTGTAGAAAAGTCTTAGTGATTTTCTTTGTTTATTTCCGCAGCGTTAATGCGGTTTGTGATATCCAAATGATTGCTTTCCATAACTGAGGACAGAAAACCGCAAAACGGATCAAACCACAACATGTAATAAAATTCAGCGCTTCCGCTTATCGAAAGTAACAAACTTCGCAGAGGGTCTTTCGACTTTTGATCACCTCATTGAATATTCCCATACTTCTTCGATGCGCGCATGCTTAGCAAGTTGCAGCACTTCCATTGGCTTGGAGGAGTGGATCATAAAGGCTTCTCCTTGGACTACGTGTTGGGGCTAGCAATACGGTCTTGATATCGCTAAGCAAGATGTATTTCGACGAATACATCTTTAAAAAAGAAAATTGCACTGAAAATATTTTTAAACGCGGAACTTAAACACACGAAAAAGCAGAAAGTAATGGTTTTTTTTTAAACGCAGAAAATAAAAAAAAGTAAAATACGCGGAAATAACTAAACCGCGGATGATTCTCATCCCTGTATTATCTGCGAAGATCAATGCTTTCTGAATTTCAGAGTCCGGGACACCTTCAATAAAATGTTGCATGGCTATTTCTTCACGGACATCATCAAGGTGGTCCATATGGGCTAGATGACACAGCCCATCAATGTCCGAAGCCAACTCTTGAAGGGTCTCGCCAGATCTCTGCATCTTTGGCTTTAGTTGTATTCTACTATACTCTTTTTGGCACTTCTCACCGAATTTCATCTCCAAAGCACTAGCAAGGGCGTCAAATCTCTTATCTTCGTCGCTCTGATGGTTTGTAGTACGTTAATTGCGTCCCCGCTGAGAGAAGCGGCCAGTTGGTTCGCTTTGGCAACAATTAAAAATTGGGTTGTGTACAGGGCCGTAACCAGGATGAAATGATAGGTAGGGCTTTGATTCTAGTTAGGGGGGCTGACCTTCTGTATATAGACAGAATATAAGTATTAGTAATCGAGGGGCGAGGGAAGAGACTGTTTTTCAATTTGTACATTTTTTTAGAGTATTTGTTTCACAAAACGCCGTATTTTAAAAATATTTAACATTCATTATGTTAATAAATTTTTCATTGAGATTGCATGAAAAGTATTCAAATGAAAATTTACTGAAAAATCCGTTTTATTTATGTTTCATTTTAAATATGTATGATAAAGCAAAATATAAATATTACACAGAGCGATCAGTTTAAAAGAGTGCCCGTTGTTTTTTCTTATTACCTTTAAATCTGACGAATGTGGCAACTATACGATTTCGAGCACCGTTGAGGACTGTTACAACTTTATGTGTGAGGTAAAACAGAAACGAAGACACACGTTACTTAATCCTGTGATCATTTTATTTTTGAAAAACATAATTGAATTCCAATTTTTTACAGTATCAGTCTTCACAGCAAATGTTGAAAATGTTCGCCGCCATTTTGAATGCAAACATGAACACGTTGAAATTTTTAAGTTTTTACTCCCCCTCGAAAGCTTTGCGTGGCAGTTTTGTGTTCTCGGAGAAATCCAAGATCCGATGCTACGCGCAACCAAGAGCAACAAAATAATTAACTGTATATATATATATAGAAGTCTAGCAATTGTGATAAGAAATTCCCCCAAAACAATATGGTTATTTTTAATGATGTAAAATTTAACGATTGTTAAAAATCATTCATTTCTAAACATTAGTATTTATCCATAAATTTACAATTTTTTTTAAATCTTAGGGGGGGCTGAAAGCCTGCTAGGAAGGGCTCAGCCCCCATAGCCCCCCCTCTGGTTACGGCCCTGGTTGTGTATGCTTCCCAGGGAGTCTTTCCATCATGCACAGTAAGTTTCACTGCTGGGCGGTGTGAGATATCCTGATGTTTTCAGATAACTTTCCCAGCTTGACCAGAGTCCAGTTTTTCTACAATTTTATTCTCAAATTCTTCATGTTTCTCGCTTGAATTTCTTCTAGTATTGACATTCTCTTCTTCATATTTTCTTGATTTGTCTGTATTTTTTCCTCCAGTCCAGATTTCATTTCGTCCAGCCTGGCTTCAATTTTCTGCTATGTCCGGATTTCATCTCGTCATGTGCTGCTAACTCTTCCAATCCAGTTTTCACATCGTTGTGTGTGACTCTTAACTCCTCCAATCTGGTTTTCACTTCATTGTGTGCGGCCTTTAACTCCCCCAATCTGGTTTTCATCTCCTCATGGGCGGCTTTCATTTTTTCTTTTCCTGCTTCTATCTCTTCTCGTGCAGTTTTTAATTCAATTTTCAAGTCTTCGTGACCTGATCTCATCTCCATCATATCGGTTTTCATAGCCTCTATCAGTTTTCTAAGGTCTTCCATTTTTCTGTCCACATCATTCACTGGAAAACCAGTTTAGAATCCCACTCCTGACAACAAATGTTGCAGAATACTCTGCTTGTTTCCTGGGTTCGTCGTTCTAAAGTCCAGTTGGTGTTAGAAAGTTCTAGAAAAGAGTCCACTTGTCAGGACGGAACACAAACTTTATTGCTTCTAGAACTTCGTAGAACTATCAGCTGTACAAAATTCACAGGCACTAACGGCCAGTAGCTTGTTTATAATAGTCCACACAGTACCGAATTTCCACATAAAGCGGGAATTTTGATTACGTCATAGAAGAGAAATGTTACGTTATTATGTGATTTTAATGTAGCAAAAGCAACTTTACAAGCGCCATAGGGAAAATCATGCCAAATGACCAAAATGTTGCCAAACTTGGTAACTTTTGGCATAATATCACCAAGCTTGGCGGCTTTTGGCAAAATATCGCCAAATTTGGCACCAAAAGTGAAGTTACTGAAGGTCTAGGACCAATATTTCTAGAGATTTCTAGAACTGCCACAGAAAATCAATGGGGAAACCAAAACCTCCATATCTCCTGTTCTAGTTGACCAATTTTGGGCAACAAAAAGCAAAATTTAATTATTTGACGCGTAGGATACGAATTTTAAACCCCAGAACAGTGGGTTGCCCCAAAAATTTGTAACACTATGTTACTCAAGAATAGTGTAGCTTTCAGTGAAAAGATCTTTAGAATCGGTTCAGTAGTTACAGAGATGTTCATACAGTGTAATGTATTCGAATTTTTTGAGTGTCCCTGTAAAAGAACTAGTTATGCTACATGCTGAAAGGTAGCTTATAATACTCAGGAATAGTGCAGCTTTCTATTAGTGAAAAAATTTTCTGAATCGGTTCACTAGTTGCAGAGATCCCCATTCAGCGTAATGTAATTCTTATGAGTGCCCCTGTAAAATAACTTTGTGATATATGGAGGATATATTTCTTGTGCATGAAGGATAAGTTTAATTTTCAATACTGCTACAGTCGATTCAACTTCTAAAAATAATGCCTAATTGCCTGCATGAGTGCCAGTGGTATGTCTCAAATAGGGAAGTACTTTTGGGGGATTTTCTTGGAAACAGTTGTGCCTTCAAAAAAAGTTTTTTCATAACATGAAACTAATATGTTGATACTACATCTCCATGCCAATAGTTCTCCTGCGGGAAGTCGGCTTCAGCTGTACCAAAGCTTTGAAATTCCATAAATTTGCACTAAGAACCATGTTTGGGGCCGTGGGAGGGGGGGGGGGGGCTTCAAAATTTTTTAACATTGGATTCACTTTAAATGAAGATGTATAACTGCACAGTGCAAAAAGTTTTTCTGTATCATGTCAGAGCCAAGATTTAAAGCATTCTTAAAACTATTTTTTTTTTTAATGAAGTTGGGGGTATTTGGGGTTTCCGACTATTTTCAATGTGAAATGTTAATGTCCAAGGTATATTATCAGATAAAAAGAAAAAATTCTCTAGAGCACCTCAGAGCCAGTCACAGTCCAGACAATAAAGTGTCAAAAAACGGGACTAAATTATTTGTAAGTCTCTTGTCTGGGGTACTTTGACCACCCATAACTCCAAAACTAAACGAGGTAAATCAAAAATATTTCAGATTTGTTCTTTCCTTGGGTAAAGCAACATAAGAAAAAAAAATTCATGAAATTCCGAGATGGTGATGGAAACAATTTTTCTTTTTTTGCCCTTCCTTTTTACTTTCCGAACATGTACCATGTAAGGAAAGTATTGTAATCATGAAAAAATTCGACTTCGAGATTTTGGTGTATTTACACGTTTTGAGGTCTTCTGAATTCATTTATGCTATTTTTACGAGATGTATGTATGTATGTGTGTGTGTATGTGAGTGAACACGATAGCTCCTAAACGGGGCATTCGATTGAGCTCAAATTTTAGTGTATATGTTATAAATCATCGTCGCAAGAACGGTATTGAGTTTGGTGTGTATAGGACTTTTCGACAGGGCTACTACAGAGATGTGAAGATTTCTTTTACATTATGGCCTATGGGAGGAAATTATTGAAAATGCGCTAGCATTTAAACAGTACATTCGATTGAGCTTAAATTGGGTATGCATGTTATAAACCACCATTGCAAGACCGTTATTGATTTGGGTGTGTATAGGACGTATAGTTTTTCTACAGGGCTACGACAAAAATTTCTTTTACATTATGGTCTATGAGGGGAAATTCTTGAAAGTGGGCTAGCGTTCAAGCGGTGCATTCGATTGAGCTTCAGTTTGGTATATATGTTTGAATTATTCATCGATTAAAATTTATTTAAATGCTTGGTAATGATCTTAATCGTAAGTGTTCGGAAAGTCAAGAGTAGTCACTCCAGATTTTTTGCTCTTGCAATGCCTCTTAATAGAGGTGCAAGGAAATCATGTGTTGTCCACATCAATTTTCTGAAATTTAATCAGTTTAAGACCTCAGAAAATGCTATTCATTGGACATTAATGTTTTCATTCATTATTGTTTGAATGCTGTATAAAATTAAAAGTTATTATCCAACAATTTTATTTAAGCTTGTCTCATTATACACATTATTTGTATTGTATGTGCAACACACAAGTGTATAGCAATTAAATAAAGTAGTGCAAAACTTATTCTTACAGCTAAATTTCCTAGTTCCTTTGCACTTATTTGAAAATTACACTCAACATCTTTTTAGAAACACTGAATATATCCGATTAAAGGTCAAGATATCTGCACTTTAAGAGCGAAAAGATAATATTTTTGGGCTGTACTTGAGTTGCAACAAAATAAAATTAAGGCATTAGCTTTATTTTTTAATAACTTTTCTTTGTACAGTGCATTATATTCTAAAATACTTAATTATGAAGTGCTTTAACTGTATCAGGGATCTATCCAGACTTTCTAGAGAGGGTCCTGTTTTTGTGAAAAATTTACTTATAAATTTGTGAATCTGAAATTAGCTTCAAATCAGGTTTTTCTAGTCAGGGTCCTGTTTTTGTTAAAATAGGCTATACAATTCTATGAATTTAAATTTAAAAACTATACATGTATGCATGTATATAAACCATAGGTTCGCAACCTTTTTTGAACTGGTGCCCCCTTTTCTATTGAATATTTCAATACTGCCCACCCTCCCACTCCAGAGAAATAAGAGCGTACATAACGCATTGTGAAAACAAGAATTAAATTTAAAAAAAATTACTAATACATAGAATAGTTGGAATCAGGGATGAGAGTGGTCAGAGAGCAAAAAGGAGGAAGTCCAATAAATTTTTCAAAAAAGCACGCGGAAGGGTCATTATAAAAAAAAAAAAATGCATCAAAATAGCGTGCGGGAGAACATTTGGACAGTATCCAAAATTCAAATCAAGCACTATTCTTTTTTAAATAAAATTTAATTCTATTCAATTTGAAAATTATATAAAAAAGTTTTTAAAGTGGCTGATTTAACACTTTTAAAGATATAAGGAAATTTTTCCCATCACATAATATTCACACTTCAAATATTTGTCAAGAAATTAATATATGCCACATATTGTACTGAAAACAGAACACACTAGTATTCTCCAAATTTCAGTTGTAAAAAAGGATCAGGAAAATGCCATACACACAAAGTACAAATAGAACTGACTAATTTAACAAGCACATAATCTAGTACTTTAATAACTATTTAATAAAAGAATACAGTCATTTTCTGGCAAACATTTCTATGATAGTTAAAGGACCTTTGCTCCGTTTTGGAGACGGCTCATTTGTTTTCTGTTTCTTACATTTTTCAGTGACACTATTATCAAGTTTACATTTATTTGAAGATGGAACTGTTAATATATTTTTGATGGGCAAAAGACTCTGTTCGGCAGAGGGTTCATTTGTATTCTGCACTGGTTTTTCAGTGACATTATCTGGATGTTTATTTGAAGTAGATGGAGCATTTCCCTTCAAAGAAATTTTATGCATTTTTTTTCAAATGTTTTTTTCTTTGTAATTTGGTAGCCTTTGCAGACAGCCTCTTTGCTGCCACTTTTGACAAGATTTTTTCATTTGTTTTCTGCACTGGTTTTTCAGTGACATTATCTGGATGTTTATTTGAAGTAGATGGAACATTTCCCTTTAAAGAAATTTTTTTCAAATGTTTTTTTCTTTGTAATTTGGTAACCTTTATAGATAGCCTCTTTGCTGCCTCTTTTGACAGGATTTTTTCATTTGAAGAACTTGGTTCTGTAACACACTTCTTAGTTTTCAAAACCATGTCACTCTTGTAACTGGAGTATGCAGATCGCATATTTTTGCACAGTCTCTTATCGACTGAGTACGGGTTTTTTTTAGCTTCCTTTCAACAAAAGGCAAAGCAATTTATGGGACTTACATAAAAACCTTTATTACTCTAACATAAATCATACAATTCCAACGCCAGTTTTATCAGGCGTCCAAAACAAAAACAGTCCCAACAAAATTTTATATAAAACTAAATTAAATCTTTAGAATCCTCGCACCTCTCATTATTGTAACGTGCCCTCATTCTCGAGTACATATTTTATACTTCAGCTCGAGTCAAATTTCTCGGTTTTATTACCATGGAGTTTGGTGCGTTTGTTAATTCATCATCACATAATACGTTGATAATGTCGACGGAACTTTACTACTCCCATGGGGGAAAGCACATCCGTCACAGGAGTGACGATCTGCTGAAAGAAAATCTTTGTTTACGATCTTTTATTGGAACTGTACCTGATTATCCGGATCACTGTATTATTAATAATTTTTTTTAAAAAACAGGTTCGAAAAATAAATAATTATATCCTCATAATACACTGTAATAATTGAATTTACAATAACACGATTCAATATAAAAATACCTAAACCTGATCCTACTTTATTAAGAAGGATCTAACTTGAGCCTGGATAATGCATCAGCGTCTCCATGTTGAACGCCCCTTCGATAAGTAATTTTCAAATTGTATCGCTGCAACGCTAAAGCCCACCTTGTTAATTTGGCGCTGTGTGGAAGGCCATCTGTCAAATATGTTAAGGGGTTATGATCTGATACGATCTGGATTTCCGCGCCAAATATCCAATTATCAAATTTTTTTAGTGCTTCTAAAACTCCATATGCTTCTCTCTCAATCGTAGACCATTTCATTTGGCTGGGGTTTAGTTTCTTGCTGCAAAAAGCAATAGGGACTTCTTCTCCCTTGGCGTCCTTTTGTGCGAGACACGCGCCAATAGCTATAGCCGATGCGTCACTGTACAACTGAAACGGCTTGTCAAGATCTGGGGTGTGTAAGATAGGTAGCTTCATCAATTCCTCTTTCAATCGAGTAAACGCTTGGTCCTCAGCGGAGCCCCAAGGTATAGTAATCGGTACTTTCTTCTTGGTTAGATTTGTTAGTGGCAAAATTATTTGCGCGAATTGTGGTATGTAACTCCTATAATAACTTGCTAGACCGATTAAGCTTCTTAGCTCTTTCTTGGTAGTAGGCCTTGATATCCTCGTTACAGGTTCAATCTTCCCGGAACCTACAATATGGCCCAAAGTTTTTACCTGGGTTCTCCCGAAGTCGCATTTTCCAAGATTCACAGTAAGTCCTACTTCCCTCAATTTTTTAAAGACTTGGCATATATGCTTTAAATGTTCTTCCCAACTGTTAGAGAAAATGGCTACGTCGTCAATGTATGCACAGCAGTAATCACGATGTACGAATAATGCTTTATCCATTGATTTCTGGAATGTCCCTCCAGCGTTCTTCATCCCAAAAGGTAAGACTTTCCATTGATAATGCCTCGAATGTGTTACGAAGGCGGTGAAATGCTTGGATTCTTCATGCATGGGAATCTGCCAGTATCCCTTCGTTAAGTCTATGACGGTTATAAATGCAGCTTGTCCTACTCTAAATATTAAATCCCTGGCGATTTTCATGGGATATGAATCAGGCACCGTGAAACTATTAGTCTAAAATCAATACATAACCTCACGCTTCCATCCTTTTTGGCAACACAAACGACAGGATGTGCCCATTCGCTATCGTTTGGTTCAATGAGGTCCATTTCAATTAGCTTCTCGATTTGGCGATCAACTTCTTTTTGTAAACTGATGGGTATTCGATACGGTTAGAGTCTCTTTGGCGTGCAGTTCTCCGTAACTTTAACATAATGCCCGTCGACTTTGGCATGTCCTGGCTTTGAACTAAAAATGTCCATATATCTCTTCAGTACATCAAATAACTCTTGGGTTTGCTCTTCAGTTAAATTATGATTTCTAGTTTTCTCCAAATGTTTTCGGATGTCCTCTACCTTTTTCTTTGTTTTATCAGTAGGCGCGTAATGGATTACGCCAAATTCTTCATCCATTTCGTAAAAAACACCAATGTGATTTACCCTCTGCACATACGGTCGTACTTTATTCACGTGTAGCTCTCTAGTACTACCATGCTCTAATTCAACTTTTACCGAATGCGGTCTGGTGATTTGAATTACCGTTGCCGGTCCAATCCAAGTGCTTAAAAGTTTGTGAGTTGATGAAGGGAGTAATATCAACACTTTGTCGCCAATGGCAAACTGTTTTTCTCTCGCACGGAGATTATACCTGGAAACGTATTCTCCTTGAGCTTTCTCGGTGTTTTCGGAAGCGATCTCATTAGCTTTACGTATATTTTCAACTAAATCTTCAAGATATTTAGTGATTGGTCTGGACGCGGTCGTTGGGATAGTTCGTTCTCCCGTCCAAATACTTTTCAATAAAGATAATGGTCCTTGTGGTAACCGCCCATAAACCAATTGAAATGGTGATAGCCCCGTGGTGCTGTGTGGCACTTCACGATACGCGAACATGAGATAAGGTATATGTATATCCCATTCTCTCCCATACTCTTGTATGTTTTTATTCATCATCTCCTTAAGAGTTTTATTCCATCGTTCTACTGCCCCCTTACTTTCCGGGTGTCGAAAATCGTGGCGCTACCCCTAATAGATTTTCAAATGATTGAGTCAGCTTGGAAGCGAAATTCGTACCCTGGTCGGTGCATATCACTTTTGAAAAACCGGTGTGGGTAAAAATCTTCATTAAAACGTCACACGTTGTCTTGGCACTAATCTCTTTCACTGGAATTGCCTCGGCCCACTTAGTACATAAATCCACGGCACAAATAATATATCGATGTCCTCTCCTCGATGCAGGCTCTAGTGGTCCTATACAGTCTACGCTCCAGACTTCAAAAGGATTTTCAGGCCTGACGATAGGCTGTATGGGAATATGATCCCGATAGGTGCTAGTTCTCCTCAGTTGGCATTCTTTGCAACTTTGACAGTATAACTTTACGTCTTGCCTGATATTAGGCCAGTAAAATGAATATCTGATTCTTTGTAGAGTCTTATTTTCCCCTAGATGTCCTGCCAACGGAATCTCATGTGCCATTTTTAAAATAAAATTTCTTCTTTCTTTTGGAATTACTATTTGCTGAATTTCTTCTCCACAGACATAATCCTTATGCTGTAGTATTCCCTGATCAATGAGATAAGAATTTTCTTGCCTTTCCGCCCAATCAAAGCATCTCTTGAGTGTCTCGTCATCGCCTTGAAGTTTCGCCAACTCTGAAATGGCATCTAGCTTTCTACTCGCAGACTCACTTGCTGTCAAGACATTCACATTCGGCGTAGTGGAATTCAAATCCGAAGATATTTGTACATTTACGTCCTCCTCTGCTTTCCCTACAGTTTCTACTTGCACATTTGAAACTGTTTCTTGCCATAATTGGTTATTATGATAAAGTTCAATGTTCTCATTTAGCATCTCAAAAGCTGAACGACTTATTAACATATCACTCGTAAGTTTCTTTGGGTCTATGTTCCGTATCCGGTGCCCCTTGGTTCTGGCGACATCGTGAGCGATGTTCAACGTTAGTAAAGTACCCTGCCGATGGTAGTTTGACTGGAAACCATAAAGAAATGTGTAGAGCTTGGCGACGTTTTTTTTTTTGGAGGAATGATAATGCGTCAAATATTGTAAATTGGATGATTTAGAACTATTGAAAGATGCGAAATTTCTTGCACTTTCGGGCATGCGTAATAGTTGTTTTTTAATCTAGCTACTGTGTATGTGTGACGTAAGCAGATGAATGTAACGAATTCGCTTGCTCAATTTGACGTCACTAGGCTGTTAATTTGCGTTTTGCGCATGCGTTATTGTTATTTTTCGTTTTTTCCTGTTCTTTCGTCTACTATTCCAATTTGCTTCAACTTGTACTAATGTTTTTTTTTTCGGTCTCGCAGAGGGGCCCGCGTTAGCATATTTTCGAATGTATGTATCGATGAATGTAACGAATTCGCTTGCTCAATTTGACGTCATTAATCTGTTAATTTGCGTTTTGCGCATGCGTTATTGTTATTTTTCGTTTTTTCCTGTTTCGTCTACTATTCTAATTTGCTTCAATTTGTACTAATGTTTTTTTTGGGGGGGTCTCGCAGAGGGACCCGCGTTAGCATATTTTCGAGGGGGCCCTTTTGAGGCGGTGGCTGGAACCACTGATGTTTTTTTTGGGTCTCGCAGAGGGGCCCGCGCTAGCATATTTTCGAGGGGGCCTTTTTGAGGCGGTGGCCGGACCCACTGATGTTTTTTTTTTGGATCTCGCAGAGGGGCCCGCGTTAGCATATTTTCGAGGGGGCCATTTTGAGGCGGTGGCCGGACCCACTGATGTTTTTTTTGGGGTCTCGCAGAGGGGCCCGCGATAGCATATTTTCGAGGGGACCATTTTGAGGCGGTGGCCGGACCCACTGATGTTTTTTTTTGGGTCTCGCAGAGGGGCCCGCGTTATCATATTTTTGAGGGGGCCCTTTTGAGGCGGTAGCCGGACCCACTGATGTTTTTTTAGGGGTCTCGCAGAGTGGCTCGCGCGCCCTCCGAGAAAAATGTTTTTACGCTACATAAATGGGGCTTTTACCAATATTTAGCAGTCTTTATACTGGATAAAATGAATATTCACTATTTGCGCCCCCCTCCGAAAGAGTTTCTGCTTCCGCCCTTGGAGAACATATGTAAAGCTGACGTTATAAACTTGAAAATCGTCTGGATTTTTTATCACATGTTGGTCTGGAAAATCGTTTTTTTTTTTTTTTTTAATCAGAATCTGAGTGGCAATTCTGATAATTAAACGCGGTGCATTTGAAGTATAGAATTTTCATTTAGTGTTAATTGCATGAAGATTGAAGTTTGGTGTTCTTTGATTCTGAGTCGAATAAGTTTGTGTTGGATTTTCCTTGTGTTTTTGATTCCGTTTTACGGACACTTTATCGTAAGTTAGTGAGCGTCTCGGGGAATTTCATCGTTAGTATGGATGTGTGGAATATAGAATGGGGGGGAAAAGTGAGGTAAGTGCTTCTTTAATTGTACTTTTTCTAATGTTTTGTTGTGGATTTGACTGTTTTATATAGTGTCATTTACTTAGAATTTGTGTTTCTTTGTAAAATTTTAGTGGTATATACTAGTGTTTATTCGTCACAAGACGGCGATAGCCGTTGGAGCTTGGCGGTCGCCAGGGAGGCTTGGCGCCAAGGCTGGAGCTTGGCGGTCGCCAGGGAGGCTTGGCGCCAAGGTCTGTAGCGCTCGCACTTGGCGATCGCCAAGCTCCAGCGGCTATCGCCGTGTTTACATGAGGGGCACCGTCTTGTATGATTTTACCTTTCTTTGAAACGGCACATATAATTGCTGTATCGCCATGTTTACCATCGTGGATTTTCATCTCATATGTCCGAAGTGGAGCTGTTTCATTATCGCCAAAAGCGGACGATAACTCTATTTGTCCTTCTCCTTCAAAAGGTGTATCATGTACTAATTCCTCGCGAATTACGGATATCTGTGCACCAGAATCCACTATACCATTAAAAATTGATTTTCCACATTTGATTTTAACCTCAATTAGGTCATCCAATTTTTTGTGATTACTTGATTCAGATAATGGAACGGAGATCTTTGCTGTCAACACATCTGTTTTCTCGGCTGTATCAGCGCTTACAGTGTTTATTTTCGGTTGTGAAATTTGTCGAGTAAAAGTATTGTTTTGAGTATTCGTCATATTACTTTTAAATAGTCGTCCTTGCCCACAGAACTTAGAAATATGCCCCTCTTTACCGCAACTAAAGCAGGTGGGGTTAAATCTGCGTTTAACCAACGGTTCATCTTGACGTTTCTGAACCCACTTAGGAATGGTTTGAGACGGAGACTTCGACGTCATCCTAGCTCCTTTTTCCATTGGACGCTCATAAGTTCTCTCATTACCTTTATTTTTCGAATCACCTCCCCACGACCTCTTCGCTAAATCATGGAAGTTAACATATTCGTCTAGTTTATCTGCCAACTCAGACGGGATTATCAACTTAGACCACTGGTCCAAAAAATGCTCACGTACTTCATGTGGGACTCTCCTCTTGATTTGGTCAGCGATAATCAATTTCTTCAACCCGTCATAATCCTCGATTTTTAATCCCTTTATCCACTCTTCAAAATAGTTAGTTATTTCAAAACAGAAATCTCTCCACGTTTTCTCTGGCACTTTTTGATGGGTCATAAATTTCCTCCAAAAACTTTCAGGGCTTAATTTAAATCGTCTTAACAAAATCGATTTTATATACTCATAGTTTTCTGCATTCTCTACCGGTTCTCTATTAATCAGCTGAACAATTTCCGTTGGTAATAAATTTAATAAACACAAGACCCATTCCTTGTTATCTACTTTCAATCTATTAGCATGATTTTCAAACATCGTTAAATAGCATGTACACTGCTGGCCATCGTAAATGCAACACCCTGAAGGAAGCATGCAAATAATATGAAATTTACAACATGCATTAGCTGAGGTGAGATATGCAAATGATTAGAATTTCAGCGCAGACGCACATCAAGCGCGCCTGTGGCGCCACCTCAAAGCGCTATTTAAGGCTTGGAGATTTCGACGGTTTCAAGTACAGCAATTGTGTTTTTCTTGCTTTTTTTTCAAAAAAAACGATAAATTATGCCTCGTAGGAAACAACGATCATCTTTTGATCAAGTATCCGAGTTTGACAGAGGAAGGATAGTGGCATACCGAGATTGTGGGTTATCTTTCAGGGAAATCGGTCGTCGTATTGGACGAAACCAAACAACTGTGATGCGGATATGTGATCGTTGGGTGCAGGAGGGTACGACGGACAGACGTGATCGACCGCATCGACCTCAGTGCACCACGTCACGTGATGACAGGCAGATTGTACGCATGGCAGTGACGGACCGCTCAGTCACATCACGAACCATATCACAGCAGATTCAGTCTGTAACGCATCATCCAGTGTCTGCGCGTACCATTCGACGTCGTTTACAGCAGAATGGTCTGTCCGCAAGACGTCCGTTGCTTTGTCTACCTCTGACGCGGAACCACAGACGTCTCCGCCGCCAATGGTGCGATGAAAGAAGGATGTGGACGACAGAATGGAATGAAATTCTCTTTACTGACGAGTCACGCTTCTGTATGCAACACCACGACGGTCGGATTCGAGTCTGGAGACACCGTGGAGAGAGGATGCTGAACAGCTGCATTATGCACCGTCACACTGGTCCTGCACCGGGTATTATGGTATGGGGCGGTATCGGATATCTCTCTCGCACTCCTCTAGTACGCATTGCCGGTACTTTAACCAGCCAGCGCTACATCTCCGAGGTGTTGGAGCCAGTTGTCCTTTCTTACCTTCAGGGCTTGCCAACAGCCATATTTCAGCAGGATAATGCACGGCCACACGTGGCACGCATTGTCCAAGGGTTCTTCGTCAATCACCAGATTGAATTGCTTCCCTGGCCGGCGCGCTCTCCGAATCTTTCGCCGATAGAAAACATGTGGTCCATGGTTGCTCAACGACTGACCCAGAGTTCATCCCCAGCTGTCACACCAGATCAACTTTGGCAACGTGTGGAAGCTGCTTGGTCTGCTGTACCCCAAGAACACATTCAAAGTCTCTTTGAATCAATGCCGAGGCGTGTGGCAGCTGTGATCTCCAACAACGGCGGCTACTCTGGGTACTGATTTTGGCAGGAACCACGCTTCATAGAATGCTGTAAATTTAATCATTTGTTACTTGGTCAACATGTTATCTACACAATAAATTTTGTTGTGATATCTCTTGTTTTTCTTGGTGTTGCAATTTGGGTGGCCAGCAGTGTAATATCAGATTCGCGCGGGTCAAACTTAGGTGTGTACTTGAATAATTCTAACCTAGCTTTCCCAGCGTCTCTAAAATTTTCGTCTCTAACGTTTGTTGACAACTATATTCTACTATTTGCCTCGATTTCCAATTTTCTTACCTCAAATTCTCTTTGCTCTCTTTCTCTTCTTTCTTCAAATTCTCTTTGTTCCCGTTCAAATTCTCTTTGTTCCCGTTGTTTTCTTTCTTCAATAAATGAACTAAGCATTTCCTTTACCAATTCTAAATCTTCTTCATAAATATTGCTACTGGTAATCATTTTCTTTAGATCCGGTAGTAATAAACCAGGTGAATGATTTTCACCAATCTCTTCCGCTAACTTAATTAAATCTTCCTTCTTTCCCTTATTTAAAAACGACATGGCTCTTCTCACAACTAAATAACTTCTCCACTTCCTAGGTTCTGATCCTATCGCTGCTGCGCCAGTACGGGTTTTTTTTAGCTTCCTTTCAACAAAAGGCAAAGCAATTCATGGGACTTACATAGAAACCTTTATTATTCTAACATAAATCATACAATTCCAACACCAGTTTTATCAGGCGTCCAAAACAAAATCAGTCCCAACAAAATTTTATATAAAACTAAATTAAATCCAGGGATCCGTAACTTAACGTAATGCGCGTTATAACCAATTCGTTATTCGTTACAAATCATAACGTTATTCACAAGCCAAATAACGTTATTCATACCGTAACTTTCAAATCGTTCTTCACGAAATAACGTTATAATCAATAACGTTAATGATTTGAGAAATCAGTATTCGGTTACTTGACCCAAAACTACTCGCGGAATAACGTTATATTTAATAGGGAGTTTGTGCAGGCCCGGTTTCACTCACGGTAACGCTAACGTTAAATGACATTGGACAATAAAGCGCATGCGTACGCATAAAATGCGAAACATGGTTGGTCAAAATACTCCGTATAGCGGATAGCGTTAGCGTTAGCGTAGGAAGAAACGGTATGCACAAACTCCCTAATAACGATATTCAACGTACACTTATTATAACGTTATTCTTTTCTGTGCTATACATAATAACTCTAAGAAACAGTAACAGAATGCATTGGGTTAATCATGTTAACCGTTTAGTTTATAACGTTAAACTTACATAACTATTTGATAACGATACAGTATCAATTAGTTAGACTATAACCTTTCGTTCAATAACAATTTAAATACGGTATGAGACCATAACGTTAAAGGAACAGAACGACATCTTCATACCGTTATAACGCAATAACGAAATGCCATTCTTATTGACACAATCCGTTACAAAATATAACAAATTGTTCCAATATATTTAAATACGGTATAAAATCTAACCGTTGGAGTAACCTAAAAATTTTGATCCGAATCATCGGCTTTTCGGACTGAGAGGAGGGTGGATGAAAGGTAAAAGTATTGAGTGGGTTCCCCACCTATGGACTCGTGTTCCGTACATAAAACACAGGATACATGCAAGGACTGATTTCCAGCATGGCATTCGGGGCAATTTCCTGGGCCCCCAACAATAAGGGGCGCTCCCAAATAACCCTTT